>JAWWEW010000165.1:38545400-38650703 GCA_035583185.1 Anabacerthia variegaticeps | reverse complement strand
TTGTTTTTACTATTTTTGGTTTTGGGTCTTATTTCCTCCCCCCCCCCCCCCCCAAAGTTGTTGTATGGGGTGTTTAAAGTATTCTGACTAATAACCGTGGAGCAGTCTGCAGAAACGGGACCGTCATTAGGCATGGTCCGAAGGCTTGGATTTCAGATGTACACTTTGCCAGCGTCTAGGACTTGCATGTAAATACAGAGATTTTGGGGGATGGGGTGGCTTTCCCCCCAAAAGAAAACCGCATTCGCGTCACCCAGACACAAGAAGCAGCTTCCCCCTCCCAGGTCTCTCCTAGCCCACCGCCAGGGCCAGCGGATGGAGACGTGGAGTCATCAAAGGCTTGGCTTTTATTTTCCTCCTTACGTTTGATGTGAACCTGTAGCTGTATAATGCTGTCAAAAGTTGGACTAAACCCATAGTTTTTAGTAGCCTGTATATTTTGTTGTAAAAAGAAAAGGAAAAAAATACAATCAACCAAACCAATCCCATCTTTTTTATGGACACTGATCGCCCCGTCGTAAATCCTCTGGCAGTTTGTTATTTGCGCACGCCGCCTTTTCCTGTTGTAACTTATGTAGATATTTGGCTTAAATATAGATCCTAAGAAGCTTCTAATAAATTATACACATTACGAATATTCTTTTTTATTTCCCTTTGGCTCCTTCACCAGATCCTCCTTTCCTTGCACTTTTTTTTCCTTTTTTTTTTTTTTTTTTCCCCGCTTGATGGAGAAACAACCCGGGCTGTTGCCAGACCCCGGGACCACTGCCCCTTCCAGGCCCCGGACCCTGTTCCCAGAGGGGAGCTGCGCCAGGGAGTTAACGCTGAGGATCAGTCCTCAGCGTGCAAACGAGACAAGCAAACGTGTGAGATTCCACGAATTCGAATGCGAAGGGATTGAGTCCAAATTTATTAGCTTGAATATTAAGGGGAGGGCGGTGTGAGTGGGGCAGGGGGCACCTCAGCGACTTCTTGCTAGAGAAAGCAAAGTTTTCCGGGACCAGAAATTCAAACGCCAAAGGTACGGAGGAGAAAGAAAGCAAAAGTCTCATGCCACTAGAAAAAAAATAACGAAGAACCTGCTGTCAGTAAAGAATATGGGGCCGATTTAAGAAGAGCGTCCAGTTTTAATACCTTGTAAAAATAATTTCTACCAGGTTTTCCTATGTACTTGTATTTCAAGGGAAGTACAGTCACCTTATTTATAATCAAAATAAAAAGATAGTTTATTGTGTACGACATGTAGTTTGAATTAATTTTCTTTATCGGGCTATGTTTAATTTCCCACACATACCCAACCCTCGCAAGTACACGCACACACACGGCCACGCAGGTTTCCCTGCACAGCCCGTCCCATTACCCAGGAGGTGGTTAGCTCGGTGGAACACAGATTTGGTTGTTTCGGGTGCTCTTTTTCTTGTGGGTTTTGAGGGGGCTTTGTTTGTTTGTTTGGGGGGGGTGGTGGGGGTGGTGCGTAGCTATTTGGGAAGTTTGTAAAGAAGGAGACGAGGAGAAAATGCGTGTGCGCGCACGTGGATGGGTGTGGGTGGGTGCGCGCCTGGCCGAGACACCGAGGGGCGGTTGGTAGGAAGGTAAATATTATCGGTAATGCAAGGCAGCTAGATATTAAGTTTTCTGTAAATATATAAAGCATATGAAGCTAAACAGCTAGTATGTGACGAGCCTGAAATCCTTGTAATTCACTACCTTTAAGGTCTCAAATATCCCTTTTGTGAGCGTAACAAAATAAGAAGTCCCTCATCCTATAAGACCTCGTAACGTGTTTTTCATTGCATCTGCTGCTCGGTTTCGGGTTTTTTTCCAAATCCTCTCAGTTAAACCACGGAAGAGGATCACAGTCATTGTAATACCTAATATTTTTGAAGTGAAAGGAAGCTACTTGCCCGGGATGGAAAGAACCCAACCTCCAATTTAAGTAGCAGCTTTTGAAAGCTCCAGTCTTTTATTTATACAAGATAGCCGATGTTAGTGGGACACCAAGTGTGAGTCTGGATGGAGAAGAAGGGAAATACACGGAAGAAAAAAAATTATCGGATTCTTTCTGACCACCTCCCTCTTATTTCTAATTGGAAGACATCACGTGTGTCAACAGGAATTTCGAGACCTTTCATTCTTTATATTGTGTCCTGCTTTATACAGCGACATTCTCAACTAATCCAAAGAATATTCCATATTTTTTTTCTTTTTATACGGCGAATATTGTTTCCAGATCTGTAGCACCATGTTAAGCATGGCGGGGGATGGGCGATGGTGTGGGGGAGGGCGCGGTGAAGTGTCCGAATCTTAGTGCTGTTATTTATGCTAAAATAAAAAAGTGTTGGGGATTCCTGGTCCGTGGTGCAGCGCTGCCAGCTCCCGCGGAGGGAACAAGAGTAGTGTTAACTCTACGGATTTTTAAAAATTAGGATTAGTTTCTCCCGGAGTTTATGTACAAGACTGAGAGAAAGTGCCGTAGTTAAGTCGACATTTCCCATTTAGATGTAATGAATGTTTGCATTCTTTCAAACCCAGGAACGTTCAAAAGTGAGTAGCATTGGAAGGCATTAATACAGCCGATAAATATTATACCCCCGCCCCCCAATATTAGAGTTAGCATGTTTGATAGAGATCCAACCAGTAACTTTTCATTACAGACTTCGGGGGAAATAAATTATTTTATTGTGTCCCGGCAACCTCATAAACACATATTTGGTGGTGGGTGTAATTACTGTAATGGATTATTATGTACACTGACTTATCTTTCTTAAACTAGATTTAGTTTCGATTAAATAAACTCGTTTCCACTTTGTCTGATGTCGGCTTAGTTTAAAGTCTGTTTACTTGTTCCACAGAAAGGTGAATTCATCTCTTTATTAAGCACTAGAGACGGAGCAAACACAGTTCAAACTGTATTTACATATCAATCAGGAGAAATGCAAACAAACTGCTCTTTAACATTTTTATAGAGTTTTTTTAATCACATTGTGATATTGCCTTTTATAATTTATTTTTTTTTTTAATAAACCAGTTATGCCTTGATTAGGACGAAGATATTTGGGGGGGGCGGGGTGGGGGAGTGTAAACACATTTTAGTCTCCAGTCTCCGTTGAGAACACTCAGGAGAACTTAGTCACTGTATAGCTTTTTAATTAATATATGTGGCTCCGTCTAAACTTCTGCTTTTTCCAATGCGCTGATTTTCAGTCTCCCGGTAATCAATGCAGAACTTGGATAATGAGATGGCGAAGGGGAGGGGCAGCATGATTCAAATCTGAAAAGATGGAAGAGATGCATATTTCTCAATATAACTGCTTTATCAACGCTAGACCATGGGTACCCTGTATTTTGAGAGATAAAAGGATCTAATGAAGAATGGCTATTCCCTCCCACTGCCTCACTGCCTGACACTGTGTAGGAGAATCACGGAGGGCAATTTTTTCTGCTGGAAATAGGAGTTCATGCCTAAGTGCCATGAAGAGTACATGTAGTGGTACAGCAGGCTGGGGTGGGGTGGAGGGGGGCGGGGGTGGAAATGTAAAAAAAAAAGAAACTAAACCCCAAACCAAACCCAAAACAAAACAAAAATCCCAAAACCTCACAAAACTACATCACTACTTCGGTCACAACAGCAACAATAGCGAAGACTTCTTCATGTTTGCTCCTTCATATCAAACGGGACTGTGGGTTGTTGGCTTTTTTGTTTGTTTCACAGCAGACTGTTAGCAAGAGGGATGCTCGGGAGAATGGGCTCAGGGGAGCCGGCGGCGGTGGGGCTTGCCCTGAGCACTCCTGCGGCCCCAATAGTAGCGGACGGGCGCGGCGCGGCGGTGTCACTGTACATACGGGAGAGAAAGGGATAAGAAGCTATCTCAAAATATACTGCCATCTCGTTCAAAAGGCAGTGCAGGGCCTTAAGACAAAGTGCAGATCCCAAACAATGTAATCTGAGACAGCTCTGAGATGACACCAAGAGAAGTTGCAACGGCAGGGAGGGGAGGGAAAAAAATAGTATTTTAGGGGTTTTGTGGCGCAGCGCAGGTAGAGGGGCCTCGCTGGGGAAGCAGCCCCGGTCCAACTTGTCGTGACGGCTGCCTTTAGCCTTTACAAAGGGTGTCTAGAGGAAAGACTGAGTGACTTCAGAAGAATTTAAGTCCTTTCATGGCCCTGTCGGGAGCAAAGCTGAGAAATATTTTTTTTTCTGTCTGACCCGCTGTTCCTCTCATGATCCCCTTCAGGGAGAAAAAAAAACCTCCAAACTCTGAGTTAATGGTAATACTGTTTATCTGTATCAAACGAGCAAAGATCTGATCCAGTGCGGTTGTTCCTATGAGGTAGAGAGATGACTGTCCCTGGCAAATTGCTGAATAATACGAAATTACTTTTTTACCCCCTCCCTTTTCTGGCTGCAAGCACATTAGGGAGCAGGTAAGGTCAAAGTTTTCTATATCCTATGTCTTTCTCTCGAAGGCTTCTGGTCAGCTTTATAAATAAGATGGCGAAAAAGATATAGTGATGTAAAAAGAAACTGAAATTCGTTTTGAAGCTTAACACGACTTACTAAGCAGAAAATTTCTTGGTAAACCTATAGACCAAAACGTAAAATATGACATTTAATCTTCGATGTGAAGATTTTTGTTAGGGGGAGGGCAAAGAGTGAAATTGGTACTTTTATTTTAACGACACAGAGATTGAGGAAAAAAAATATAAATGGCATATTGTATTATCTCCGAAAGACGGTGTAAATCTACAGTCCTGAGACGGGGTATAGAAATGGAAAAACGTTAAAAATGTATAGTCTAAAAATATTTACCAGGATACTTAGGTCTGGTTTTGTTGGCTAGCTCCATATCTCATGCTACCAATTATATTTGAATGAGATGACAAGATAAATATCTGTTCGCTAAACACAGGGGGACTTTCAGAGTAATTTTAAATTACTTTGTAACTTATGCTTCTTTGTCAAGTTTACATGGCAGATTTTAGTGAACGTATATGACTTAATGAATTGGTTCAATGAAAACTCCCCATACCATTATGACTAGCACTTCATTGATACAGGGGCGCCTTAAAGTGTGCAGGAAAAGAATAAAGCGCATTTACACGAGGTGGGTTGTTGGGGTTTGTTGGGATTTTGGTTGTCTGATTTTTTTTTGGAGGGAGGGGGGCTTTGTTTTTTTGGGTTTGTGATTTGGTTTTGGTGTGGTTTGGGGGGGTTGTTTTTTTGGTTTTTTTGTTTTTTGTTTTGTTTGTTTGGTTTTGTTTTGTTTTGTGTTTTTTTTTTAATGAAAGGATAGTTGCATTGCCTAGAAAACTAAGCAGGGTATGAGATCTTCACTTCCATCCCTTCTGGTGGATTTCGCTAGGGTTCCTCTTCTCGATCAAGCATATTCGGGCAAGTAATAACGTGGGAGAAGGTGACAAACTTATAGACACCTGGGATCTTGAGGGGAACAGACTTTTTTACTTCATATCAAAGGTGTTGCTGAAGTGGCTGAGTAATTTCAGCGTGTTACTGACCTAATAATGTGGCTCTAGGAAACTTTTCCAGAGTTCCTTTCAGTGCATTTGTTCCTTTAAACTTTTTGTTCCCCATGCTACTGTTTCTCAGAGAAGCTCTTAAAAATAATATCTTTTACTTCACCACCTTGTCAGTCTTGGCTTTTGCTTTTAAACTGAGTATTACTTAAGAAAAGCATTGCTTTTGCTGCGAAATGGTGTGCTCGAAGCTCCCGTCCCTTGCACCTCTGTCTGCATTAGCTCACTGAAGAGAGAAAAAAGCAAAGGGATGACATATGTGCGCCTATATAGGCATGATATCCATAGATGTGTGCATCTGATGGTGTATCTAGTAGCTGATGTGTTCAGCGAATACTATGGAGTCTGGGGAGCAGAGCCGGGCAGGAACGGGAAAACTCTTACTTTGAAAGTAGCACTGCCCGCCGGCCTGTGTCTCTGCTCCGCTCTTTATCCTACCCTGCGGAAACCCTCCCGCGACTTTCCGCCTTGGCCCAGTGAAGCTGCCCCGCCGGGGCCGGCCCGGTGGCGGCGGTGGCCCCGCAGTGCCTGAGTGGGGCCGGCTCCCCCAGAGCCCCGTCGCCTCCAAAAAATAGCCGGCACTGCCAGAGGTACAGCCGGCGGTACTAAGGTGTCGGTTTCCCGTCGAGGGGAACGGCTCTGATCCTGCCCATTGCCAGCGGGCTCTGCACCCCGGCCGCGGGGTCCTTTGCGTGCTGAGGACGGGCTCTTGCTCAGCTCCGGAGCTGTCCACGGGAGCCAGCAGCAGCCCAGCGGGGTTCCTCACCCGGGGACTGCAGGCAGTCGAGAGCGGGGACTGCAGGCAGTCGAGAGCAGCGACTGCCTCCCTCTGTATTCTCTGAACGCCAGCTATGGTAGGCTCTGACTGCGCTGCCAGGCTGCCAGACTGCAGGTGCTCCCAGGCAGATCCAGCTGTGCGCACCCACCGCCTCTCTCGTCCTTGGCACTGAGGAGATGCCCAGGCGGGAGGGCTACAAACGTCGGGCCAGGAACCCTTTGGCTTTTGTCCAAGCGCTGCTCCCAAACGCCCTGACAAGGTGTTGTCCGCCGATGGCGCCTTGCCATAGCTAGGGCGAGTGGCATGGGGCTCGGGGACCCGGTACTGCCCCGTCACTGCAACACACACCACATTTGCCTGGCGGGGTAATGTCAGGGAAATGCATGGCACCTCCGCGGTAACCCTAACATGATCGAGACGGGATGTGGTGGACGAATTTGCGTCTTCGCAAAGGTACTGTGCGAGTGCGGAGAAGGACGAAGGATAGGTTCCGATACTGGCATCTTCTGCGCTGCAAGGGGTTTCCTGTGCAGCCACTTTCGCGGGACTCTGCTGGGCGGTACCGGGCCGCCGCTGCCGTCGCGGTTCGCGACGGATAGGCGGCCTCGACCCCTGTCTGTCCGGTCAGCCCGGCCTGTGGGGATTCCCCGCGCTCCGCCAGGCAGGATTGGGCACCCCACCTCATCCCAGATCGGATTTCGTTTGGTTGGTTGGGAAATTGGTAGGGGAAAGCAATGCCCGAGGAAGCACCTGAGAAATTTGGGAGAGCAGAGGCGGTAGCGGGTGGGAGGGGGTAGTCCGGGCTTGCAGGGCCGGGCTGCTCCCGTCCGCCGCGGGGGGCGCGGCGAGGAAGCCCCGCTTCCTACCACCGATTTCTCTCTTCCCCGGGCGAGCGGGGCTGTCCACTTTCTGCCCGGTTCAGATCCCGCTTTTCTCTCCTCGCTTTTAAATTACTTTTCCGAATTCGAATGTATTATTCTTTTTGAAGATATGACAGAGTTTAAAGCTCTCATTACGTATCAATAGACGGAACCTTTGCATGGAGCTTGTCCTCATTCTTCAGTGTGTGAGCAGTAGCTATTATTCCCTGTCTTTGGCTTTTCCATGGACACACACATACAGAGTCTGCTTGTCTTTAAATAGTGGCTCACGAAGCGGAACCCAGAAGTGGGAACTGTGTGGTCCCGTGGAGCTCGGGTGGATGGTGTATTTTGTGCTCGGTGTCATGGGGAGGCTGTGCGTGGCGGTCGTGGGACGCTGGAACACGCCGTGCTTGTGTGGTAGTGGCGAGAAGCTGAAGCTGTGCTGCCCTGAGGAGGCTGGGCGTGTTCTTGTCGTGAAAGTCTGGGTACAGCGTGGGCTGTGCACGGAATAGGCTCCCCGGTGGTGGCTCTGTGTGTGCGTGTGTGTGTGTGTGTGTGTGTGTGTGTGTGTGTGTAGCAGTGTGTGTGTGCGTGTGTGTTTGTGTCAGTGCATCACCTTTCCACAATGGTAGCGCAATTATCTAGCTGAAACATTCACAAATGGTAAAAAGTTGCAAAATAGATCGACCTCCCTGAGATTAGAAGGAGCCAGTTTCAGAGCTGTGCAACCATCACGCTTTTTTCAATACATTTTATACAAGAGGATCTAGCGAGTGATTCCGATTCAATACACATAATCAGTTTGGAAGTCTTATTTCCATTTGAAAACAGGCCTATTTGCAATCATGTGGGCCGGACACGCTGGAAGATACAGGACGCATTCAGAGTAGGTAGTAGGTGAGAGAATCTACAGACAAGCACCAAATATTTTCTTCCTGCTGCAGACCTTTTACAAGATGGTATTAATCACGAAGTATCTAATAGTATTTTTTGAAATATCACTTAATTGCTTTAGAAAGCAAGCTATTGACCTACTCCGAGAGTCCACATTGAGAAAACAACAAAACAAGCAACGAATCCACAAGGAAAAAACCAAACCCCACCAAGTAAAGAATGGTGATTGGAAAAGCCTGTTGATTGTCCTATCAATCGCTTAAGGCTAACAGACACTTAATAAAAAATACACCGGGTAAACGAACCCTAGAAAATGGTAACGTTTTTCTAAAGTAAGGCCCGGAGAAGGGACGCATGCCTGGGATCTTAAGAGGAGCTAGCACCAGCCGAGCCCAGAGCCCGCCACCGAAGCCGTCTCTACTCCGGAGAAGCCCCATCCGTCGGAGCTGGGGCCCGGGGCAGCACACGCTCCCCGCCCACGGGTACCGAAGCAAACCGAGACTCTCCGCGGTCCTGTCCCCCGAGAACCGCGTCCTGTCCTGCTGAGAGGGTGGGGGAAAGGATGCACAAAAGCCGGACGGCAAAGCTTGGGGGGTCATAGGCATCAGGGAGGGAAGACTCTCTCTCTTGCCTGGCCCCCCCACAGCCATCCCTGCTCCAAGCAGCCACCGCACTTCCCCGCCTCTGCTTGCTTTAGAGCGTTTTTTTTCTTGTTCCTCAAGTGCCCGAAGCCAGAAGAAATCAAGGAGGCCTGAGCGTCCTCCACCATAATTATCCTGCCGGAGAGAAGCGGGAACGGAAGCCGAGAATCGCCTGCGGGTACCCAAAGACGGAATACAGGTTCTCCCAACCTCGAGCACAGCGAATTAATTGGCATTTCGCATTTCCCTCATGTACGTGTTTATGAGGCGCTGCGCACCGCTGACAGCCCGCCGGGGCTGCAGGCAGAGGCCCGGCCCGGCCCGGCCCTCCACACTGTTCTCTGTTTGGATTTTGAAGACAAACACTTGTTTCTCATAGCTAAATAGCGTGCCCGTCCCAGTCACAGCAGTCCTGCTTTTCCAGGCTCCCACCCTCCGCCACACTGTTTTATTCTCTTCCACTTTAAAAGACCAAATCAGCTGTCGCGAAGGGCGGGGGGCGGATATGATAAATAAATAAATATTTGAATAAATAAGGCAATGTCGTAGAAATCTGAATTAGCCCTACAAGAACAAACTGTTATTACTGACTTGAAAGCCACACGCACACCAGCGAGGATGACAGGTGGATTTGTGCAGAGCACTGGGGCCGGGCCCGGCTCCGGCGGGGCCCGCGCTCTCTCGTTCTCTGGCTCCGCGGGAGGGGCAGCTACGGGCAGAGCTCCAGGCCCCGCAGCTCCCTAGCCTCTTCTCACTCCGTTCCCCGCGACTCGCAGCCCCTCCTTCTCCCATGCAAGAAAGAAAGAGTCGGGAAACTTCTCTCCATTGGGATTTCTACTTTGCTCACCGCAGGCCGCCAAGAAAGGACGCGCCCTCACTCCTCCGCGCCAGCTCATTAGGTCTGAGTCTTAATTAGGGCTCGGGCCGGACGGCCCGGCATGGGGCCGGGTGCTGGAGGCACCAAAAGGCTGCGCTCTGTGCTTTGAAGCGTTTCCTCCCCAGCCCGAGGTATCACACTGACAAACCTGTTCTGTTCTGTCCTGTCCCCCCTCCAAAAGCAGACTGGGCACTGAACACTTGTGAGACCCTTCCCGTGACCAGACGAGAGCCGGGGACAGGAAACTTCTCCGGGCTGGCTTCACGTTCATTAAAGAAATTTGGGCGTTGAGGGAATCGACTGGGCCTTTCTAGAGGGAAGGGGTCCTTGGAGCCAGCGGGCGAGGGGCACCGCGGGGTGAGGGCTGCGACCTGCCGGAGTGCCGCTGCAGCCCGCACCGCTCGGCGGGGGCTGACTATTTGCTGTGACAAAATAGGACTTCGCGCTCGCCTCTGTTTCCGGGGGAGAGCTGCTCTCCTCCGGCCCAGTAGCTGGAGCCGAGTAACCCACAAAGACCACGGTGTGGGGAAGTGGGCATCGGATGCGAGAATGGAGAAAGAAAGACGACCAATTCTTCTTATGAAAAGTTATTTCCCAGCCCAAACACCGATGGTTTTATTCACATGAGTTGTGCCACTGAAACATATGTGATAAGCACGGGGAGCCAGGAGTGGGTTTTGGCCCCAGGTATTTTCTCCTCCCCTCAAGCCACTCCGTTGGATGGTGCCGAATTTCTCCCAGCAGAATAGGGAAACGATTCCGATCCGTCTTCCTTTTTATATAATTCCTAAAGAACAGGCCACGGTTTGTTTGGGTTTCTTTTTGTTTTTGTTTTCTTGTTTGTTGGTTTTCTGTGTGTATAAGTACGTTTGTCTTACCAAGATACAGAGGTACATCACCTGTTTGGGGGAGTCAAATCTTTACCCACATCGGTAACACAGCCCCGTACTAGAAAGAAACATGTTACCCCTAGAAGCATCATGTGTTTTCACAAACAGGCTTTGGTTACACTTGTCATTTAAGAACTACTCCCACCCTTATGCCTGCCGCACTTCGGCAAAAGGAACAGGCTAACGTTTTACGAACAGAAGTGGCCTAAAAATTAGTGGCGCTACAAATGCTTGTGTGTATTCCGTGTTTATACAGATCTTCTGCAAAAGTATGATGTATACATATATGCTAAAGTGCATTGATGTGTGTTTGAAAGAATGTGCTGGTGTAGAAAAGCATTTATTTTCGTATTAATTTGAATTATTCAAAATTACAAGAGAGAGTGGCACTAAATCAGGGTGAGATTTCTCAGGTGATAAAGTTAATTCAGTATACAGCGAGTTAGAAGGGGAGAAGTGTCATTAAATCCAAAACTTAGGAAAGGATCCTAGAAAAGGCTGGCTGTTCCAGTGTATCATTTGCCAATTCGCAGCCAGACCTTTTATTCCTCTTTATTTAGACATTCGTTTGATTTAAACATTCGTTCCTGAACTCTGGTCAAACTATCCATGGATGGAGGTATTTCAACGTACTTTGAAAAGATATTGACCACTGTTCTAAGGTCCCTGCACGAGTTTTGTAGTTTTTTTCTTCTTCTTTTTTCTTTTCATTTATTTTTTCTTTTCTTTTCTTTTCTTTTTAATTTATTTTTTTTTCTTTAAAGCAAAACGGCACCCGTCCAAATGACTAACATTAAAAAAAACTGTTGCTAATATTTCAAAGAACAATGGGATTGATAATTCTTTTGCTCAATGAATACAAACTAAATACCAAGGCATCTTTAGAAATAAAAAAGAACAGATGATGGATTTCATTATGTATTTCACATTTTAAAAATTATACCTTTTATATGTACTTGTCCTTAACCTTTAAAAGCAACTGCTGTAAATACAAGATCCGTACTTTCTCTAATAGATTTTACTAGGAGCTGGTGACAGAGAACTGATTTCTTTTCTATTAGGCTTTAGTACATCTTTGTTGAAGGCCTGCAGAATGACCAGGGATTAGATTTGCATCTCTTAGACTCCCTGTGTGGTCTTTGTAAGGAGCTTGTAACTGTTAAAAATGACTTGTTAGGAAGCGTGTGGGCTCTCATCTCTTTGCTTTTGACAGAATGATTGTGAAATTCAGATTGTTCTTATAGGCTTTAGCCTGCAGATTCCACCTGAACCTTAAGCAATTAGAGCCTAATCTCAATGCAATCATATTTGAGTTAGGATTTGTTGCACTTTGTTTACTTCAATTAAACAGCTACAGAATATTTCGGAGCATTTTAAAGTGATATTCTCCAGGTAATAGCTAATTTTTTCAACCCCTGAATGTTATCCTCACCGCCCCGTCACTCGGCGGTCTGGAGTGCAAAGCACTCTTCGGGTTTCCCGGGCGAAAATGAATAGGAAACCGCAGGAAAGAAAAAACAAATTCCTTGCGACGCGGAGGGGAGAAGATGCCTGCCGCACCTCTTCCTTCCCGAACTCGGCGGGAGCAGTGGCGTGCCCCAAGGCCGGACTCCTCTACCTACGAGCGGGCAAACGTCGGGGCGGGAAGGGGGCGAATCGAGCCGGGGCTGTTTCAGATTAAAGCGGTCGCTGTGGTGGTTGTCGGAGTTTGCGGGAATTTGGGATGGGTTGTTCCCGAGAGGAGTCTCCCGCTGCCCACCTCTGCCCCGCCGTGGCGGCACGATGGCACGGACACCGCCGGGCAGCCTCAGCACATTACCCCCGCAACGCGGCTTCCCAAAACCACCCCAGCAAAGCGACACCTAACCACGCCACCTGCCTGCTGCTGTCCGAGACTTTTACAGTTGGGGTATAAAACGGTGAAAAAGGAAAAATATAGACTCGGAGGAGTTCTTTTCTCGCTCGGATGGCAAGTTTCTATTTGTGCTCAGGTTTCACGTGGACAGCACGAGAAGGATGCTTTTTGCTACCGACATTCACATAAGTACGATTTTGAAGTGCCATCCTCTCACACCAGAACTATTTTCTTTAAACTAAAACGCTTTTTTTTTTTTTTTTCCTCCTTCCTCAGTCATTAGGACTTATCGGAAAGTCTTTATCAAATCCCCATGAATCAAACTCAAAATTTTTCAAAAGGCTTTAAAATGTGGGGTCATTTCATTTAAAATTTTAGGACAATTTTTTCTTCCCAAATGAGTGACATATTTGCCATTGGTATCCTGTGTTATGATGGTCTGGGCCCAATTCTTTTCCAGCCAAAGTTACAATGCGAGACCTCCTCCAGCTCTCAGTAGAATAGGATCAAGCCCTTCCATGCTAATAGAGGTTTAATAGCATCAGCACATGCCCAACAGCAACCATTATAACCTTGACCCGGTCAGGTACAATGATATTACTCCTCCTAAATTTATCCTGCATTTCTTTGGTGACAGCAAACAGCTCTCTATCACCTCTCACAACCCACAATAACCCACAGGCAGTGATACCAATAACCCACTGCTCTTTTGGCATTCTTTTCCCCTGAAAGTCTAATATGTAACAACAGTAAAAAATAATGGCACTGCCTGCATCTTTTAGCCCCATCAGGCTATATTGTTCAGAACATTTCAGCCCGATGGTGAGGTAAAATGTCATGTTTATAAAAATGAGTGAGGCTGCTTTGAGCAGCCTCTGTATGATGCTGAGTGTGGAACCTCATGAGCACTGGAGTGGAACATCAACAGTTCCCATGCATACCCTGCTCTACAACTGTGCTGCAAGGCTTGCTTCATTTGATCTGAAAATTTCCTTTCAGGGAGTGTTAGAGTAGTCTAGTATTATCCCTTTAAAAACTTTGTTTCAGAGATGTAAGAGTGACAAGAGTGACAGCAGCTTGATCTTTTTTTTTTTTCTTGAAGGATTATTTTTAAACAACATATTTTTACTCCTTCCTTAGACCTGCTGTATTTTGCAGTTTGTCTTTTCCATTCAATAACCACAGACATAATTTCCTCTTACAAAACTTGATATTTACTTGAAAGGATATGTCTATATTTCTGCAAAATAAAATGCTTTTCAGATCTTTTGTACTATGTGGAAATACATTCACCAAATAATTGATGCTCTAAGAAAATAAACAGGACAATTCAACAATACTCTCTACAGATTGTAGGATGCTCCAAATCAACTGATTTTAATGTTAAGAAAATTCTTCTTATTAAAATGGTGTCACGCAGGCAAAAATATTCTCTTCGTGCAATCTGAAGCAATGGACAATTCTTGCCTTAAAAGATTGTTATACAGATGAAAGCAATCCAATCCACAACTTGAACTGCTTTAAATTAGGATTGAACAGGGCTGAACGAGTTGAAATGACAAGATTTTTTGGGATATCAGTCCAAGGGTGACCCAGTGTCTCTGCTGCCCCTCCTCTTTCCTCTTCTTGCACTTCCTGTGATTGTGTGTACGTGGGATACTCACAGAAAAGAGAAGGCAGAAAGATCTGGACTTATGGAAAAATTAATACAGCAAAGGTTCTACTTCGACAAAAGAAACTGACAGTTTCAATACTATTCTTGCTTGAGACAGAACCAAGCACTAGAGAAGCACTAAAGGAGAGACTAAAGCTAGGAGGTAGCACTGATACTTTACTTAACATATTGGTAAATCCATGCATGTACTGAAAAATACTTACAGGAAAGGAAAAAAAGCCAACAAAACAAAACAGAGAGAAGCAAACCTTTTCTTCTAGCATTATCTCCCACAAGATTAGGATAATAAGAGAGGCTGCTCCAAGAATGGAGAGCAAGTAGGAAGGAGCAAGTAATGTTAACATGTGTGAAGCAAAATCAGCATGGAATCTTGTTCTCCAAAAGACTTCAGTCTATATTAGAAACAGGAGGCAGCTGATCAGACTATGCAAGTGAGCTCAGTTTGAACTTTTAGGATGATTTTGGCAGTCCACTGTCATTGAGGAAGAACAGATTTTTGCAACACAGTAATGCAGAGAAGTTACGTGCTGAAATTGAGGAGGGAGCAAAGGGGTCATGAGCGATAAGTCTCTGAACTATGCCAAGAGGGATACCAGCAGGCTCTTTTGATATGGAAAGTGAAATATGACCTGCAACCAACAGCTTCCTAGGTTGCAGAGAAAATCTTTCCAACTAGAGAAAGAGTGGATCCAGTTTTAACAAAAACAGATCTGCAGAGAAGTTCAGGACAGGCCTTCAAAACACACAGAAGTGGCCTTGCTTTGCTTTTGTTGAAATTAATGGAAAAGTGTTCTTGGCTTCTAAAGAAGCAATTACATCTTTACTCTAGTGAGAATTTTTGGGAATCTCAGAGGTGAGAACAGATTTGACTGCTGCAGAAGTCAGTAAGGGCCAGTCAAAAACCCTCAACAAAGCTCCACATAGAACAGGTTTCTGTGTTTTGGTTTGGTTTGGTTCAGGTTGAGGGTTTTTTTATTTTGTATTATTCTGAAGTCCTCTGTGTTACAGCTATATTTCACCAAAGAAGAAAAATTTTTATTTTTGCTGGCTTTTTTTTTTTTTTTTTTTTTGCTAGGGCTATTGTCACTTGGACAGATCTATTCTAGACTAAAACCTGATGCATCTAGTGCTGGCTTACAGATTCAATGCACTGTAAAATCTTATGCAACAGTGAGTGATTTGTCTGTAGAAAGGAAGACCTCAGTGACAAAAGGATTTCAGTACTTTTTCCTGCTTCTCTTATCTAACAATTTAGTTAAGTCAAACACAGATCTCAAGACTGCTTCGTAAGACATAAGCTGCAAAGCAATCACATCCTCTAGCAATAGAAATAATGGAAACATATTATTTGTAATCCTTGACTTTTCAATATGCAATCTGTGCAATCTTTACTATTGTTTTAAGCTAATGTGCCTGCAGTGACAAAATTAGTCTATTTTCCCATATTTTTGAGTAGAAAAAAGTATGCCTTGGTCACAATCTGAATTTTGTCAAGTAGCGTGAAAGGTAGGTGTCTCTTTAAGAAGACATTTTAAAAGTATCTTTGCAGTCACATTCCTTCTGGGTGCCTTGCCTCACCCAGGCAAGCCTATCTCAAAACAGTCAGGAAAATGAGTGAATGATCCAGAGTCTGCTTGGCAAAAAAGAACTTGCACTGTAATGTGCACTAGTACCAAAGTTTGGAGGAATAATGAAAGTGAGAGAGTGTACTCTGGAAGTTCTAGGCTAGACTTCTTCACTGACTGGAGGAAAACTTCTGTCACTCATTTCTGAATAATATGCTGCATCAATAAAACCCAGGTTCTAATGAAGGATAAGGCTCATGGAGATGTATGAGGCTATTACAGTTTAGACAAAAATCCTGCTACTACTGCAGGTACAGGAAAGAAATGGGGATGGCATGAGTATTCAAAAGTTTACAGTTACTAGAACATTAATCATAAAGTAATAGTTGGGCTTAGAGAAAAGATTATATAGAAAAGGCAAAGTCAAATCAGGCCAGTAGCTGACACAACTCCATACCCTTTCCTCTAACAGTACTACCTATTGCTTCTAAAACAAGATGCCCAAAGAATAATTGGCTCTAAAGAGCACCATTTGAATTGCATCTGGAAACTTTCTGAACTGCACTAATTCTTGGACTTTCCCAGGTGTATTTGGTGTATCAGGTGTATCAACAAATTATACCACTGAACCATGACATGATTGACATTTAGCTGTTCAAAGTCTCTCTTTTCTTGATCTTTAAAAGAGATAGGCTCCATACTGCAACTTCCTTTGTGGTGTTATATTAAAGTTAGGGTTCCCCTTTCTCACAGAGTACTTTGTATCTTGGAATCAGTTCCACCATGATGTTCCCATGCAGTGTCTAATGCAACCCTTTTTCCAGAAGCTACAGAATGTGGATCAACCCGAAGAAACCATGTTTCTTCCTGTTGGCTCAGTAAGCAATACTGTAAGATCTAAAGGTCTGCTCTTACTTCTATTGTCCTCTTTGGTGTTATTACCTTAGTTTAGAGCATGAGCTATATACATCACTATTTTGACCAGTACAAATGTTATCATGAATAGCTAATACACCCCCTGAAAAAAAGAACCACAGGTTTTATCAGTCTTTTCATAATATTAGGATTCAACCTCTGCTTGTTTAATTCACACAGCAACTGGAAACAAAAGTCTGTGCCACGATCCAGACTCTTTTCTCTTCCTATACAATGTTCTTGGGAATGTATTAGTTTTTTAAATTCATTTCAAATACAAACAGTATCTTTCATTTTGTTCTCTCTTATGCACTCCATTTCTACCCCAATTCAGAAGTGACATTTTAGTTATATTTATTTACGGAAAAGAGGCTTTTTCAGTATATGAAATCAATGAAGTGGTTTTTTTTCAGGGCAGTAGCAGAGGTTGAGATGACACAGTCACAGTCTACACGTAACTAAGGAAATATTTCCTACGCTAGATGTCTTCTTAATTTAGTAGAAAAAAGCATGACACCTTACAGCTGAAAGCTTAGACTAGGCAAAGTCCAGCTAAAATAAGGCACAAATCTTTCATAGTGAAAGTATAAGAGTGATAGATCCTCTATCACTTTAACTCAGAGATGTATGATTTTCTGCAGCATGGACTGTGTGCAGGCAGTAAGACAAAACATACACACTGGTCCTTTCTCGTCTCAGTTTCAGTAACCCTGAGGAACCCCATACCAATAAAGTCTCTTTGTGCTTGAAATGACTCAATACTCACTTGTTCAGAAAGGGTATTACTGGACATGAAGAACATTGACCACTCAATTACAAAGGTAACACTGATAACCTGACATCTACATCTATGCTATACCCAACTTGAATTCCATATATAGAGAGGGCTACAAAGCTTTTACTCTCAGAAAACTCTGGAAGAGGAATAAGAATCAATGTTTCAATTGGAGAAAAATACTTCTGTCTCTATGTCAACGCTCAATATACATGGGGACACTGCTTCTCTGTACTTATTGTGTTGTCCATTATATGTGTAGGGTCAACAAGACAGTGAAACAATTCCCAGCCACTTCCCTTCTCAGGGAGTGGCATCACTTTCTCAACTATTGACGAGTCCATCATTGTTAGCTACATGTACTTCCCAGCATATGAAATCCTGGGGTCTTTCCAGTCTCAGGAACCCAATGTGGGTTTTTGAACAAAATAAGCTAAACCTACCATCACACAGGCACATGAAGGTACTGAAATCTTAATTTTCACTGAAAAGTCTACACTAAAACCTCCACATAGTGACTGTTACGGGACTCCAGTACTCAGTCCTGAGATAAGTTCCCTGATGGTCTTGGTCTGTCTGGAGAAAGCAAACACATGATCAAAACCCATTTTTCATAGACTCAGTCCAACCTACAGTTAGTTTGTGCTCTTTGGGTATGTGACCCAAGAAGGAGAGGCCTACAGAGAGTTTTCACCACCTGTCTATCACTAGAATTAGTACTTCTCCTGCTTACTGCCATAGCCCCACTTTTCTGCTCCCTACGTAGCTTCTGTGTTTCCAATCTAACTGTTTCTGCAGAGAAAGAGGGAGGGAGAGGGCATAGGTGTCAGCTTTGCTGCCAGTTCGTGTTGGTGTACCAGGAGCTAACTCAGGCTGAAGAACGTACTTTGACAGGCTGCTGCAATGAGCCTTTAACAGCACCAATAAAAGGGGTTCTTCAAACCCAATACAGTCAGGGAAAAGAAAAATTTCAATTAATCTGAAACATGGTTTTCACTTTAGCCTTTTAAGGTAAGAATCAGACTACCTTTTCAATTCTACCTTCCTATTCAGAACAATATTATTAAAATAAGTTGTGAAGGTTTCTTTTGGATCATTTTGCTCCACCAATACTTCAGTACTTCAATAAAGGAACTTCCAGAAAAGACCAGTATGGTACTTTCTAATGGAAAAGGTATGACCTACCTTCAACATGTAGCACTACTAGATCAATGTAAATTAAAAAAACACACAGTTTGGACACTTGACATACTAGAGATATGGCCTATCTAATATATCTCAATGACTCAGATCATACAGTCAGACTGCACAGGAGTCACAGTCAGGTTTTTCAAATGCCTCCAACTCTCAGAGTTAACCAAGTATAAATATAACGATGAAGCCTCAGTTAATGGCTTCAGAAAACATTTCAATTTTAGCTACTTTGTTTTCAAAACCTTAGTAGATAATGAGATGAAGAAGATGGAGGAAAATGCAGATGGTAGTACTGGGAACTCAAATGGCTGCACAGAAAGAGGAAGGTAAAAACACCCAAAGAAAACCATAAAGCCAGAGGAAACAGACAAGAGACAGGAGGTTATGGAATAATTGGAACATATTGTGGTTGCACTGACGGGGAGAATTCTTCTTTTTGAATACTTAACAATGTAGAAAGGCATTTAATATAAACAGGTGATTGAATCCTGTATGTATTTTCTCCTTAACCCCCGTGGAAAACTCCCATAAGGTGAGACTTGACTGTATTTTAATGCAGACTGAAAAAGACTGAAAAAACTGTGCTCAGAACCATGACTGATTTCTGCTTTCTCCACTGTGTGGCTGACCACTGTCACACATAGGGCCTTTGATGTTTCTTACCTTCTGGTGCAAATGTGATGATGATGTATACATAAAGTGGAGCTTAAACATCTCATTGCTGTACCTAAACCTCAGAAATAGCCCCAGCTTCAACCAGAGAAAAAGAGTGAGAAAACCAGCTTTACCCTAGTGAGAAAACTCGGTTAGAAAGAGCTGAAGAAACAGGCTCAAGGATTTTCTGGAAGTCTGTAATATGATGGGGAAGAAGAAAACAGCCTGTCAAACTATGCAGCTAACATCTCAGTCACAAGTCTCCTATTCCTCTCTTTGCTCTCAAATCCCTAGAAGCAGCAGGAGCAGCATAACAGAAACAAAAGATGTAGTATGCTCTCACTGACCCCAAGACTGAAGAGGCCTCTCAGCTCCAATTCCACTTTATAGAAGTGTGATTTCATAGGGGTCCAAGAATATGTCATGGTTGTCTGAGGGGCATGACAGTGGATGGAGAGAAAGGATTGGGAAGCAACTAGGTTCTACCTACTGTCAGCATAAAAAATACACAGTATTTCAGCTGGGATTGACTTCTTCCCTTCAGACTTCATTCTGGCATTTTCATTCTGGAGTTTGTTTTTGCATGTTTTAGACAACTGTCTCTTCCTACTGTCCCTGCACCTCTCCTAAACATCACAAGAATCTGATGTCCCAGTGGGGCAGTTAGAGCCATAAGCACAGACTGAATACAAGGTACAGCATCAAAGGATGCAGATTCCAAGTGGGATAGAGCTGCCACTGCAGACTGGGGACAGGCTCCTATGTGATGCAGAGTTGAATAGTTATTGAATTTAAAATCTTCAAAGTACTAGTTTTAGACCCTCTGGTTTTAGATTAAGGTCTTGTTCTGACTCTGCATCTTAGAGTCAGTGTGGGCAGGAATGAAGAAACTTTATAGGAAAAATAAAACAGTACTTTTGAAACACGGATAAAGGATTTGAAAAGTATCTTGAAGAGGTGATGGGTAAATTAACAGCAAGTCAGAAGCAAATTACAGAGATTTTTTTTTTGTTTGTGCATAGCCAATGGGAAGTACGAGATGTTTTAAACCAAATTATTTAGACATGGTGATTTGTTTTAATATTAAATAAAATTCATTGCACTAAATATGTCTAGATATTAAGATTACAGTGGCACTGAAGTCAGATTATGAATTCTTACTCATTCCACACAATTTCAGTATTTAAACAGACTGATTTGCAAAGAAAGAAAATGTTTGCTTTTACAGCACTGATATAGCTTTTTAGTATTCTAGCATTCTAACTTCCTGAATGTATGTATCTCCACAGATATACGGAGGCAAATGCAGGATGGACAGGATAACGGCATTTACTTCTGATTCAAGGTTAGCTTGTGTATGAGAGAAGGGGGGAAATAAATCACTGATTTTCTTTCAGTTTTCTCTAAGTCTAGACTTGTTTTCTTTGTGTACATGTCTTAAAAAATTAGCTCTGACTTGGAAATGCAATCACAAAGCAATGTTTCACATGTACACTGTATTTTGAGAATGGCACAAGTTTATCAAATTATACTTTAGTTTAAAACATAAAAAACAACAAGCCAGTGGAAATATTTGTAGTGTATCTACTAAGAACTTTCTAATGAAAAAAAGGGTTAAAATTTTAAGGATATTGAATTTACCTGGTTTTAAGCAAAAATCTATTGAACAGCAAAATAAAAGGTATTGTACTGTTTGTTCCTGCTTAAAACTGAGAACAACACTGGAGCATCGCCGTTAATTAGCTCCAATCAACATGAGATGCTTTACAACATTCTCACATCAGTGCTTCATCTGGGCTTTAGAACAAACATTTCCCACACTCAACATGAAGCAAATAAATAGAAAATATATAGCTTAGTCTTTCGATTTATGGCGATACTTCAGACAATCTTTTCTGCACCAAAGAAGATATTTTAAATAATTTCCATACAAACAGAGATTAAACCACTGAACAGTGTGGTTTGTAATTCTATTTGCTTAGCATTTGGGGCATGTGTGTGTTAATGTCTATTCTTAATCAGCAAATCATACATATTGCTTTTTAAAAGATCTTTTAGCCTTTCTGTATTTATTGCAATTTTGTGTCCTTTAGTTATCTGTTATACAAGAGAACTATCTGTAAAGGCATCAAATAAAAATCTCCAATTCATGAATTATAAATAATGAAGTACTACATTATAATAATTATTTCCATATTAACTGAATGCACAGCTGAGTTACCTGCATTAAACATCTACACTTTGCTTAATGCCTTTAAATAGCATCTGATTCTTTCTTCTTATTGAAACTATTCTGGCTCAGAGGAGGGTGCAGAGTTTACTTGTATACGGCCATTGACTTCCCAAGAAGCACCCTATTTAACACATTAAATTTATTTCAATTAATTTTAATTGTACAATGTATGTCTTTAAAAGGCTAAGACTCTTTGCATCATGCATTTCAAAAAAGCACTAGACAGCCTCCCATTTTACCTAACAGCTGAGGTGAGCTGTCTAAAATGTTTTGTTTCAAAAAAAATGACTGTAACTTCACTTTTGTGAAGAACGCCAAATCTTGTCCATGGATTACCGCGAGTTAAAACATTGGAATATAGTATTTGCTTTAAAATGCCTTATTTTAAAATTTGGGATTTATTATTCACTGTGTACGTATTTATAAATATGTACTATTGTCGAGGCCAGATGCAATCCTTCCAAATGCAGAATCATGTTTTTAAACAAGGGTAAATACTGGGGAACTCAAAAGACAAAAAATATCTTGTCTAAAAAGCCATACTGAGCAGAACACCTATTTTTTGTGAAATTTCTGAATCCTAACAATATTTTCCTCCAACATTATTTATTTTTTCACTGTTGTTCTTCCAAATAACTAGTATTAAGACATTTTCTGCCCCTCAGTTATAAATGTACCAGACCCCACTGAAAAGAGGCCACCTTTATTACAAAAGTGAATGGGGTTTGGCAATGGGATTAATTAGGAAGAGGGAATGTAAGGATTCACACTTTAAAAGGCAACTACCTTGTATCATTAGTTCGCTTGCTTTTGGGGGAAAAAAAAAAGAAACAAACAAACAAACAATAAAACCCAATCCTAACCCCCTTGCAATAAATATTGAAAGCAGAAGTAAATGTCTTTTCAAACACTCTTCTTTAGCCTCTCTGAAGTTTCATTTGTATTTAATAAACTACTACTGCAGTAGAGCATATGTCTTGAAATTACTTAATGCTCCTATTATAGGAGATATTCAAAATTGACTAGAAGGACAATCGCGCCACTCATGTTCATGTTTCAATCAAACATTTGTGAATGATACACTGTTTGCTTGTAAAGATCTCAACATTCTTAACACTGAAGGCAATTTTATGATTAGTGGTTAGTGAAAAATTACATTGCTGACCCCATTTTTGAGTAAATACGTCAGTGCTACAATGCCAACTTTGAAAATTAGTCACAGAATTGTCTCTGAACTCATTGTTTCTTAAAGCAAATATATCTCAGGGAAGGGTCAGAATGATTTAGGTAAAAATATTGTAATTCTTTTCATAGACAAATTTGTAAAGGGAATTATGTGAAGTTCTGGAAAGTTGATATTAGGCTTTGGCTCAGAGGATATACTCTATGAGCAATATTTTAACAGAAAATTCAATCACATAATTTGTTGCAATTTTCAACAGCAAAATTGGCTTCTGAAAATATGTAGAGAATCTGGTGCAGTGTGTACAACTGAAAAGAAATACATTTGAAGATTAGAAAAAAAATCACAAGCACAGAACAGTCTATCAAACACTTCTATCTGGAAAATACTGGTACTTAATTCTGGTCTTCTTCATGCTCCTTGGCTGAGGATCAAAATTCTTATTTGGACAAAACTCTCACAGCTGTTTATCTCTAGATTTTTGCCTAAGCAGAAGTGACAAGAATTTGCCGTTTTGTACACCAGCCTGGTTTTCTGCACTCTCATACAAATTTTAAGCCACTGGCTTCAGCTGAATTATTTTTGGTACACATTATTGAATGAGAAAGAGCTGATCCCTTGGATTATACATTTTATTTACATAATGTAAATGTAACTCTAAGTCTTTTCAAGAAAGTAGAGTTAATGAAGCCTAGGAAATTTATTGATGGATTGGGGAAATCTTTTGCCCTAATCTTCTCTTTTGTGTGTTACTTATTGTAATAGAATCAATAAAAACAACAGTACTGAGAAAGGAAGTAGAAGAAAGAAAACTACTTGGTAGCTAAGCACGTAGGCACAAAGGCACAGAAAACAGCAGCACAGAGATGAAATATTCTGTACAGAGTACTACTAGTCAAAATGAAATGAGAGAGCTGTATGTAATCCTGCTTCAACTTTTATATTAGTATAAAGAAAACTGATTTTTAAAGTGTGTTGCATACAATTAGGAGAAACACTGAAGCAACATATATTTTAGTGTTGTGAGTAAACAAACAATAAATGTCTGATCATTTATTTAGAAAATCTATCTCAACAGGCATGATCCTGAAACCTCTTTTGGACAAGATTTCCATAAATATGGTATTCAGCTGTAAGAATTGCAGGATTTGATCCAACAACTATGCCTGCTATTTAAATTGAAAATACAAATTAACATATTTAACTATTATCTTTCTTAAATAAAACAACTCTTTTGCCTCAATAAACTATTTCTCTTCCTGGGAGAAACATCTATTTATGACAGTTTTCATTTAACTTTTAAGTTCTTAAAAGGATTTCTTATGCAATCTCATGAACAGATGCCTAAATAGGGTGGAGAACCAAACAAAAAGTGCTGGTAAAACACAGACTTCAGCTATCACATTTGTATTCATTAAAAAGAAATATAAAGTGTGGAAAGATGCTCCAAACCCTTTTATTTGGCCAACCAGTTCAATGGAGCTATCTGCATCAGGAGGGCTGAATTTCAGTTAAATACAGGCTCAGCTGCACCTTTGGAAAAAACGTACAGAAAGGGAGAAAACTCTAGAGGAATGTCTCCTCTTGGAAGACTGTGGTTTATTGCCAAAGCAGAAACATAAAAATTGAATCTGAAACACACAGTTCTTACGGAATCGGCTGAAATCAAAGAAGTTCAAGCATATTGTGTAAACTCACTTTTATGCTGTATTTGGTTAGGGAGGGGATGATATGTAGCTTTCTCTCAGACTTGACTGCAGACGGAAAACATTCTGAAGGACCCTTTGTTTGATCTCTGATGACTGAGTATCCACCTTGGGCTTTCTCCTTACGTATGGATCTACTGAGACGTGCTGCTGCTGAATTCAACGGAATTGAGCCCTAACTGTGATTGGGATATGAGGACACATAATTAGCTGTGTTAGAAAACTGGCCCTCAGTCTTTCATTAGGATGGAATTTTACCCTGTAAAATGTGAACTAGTGAAGACATTTTAATCAGGAAAATAAAATAACAAAATGATTCTCCTCTGTTGTTATTTTTACACTGGAGTGAGACAATGGTAGGGAAACTCACTTTAGGCGATATCACTTAATTAGGAAAAGCATCCTAATCAGATCTCCCTCCAACTGCAATAACTGTAGGGAGTCAAGTACATTTCTCTATCAAAGTAGGTAGCTGCTGTATAGATATTGATAATTTAAACTGTGATACAAGAGCAATAGAAGAGAAGGTACAAACACTACTAAGAAAGCAAACTCCTATTTTCTATATCCCAAATTTCAGGACGGCTTCTAAAAGACACATACTACAGATCTTACAACATTTCTGTACGTCCACTTACTAAAATAATGCCAGGATAAATACTTTCATATCCAGGACTCAATAGCTAATAAGTGTCGTGGCACATAGATTACTTACTCCCTTTGGTGACTCAGTAGGAGTGACTGAGACCATCTCAGTCCTCGCATTTTCCTGATATTTCTGTCCATCTTACTTGGTATTACACATTACGTATGGGAAACCTGGAGCAGGATACAGCCACAGAGGATCTGTGGAAGGTTCATGTGATTAGCAGCTGTATTACCTGGTACTTTTGGAAGCACAATAACCCCACATTCAGTGCGGTCCTTTTTTGGTAACTGTGGAGTAATGGTAGTAGTTAAGCTGTCTATATTTATAGGTACGCTTACAGTTTACCTCTCTACGTTTATCTCCCATACTGTGAGTGCATATTAATGATTGTGTTTCACATCATTCACTTTTTTGCATGGGAAATGTAGCTTTGGTTTACAGGGAATGATACTCTGTCTTCTGCACTGGACTAATGCACAGACCAGAAACTTCAGAAATCCCCTTCAATTTCAGAGTAAATCTTAGGGTTTATTTCAGTGAAATAGGTTTTCAGCAGGGCACCTCCTCCTTAACTACAAGTAGCCATGCATAATAAAAGCCATACAGAAGGGGAAGGGAAAAAAATACTAAAGTACTACCAATTACATGCAATTAGTTGCATTGCAAACACCAATCATTGAAAAGTTACAAAATAGGCTTTAAGATAACAATTTTTAATATATGTGTAGAATCCTGTTTATGCACTTACTAAATTTGAGTGTTTGGTTTTCTCCCAGAGTTTTCCTAAGCAAACAGCTGTTAGCAACTTCAGCACTAATTTGGAAAAAAAAATAAATCAGTGCTCATATATTGACTATACAGTGTATAGGTGATTAAAAGAAAAAGTTTTTTATAAGGTTCTTCACCAAAGACTCTGAAATGAAACTGTCCCAGCATAAGAGGGTAGGTTGTGTCCTTAAAGAAGAGGAATAAATGTCTAGCTTTCACCATGTTGATAAAAATATGGAAGTATGTTACCAGTGCATTCTAGTTAAATTCTGCCCAGAATACTCATAAATGATAAGGGGGGTGCTACGAGTAAAGAGAGACTGTTGTTGATATTCAAGCTCTTCACAGCTAGAGCTGATTATGTACAGTTTTAGAAAGACCTCAAGACATATAGTAAATGGCCAATAAAATGACTGATAAGCCTAATGTTGATATATGCAAAATAAGAAACCTGAAGAAAAAAAATCCCTTTACATAGAGCTCTACAAAGGTGGGCTCTAAATTAACGAGCTCTGTGGGAAGGAACTCTTGGCAGTCTTTTTACATAGTCCTCTAAACCATCAGCTCAGTGGTCAGTAATGACACAGTTAGTACATGACATATTACAAACTACTGGGGGAGATAGAGAAGAAAACAGAAAGTATCTCCATGTCTGTGAATGAATCCATACTGCAACCACACATTAGATAATAGCCTTACAGTGAACCTACCACAAGGGAATATAAAAAGATTACAATGGACAAAAAAAAAAAAAAAAAAAGAAAAAAAGAAAAAAGAAAAAAAAAAAAAGAAAAGAAAGAAAAAAATATATCAGTTTCTTACCAGGTCTTAGTTTACTACATTAAGACTCTTTGGCTTGGAAGCCAAGATCTGTAAAGAATGACATGAAGAAGGTGAATAAGGAAGAACTATAGGGCATCCAGTGAAAGGATGAAGTAGCAGGTCTAAAAGTAACAAAAAGAAATGCTGTATAATCTTTTTGCGAAATTCATTGATGCAGGATTTTATGGGGCCTGGAGTTCAAGAGTTAAAACACCTTAGACAAATTTATGGAATGAAACTCTTCATGTGGTAACTAGCCACAACATGACCTCAGTGCAACTTTCTGCTCAGGAAATCCTTAAACCATTGATTGCTTAGATGTCTAAGGGACAACACGCTAGTACCAAGCCGTATTTCTCCTCTCTATTAGATTCTGAGAGTTTGCTATTGAACATTGTCAGACATTGTATCACAGATTATCTAGATCTGACCCAACACGGCCATTCTCTGGTTATGTTCACATGAGAATTTTGTGAAGAAATGGAAACTGGTATGTTCATGTAGCCCCATGGTTCCATGAAACAGAAATTTTGAATAAATATTAGAAGTTTCCTCATAAAATCACAAGATGAGAAAATATCTACATGATAACCTGGAGAATCTACACATAATGGAAAAAATCTAATTTATTTTATTAAACCACTATGCTATTGTTTTATCTTAAAAGCCTCAGAACTGGTTACTTTTGATCATGGCTCTGCCATGTATCTGCCTAATGAGGAACAATCAAAACTAATTTTCAAGCAATGGAATTGCTGAAAACACTCATTTCCAGCCTTTCTGAAAGATCTGGAAAGACAACAGGATCTAACAGGACTGCTTTTAACCCATACAATTTGAAAGACTGCAGGGTCACTCAAAGGTAACTTGTAGACAAAGGATGCTGGTGTAGAATGGATGAGCATACTCCCAAAGCAGAATGGTTCTGTTTAACTGCAAGATCAGCTGAAGGACAAAGAAAATGGATATATAGATGGAAAATTCTACAATTTATGGAAAAGCTTATGAGGGTAGGATAGGAAAGGCAAAGATTTCTATAGAGGTACTCTCATCTGAATGTGGAGGACACACAAGATCAAGGAGGTGATGCAACACCTGTAAAGGTTTGTTATTTTTGTCTACAGCTGTATTAGTCCAAGTATAGAGTCACTGATTTTGAAATCCTCGAAAACATTGTGTCGTCTTACTGCTACGTATGCCCGGGAAGTGATAAACTGAAGCCTGGAAAGTTGGAGCTTGAGGTACTCACTTTAATGAGAAGCCTGGCAAGCCAAAGCTTCTCTTGTAGGCTTATGGCAGGTGGCCAGCAAGAACCCATTTTTGTAAAGGGATTAAAGATGAAAAGCAGATGCCTAGGATACATGTCAGAGATGTCAAGGAAAGAAGCAGTGCTGAAGATTACTCAGACTGAGAGAAGCTTAAGAGCAAACTGATCCAAAAGGCTAGGACCAAATCACGAAGTGTGTAGTGGGGTGAGCTTTAGTAGAACTGAGTGACAGTCAGTGAAATAAAGATTTGAACACGGGAGAGCAGAAAGCTTGGAGGACTGGAATCTGACTGCCTGTTTGTATGCAGCCTGACATGCTGCAGTGTTAATCTCCTCTAGCTGAGAGATGGAAGGAGAAAATGCAAGTCTCTACTGACTGTTCCTGGATTCAGTGGTCAAGCTGGGTGTGCATGGCCAATGAATAGAGCACCCTTCTTTCTGGTTTCCACTAGGCATGAAGTGACTGCTGTAAAGTGTTCACTTTGCTTATGCTCCCTGTATATCCGCACTTTCAAGTTAATGCAGAAAAACACTTTGCAAACCTGCTGCTCTACAATTAATTTTACCTTGGAGTAAACAAATGCATTTTTATTGCTCTGACATTTAAAGTGTCGTTCCTCAACAGGCATACTACCTATGCATTTTACTCATAGCATGTACTGAATAAATGATGCTTTGAGGGAAAGATCCAAAATTCAATCCAAATCTGCCACTGAGAATGACTGAAGGTTCTTTTTGCCAGCTTTTCTAACCCAAAACATCTTCTGAATAAGCTGATATTCTAAAGTATCTTTGAAGATTCATTTCTAAAGAGACCATCATTTCTGCATGTTCATATACAAGGGCAACTTAGTTTGGTCCTCTGGATATTCTAGGTAAACAAAAACATGTAGTGTTCATGTTGTAGCAGTGGTGGTCTAAGGGGTGAGAGCTGATGGGGCTGGGAGAAGCAGAGACTTTACAAACACAAAACCTTGAACTGTCAGCTCTTTTCTAAATAGTGGGTCTCAAAGACACTATCTCCGCAAATCTCCCTTCACATATCACAGATCTGAACACTGTTAAACTGGAAAACACACTTTTATAAAGTAGCCTTGCTTAGCTAAAACACATGTATTTTCATACTCCTTTTTGGAGTCAGAAAAAGATGAAACCATAAATAATATTTTAGATTTACGCTAATCTCAGTAAATATATTTACTTCATTTTATGAAGTTACTAGAAAGTCTTTATTTGATTTTATCTAATTATCACATAAATGCAGGAACATTAAGTGGGCTGATGTCAGCAATCAGGACTGCTTGTTACACAACATCAGTAACAGGGGCTCAGGTATGAAACAACTGTAATTATAGGTATTTAGCCAAAACGTATGTCAGTTCTAACTGATTAGCTGTGTAAGTCTTTATAAGTAATTGAAATACTTTATAAATAAAAAAATGCAAACTAAGCAACCAACCATATAGACATAATACATGAGTTTGTACAATGACACCTAATTCTCTGTCTTTTTCTTTACTTTTGCTGATTATTGCAAGCTCAATCCTTCTTAGAATTCCTTTACTGGATATTTTTGTCCTCCTCTTTTTTGTCTTTATTTTGTTTGGTTTGGGATTAACATGATGACTAAAGAAAGACAAATCTACATAACATTCAGCATACATCTATCTTGCATGTCCATTAAAACTTGATTCTAATATGGCTGACATCAAAAATATTTCACCATGGTTTCATCAAGCTCTATGGTACAACTAGCTGGTACTTTTCAATGGAAAATTGAATATAACATGGATCATCAACACATGGATCATTCTGTCAAGTGTTGTGTCCCTAGGGCATTTACCCATTCAACTCTGTGCTATGGCTATTGCAACTGATGTAGCTCTCTCGTCATGGTGCAAACCAACCTTTACCAATATTTAATTGATGCTTTTTTTTCTTAGGTCAACTCTTGCTTTTCAATCAGGGATACAAAAGTACAGACAAGGTACAATGAAATGTAGGCTGTACTAGAGTAATATAGGTATACTGCTGACACTTATTTTCCATCAAAACCAGACACATCTCATCAGCTATGAGTTTGCATTAACTGAGCTATAGAAAACTGCGTTTGTCTAGAAGGCACATGAAAAACATGCTTTGGTTAATGCCAGTTATGTCACATTTTATAAACCCCACTGAATAATTGCATGTCTTATAGGCCTCCCAGTAAGAGTCCTGCAGCAGGTCTCTGCAAGTAGCTATTTTGTACCATACATAAAACCCTCAAATGTAAAGCCCAGGTCGCTGCACATTGGGTGACTCCCGCATGTGCAGCAGAGCAGGTTTCCACTGCTTCGGCTGCTGAAACACATAACTGCTGTGGACTAGCAGTAACCTACCTAACATTACACTAAGAAGAATGAGTTAAAAGAACTGCAGTCTGTGGCCATCATGAATATCACTAGTTTATACTTAATTTGTAATTAAGAAGAGAATGAAAATCATCATCACATACTGCTACCCCTTATCATCACCTACTATCATTTGCCCACAGAGAAAGGATATTCAGCCAGTCAGACTTGTAGGTTTGGTTCCTCATATTTGTTTATAGCTTGTTCAAAATATTTAATTTAGGGTTAAACAGGGAGGGCTATGTACAGGTGCTGAAAATTTGCTGTCATATGCCATTGGCACAGCCAAAATTGAACCACAGACCATTCATGTGAAAGTATTAAGTTGTCTGACCTGAAATGAGCTGTCACAAATTTAAGTATGACAAAAAAGCATGACTCACTGCTATGTGTGGTTCCGAAAAGCCCTTACTAGAGGAAAACATGTGACTTTGTACTTGCTAAAGCAGGGCCACTAGAGTTTACAGCTGCTATCAGCCCTCAAAGCTCTTGCTCTTCAGAAACAACAGCGCTTTATGCATGAAGACTGTCTCGAGAGCAAGACAGAGGAGCTTTGATGGAACCATATTCCATTGAAATGTGCTATTTTATCAGTTCACTTCAGAGGAAAAATTCTGCTTTATCATTTACAGGACGTCTCTTAAGCACATGAAGTGCAGGTAACAGGAGCTGCGATTGCAGGAGAATGGATACTGCTCCCCAGACTGTACATGCATCCAACAGCTCCCCGACCCCAGCAGTCCCCTTCCTCCCCATCACTTACCTTTAGTTTCCTTCTGTTACTAGTCCTCCTCCCTCATACCATGATCTTAGCACCACTTGTGTTGGCAGGACAGTCTAAAGACTTGATGCCAGGCTTTGAGGAAAAGGAGAAAGGAAGAGAGTATGTGTATTGAGAAAAGCCAACAGAGGCATCAGATGTAGTGCAACTCTGTACAGCCTTCCTTTACAGTAGGCTTTATTGTTCTTGAGGCCATGTATTTCCACAGGGGCACAGCCTGAGGTACCCATTCACCATCTTTTCAGGAAACCACAGTGAAAATCTTTCCATCAGTTGTGTTGACACTGGACTTCACTCTTTCATCACTGCCTGCAAAGGAGCCAGGAATACACTGTTGTGACCATAGGCTGAAGAGCAGGCAGGAGATAAGCTGCATACCCCAGAGAAAACCACACTCCTGTTATATAAAAGGGAGTTTAATTATGCTACACCTCAGTTTTCTATCTTCTGCATTTTTAAATTCCATTGAATAGGAAAAGATGAATGTGTTACAAATATTCTGGTAAACCTTAGAAATAGTCTGGCTAGTAAATCATGTAACTATAGTAACAATACGCCCTTCTCACAGGCCAGAGGTAGATCCACTGCTGGGCTGGCCCTGAGGATGCCCTCCCAGCACCTCCAGGGTCAGAGGAGTGGTATGGGGCTGAATGAAGGGAAATTCATGACTGCACACACCGTCCCAGCAGCTCAGTCCGAAAGTGAGTGTTTCCCGGGGATCACAGAACTAGAACTGCCTTTAGTGTCCTCTAGCACTCTCTCCTAGCCCTGGACAGTGACTAAATTCCCCACAAAGGCCCTGCCTTGACTGCACAAAGACTGACAGATAAGCAGGTAATAAGGGAATGTTGGGAGGAGACATTCTCCTGGGCAGGACACTGGAAGTTTGGAGCTCCCTTACTCAGCTTAATCAGCTCAAAGATGGTTGCAACCCTACAGGCGTCCATTATCATACTCGAGGCCACGCAGTGGTGCCCCAAAGGAAGTCGCCCTTGCCTGAGGTAGTAAATTGGTCACTGTGAGGTGCTGGGCTTCCTGAGTCTGGGCAAATGGTGCCTTGGAGGTATGTGCCCTTCCTCAGGCAGCAAAATAGTTGTTGCGTGGTACTGGCAGGGCAGTGGCAGCTGAGAGGCCCTGGACTTGTCCGAGGCAAGGGAATGGCACCCATGCGGAGCAGTAAAACGGTGGCCGTGAGGTGTTGCCCTGGTTCAGCCATCAGAATGGCACCTTTCGGGCCCTTGGCCGCGCTAAGGCGATAACGCTGTGCCCGGGGCAGGGCGCGGTGGCCCGGCGGCGACGGGGAGTGCGCTGTGGTACCGCGGCCGGGGCACCGCACGGGGCTGCTTGGCTCCCCGTCTGCGCTCTCCGTTTCTTCACAGTTAAAAATAAAATAATAAAAAATGTATTTTCGGCGAGCGCGGCCAGTGAATGACGGGCTGCCCCGGCGGGTCGGCGCTCGCAGCGGCGCGGTGGGGCCGGGCGGCGCGGCGAGCGCACGGCAGGACGGCAGGCGGCGGGGAGCGGGCCCGCCTCGGCTTCCCCGAAGCACTCCAAAGATACTTTAAGGGCGGTGAAGAGACACTTCGCGGGGCTGATCCATTAACGTCGCTTTATTAGCAGCTTGACACGAGAAATACAAAATTTTCGGGGCGATAAGTTTATGTTTGTTTGTTTTCAACTCACAATGAACCCAAAGAAATTGCCGCTCTCGGGATTGCCAGGCGGGGGGGTGGGAGCGGGAGGCGCGGAGACGCGCCGAGGCGCCGGCGGTAATGGAGGGTTCTGTTTGTTTCCATGATTACAGCTATAAATAATAATAGTTTAAAAAAAAAACGCCGACTACTTCGGGCGCTTTCATTCTCCGTGCCCCGAGGGTTTCCCCGGCGGCGCGCTGCCCCCGGCCGCGCTCCCCGTGTGCCGCCGCCGCCGCTGTATTCCAGGGGGACCTGGCGCCGCAGCCCGGCACCGCATCCCGCGCCGCGGCCGGGCCGGGGCTCCGCAACCCCGAGGCCGCCGCACCTGGAGCTGCTCCCGCAGGCGGCCGCCGCCCTCCTCCTCCTCCCTAAACATCCCGCTCTCCGAGTTGCAGCTCCGTCCCTTTTTTAAGCCGTGTCCTACTTTGTATTGGCAGGTGAACAAGCCTGAAAATGGATATTACAGCTTTTTATGATATAATATCCCTCTAATTGGTGCTTCATAGGGCCGTGTCTGAATTCTTTTCAATTAAGCCCTAAACTACAGTAACTGTTTCTCTCGGTACATGCTGGAAAAGCCATTCACGAGAGAGGCGACTGGTACTGCACAATTTCAAAGTACCTTTAATGTGTCAAAAATGTTTTGTGAAGAAAGCAACACTGTAAATGCAATCACCTACATTGGTGTCCCCATTGTAAAGCGTGAGCCAAAGTATTGCTAATTGTCCTGCGTTTTAGCTGGGTTTTTAGAGCATTATGTAGTAAGTACACCGAAGGGTCAATTTGTGAAGTGAAATACTTAGCATGCAAAGCGTAATACAAGATGCTGTGTAATACTTGACCTCTCAGCATAATAAATGTAGCAGTGAAACGCTGTGCATTCAGGATTCGCTGAATAGAGCCTCCGCAGAGGAACAAAACCAGAAAATGTTCTCTTCATTCCTCTTTTTTTTTTTTTTTCACTAAGCGAAAATTATTCTTTATAATGGCCATTGCAGCAATTAGCCAGCATTTGGGGAGAATAAATGTGCAGAAATAGCAATTTCTTATTTTAAATGAGATTTTTGTATGGAGCCTGAAAATTACTTGGAGGTATATGAATAATTGTTGCCTTAGTTTTATGCTACAGAATAGGGTGTGGGTGGGTATAAAGATTTCCTATTTGCAGTTAAATGTTTAGACATTTTATTATTTTAATTTCACTCTCAGTCTGTCTCGATTGACCCTGCTTTCCTCACTGATCATTTCATGTATGCCAGGAAGCAAGTACTCAGATGATGGAATCTTTCCAATTAGAGCTTTATGGTGTGTGTGTGTGTTATGGGGGGGGGGCGGGAAGGGGGTGTCGATCTCTTTTTTTTTTTGGTTGCTGTTTTTTATGAATGTGACATGCAAGTGCAATCAGGTTTTACTCTGGAAGCTACTATGGTGTTTTGAATTTTTCCTGCTAAATCAAAACATTTTAAGAATGTAGCATATTTGATGGGCACTTCTCATTATCCTTTAGAATGGTAAAACTAATTGGAGCTTTATTTACTCATTTTAAAGGTTTTGTGCTCTGAAAAGAGAGATGCAAAATTCTTTCTCTTGGGCCTTCCAGATTCCTGCATTGAGTTTTAAGTGGATTGAAAATTTTGTGCTTCACTTGCTAACGTGGGAGAAGTCTTGTGAATATGAAATTAAAACACTTTCAGAGAGAGCATGGGAAGTTCTAACAGATAGAACCTATTAGGAACAGTTTGTTTCAGAAGAATTAATAAGCTTCATAGCACATTTCACTAGAGCAGTTTTGGAAGTTTATAGCCTGAATATTGAAACTTCCACTGTAAGTCTCTAAACATTTGGCCAAGAAAAAAGTTTGGATAATTAACTTAGAATATATGACTTCTGCTTATTTGATCTAACACTTTCCTCTGTTGTGTGAGTTCTCTCCTTGCACTCTTATTTCCTCCTAGCCACCTATTCTTCCTTCTCTAAAGTTCATGTTAGTGGGATTGCCACTGGAAAGTATGAATTCTTGGGCAGTGAAATGAGACAGTCTGAAGAAAGGCACTGTCCTCTCACCCAGTCCATAAAACTGAATCGCCTCAAAAATAAGGATTCTTTCACAGAACTTTCTTCCTGTAGTTATATTAATAGCAAATATTTTCTACAGTTTTTATGTCTTAAGAGTGTTGTTGTCCCCCCCGCCATTTTTTTTTTTTTTTTTTTTTTTTTTTTGTAATAAATATAATTTCTTTTGGATGATATGCAATAATGGGTTAAAATTAAAAATGCAATCCTGTTGTCTTGTTTAGGCCTGATCCTACAGTCAATGTGTATTTCAAAACTCCTTTCACTTCAATTAAGGTGTTCTGTTTCCAAGGATTTTTGATTGCAGTACTGAGCTCAATGTAGTTTGTATTTCCTATCTCTTTAGAAGGAATCACTATAAAATAAAATTTGTCAATGACCATAGGAAACACTCACCTCATATTCTATATAAAAGAGTAATTCTTTTTCTAACAAACTTTCTTTTTTCTTATCCTCTAGCATATTTTTTTTAATGGATCTTTTTGATAGAAGATGAACAAATAGCCCACGAATGGAGCAGAACAAATGTAGAAATTATCAATGAGCAAAACAATGTTTTTCTATCCTCATCAACATCTAGAATTAATATTTTGTGAATGAAAGGCATTGCTATCAATGTTGTAGACAGAATTTTTTCTCTTATCTTACTCAATGATACTAGAAACAGATTCCATGGGTTTGTGTGCTGGTAGAAGGGTAGGTTCCACATCAGTTTTGGTAATAATGTATTACACTGCAGTATCATATTTGACATGTAATTTTGGCAGCCTGACATGCTCTCTACCGTGATATTTTCTGTGAAAGTTCAGATCATCTTCGTACTTTTGAATGAAGCTTATCTACCACAGATAACATCTGTTCTAACTCACATTTTGTACTCATTTGAGTACCAGTGTGTTCTCATTTGAGTTGGAGAGTGGTCACTCCTCCAAGTTTGCAGTTCTCACATTGAAGGAAAGCTAGAAAAAAAGTCTTTGGCTAGGTTCTCTGCTGAACCGCATTCTGTAAGCCCGTTGCTTTGCATGAGCAAATTGTTTGTCTTGCAGAGATATATTACTGGAAAAGAAAAATTCCGTCTGTCTCAATGGAATCTATGGAACTAGCTTCTAGCTTTCAACCATCACATTAGATGAAATCAAGAGAGTTATTTGCTATGTGAGCAACATGCCATTTAATTTTTTCAAGGTATACATTAGATTCACAGTATAAAGAAAACTTGTCTTAATAGAAGATAGACAGAAGACTCAGTAAATTATTCAGAATTGTCCAGCATGCTTAAAACTTCCACAATTAAAAATGTAGATTCAAAAGATCAAACAATAATTATTTCACACATAACAAACTCATACAGCATACTTTCTGTATTTTGCTTTTGTCTTTGCCAGTTGCTGGGTGATGTGATGATAACCAGTAATAGTAGAGTGTTAATGTGTTGTCTCTTACATTTAAATAAAAAGGTCAAATCATTTTACATAATGCAGATATGACTAGTGTCTTCATAATAATTATTATAAGCAAAAATTTCTATATTTTGTGCTAGTTCAACACAAAATGTTCCCAAGTAACATGTTTTCAGTATATATTGTTAAAGCTCCAGTATGAAGAAGAAATTTGTAATGGATTTTTGTTTCTGCAAACTTTGAAACAGCACAGTCAGTGAAGCAACAGAGAACATGCCGCTTCTTCAGTGCCTTTGCTCTCCTGTTCTTCTTAGTATTTAATGTAGTATATAAGGAAAAGTAGTAAAGGACTGTTAAATGCACAGATTTTCAAATCAGTCTGTGTATCTAGGAAAGCTAAGGGCTTAGCCAAAGCAAAGATAAGTCCTTACCTAAATCACTGACAGTCATAGTATTGTTCAGCAAAAAAAAACATAAGAGAAGGAAGTATATTTTTTCTGCCCCAGTTTGTCCTGTCTTAGCTACTTTTATGACAATATTACTTATAAATTTCAGTGCTTCAATGGTTAATTCTCTTATTAAAATAGCTAAAGAACCCAAAGTAATCTAAACACTAGTTAGTCAAAGTCCTTAAATTTGGTAGATGCTTTCAGATGTCACTAATAATGTCTCAATCCAAAAGCAACCAAAAATAAAATTCCATATCTTTGCTGCTTCATAGGTAACACTGATAATCTTCAGAGATATAGGAACATTAGAATTGATGCAGGGTCAACCAATAGTCTGACATGATATTTAGCAACACATATACAACCAACAGATGGGCACCTAATATATTATGTAGACCTGATTTTCAAAGAAAACACATATTTCTCACTACTTGAGAAAAATTTAATTTATTGCCACATATATGTTTAGGTGTCACGTTTTAGGCAACTTGCCATCTAATTGTATATGCTTAAGGATTTCTAGAAAGAGAGGACCAAGTGGTCTCTTGAGGTCAATTTATTTGCAGGAGAAAAAAGTGCAAACCTCTTCATCCATGATAGGACTCTATTTATCTATCTATCTATCTATCTATCTATCTATCTATCTATCTCAAAAATTAAATTCAACTTCTTTCTGAAGATGGTTGAGGATGAATGTGGTCGAGCATTGCCTGATAATATGTTTACAAAATGACTTAGCAACAGAAACGGTTTTACTTATTTTCTATCTAGTAATGTTTCTGCACATACAAAAATTATTTGACTCCGTGTGTTCTATACATAAGTGGTCCCTCCTTCTGTAAAATAGAGTTATGGCTGGTAGGCAAGATGGTGTTCTTTGGTCCATTAACTTACTGCTAGATGTTAATGAGGAATTTTAAATTTAGAGACAGAGAAAAGGATGGCTTTGTAATTGCTGCCCATAAGTTTCCCCCTTCAGTATTTTTGCATATTCACCATCATGTATAACTCTTCCCTACAAGTAAACATCATGTACATGATCAGTTAAGAGACTGAAACAAGTCTTTCATTTACAAAAATAACCTATAGGCTGAGACCTCCTAACTCTTTCACTTAAGCAGATCCATAGTGTAAAGAAGTATAATTGATGGTGTACTTAACAGATTCAATTCAAATTTGTCAGAAAAAAAGTGTCTAAACAAGTGTTGGAAAATAGCTTACACAGAGCATTAACCCAGCCTTCAGAGGTAACCAAAGAATATGTATTTTACAAGACAGGATGGAGGGTTGGGAAGATATTAGGGTGAAACAAGTTAAGGAAGATCCACCTGGCTTGTCTTGTGTCTCCTACTGATTGTTTTCCTTCTTGCAAATTCTTCTAAACTTTTTTTAACTGTTGAACTGTTAAATTCATCAATTTAGCACAAATTACCAAATACTCAGTCAATGCAGGTCATTTTACTTCTTAGTCTTACTTTCTAATATCGTATTTTATATTTTCTTCAACATTTCTGTTAACTCCAACATAGGCTGTCCAGATAGCTCTATGAGAAATATAGTTACTTATACCAGAGGTCAAATTTTACTCTGATTTTATGTTGCCATCTCTTATGAAACAAGCAGGAAATGATGGCTGAGAATGGAATTAGCTCCAAGACTGGATATGTCTGGTCAAAGGACAAAATCCTCTAGATGTCAATGTATATTTAAAAAAAAAAAAAAAAAAAAAAAAAAAAAAAGATAGTGTGTGTATATATATATACACACACACACACACACACACAAAGAAGCAATCACATTATCTTTAAACCAAGATTGTCAGTAAAATGAAGAAATAAGCAAAAATTATAGAGCAGTAGAGAAGGCAATACATGAAATTCAATACATGCAGTAAATGGGAAAAAAGTCAAAGGTACTCAAAGATCATGTTATAAAATGGTACAAGATAAATAGTAGACAACTGAAAATTGGGGTGGCTTTATTTGCTGTGTCACAATAAACAAAGATGTTGTCCCTTTCAATCTTTTCATTTCTTTTTGTGGAGCATCATGAAGATGTTTATACAGGCTTTTTCCGTGAATTTGCTGATTAATCCTAAAATTGCAAATGAATGAGATCTGTCTTCAAGTTGAGATCAAGTGAAACCATTGATTTATTATTAATTCAGTGTAAACATAAATAAGAACAGGTTCAACCACTAGAATCTGTTTATTTATGAATCTTGGCAAACTATCCAGGACTATTGAGTTTTTCATGAGATCAAATCTGAGCAAGTTTTCTTTGGCTGCGGTATTTACTCTGAGTATTTCATATAGCTCCAAAATACCATTACGTTTTCCCATATGTAAGTACATGTATACAGATAGATAGATGTATGTATGTGCATCAGTGCAAAACTTCTCAAATATAATTCTTCACCCAGTGATTGCTTTGAATCTCTGAAGAGGGCTAAATGTTATAACATCTATTACATATAAACAGAAAAAAAATTCAAAAAAAGTAATAGTTATATATGTAACACTACCTTCCACATAATGGAATTTATCAATAGATTTGAAGAAAAACTGAAGTCTGGGATTTTGGTTATGTAATTTTTTAACACTTAAAAATAATGAATATAATAATCTGTTAGACTGAAGCGGAACTTTGACCTAGTGCAATAGGACTCAAAGCTCTATTTTACTTTTATAGCTAGTAAAAATTCTGAACTTTAATAAGAGTGTTTTCACTATGAAGCAGTAAGCATTGCATGGGTTAATTATCTGTAGACTTTATTTTCCTCACATATTGCATTTGGAAAGCAAAAATTAAGGATCAAGAATTAATTAGCTATGTACAAACTATGAAAAATTGTTGAGGCAAGTGCTGTTTTGGTAATTCATTACTATATTTAGACATTGTAATGATTAGATTTTAAAAGAAACAAGCTAATTAGAACATTTTTCCAAAGTCACACAGAGGTCAAAGATGACAGCGACCTTATGTAAAATGGAGACTAAATATCTGCTATTCTGCACATTGCATGGAACTGGTACAGTAAGGCTAAAGCCTTTTCCTGTTCAATGAGTTGGAATTAAACATGCTAATTTGAGATCTCCTTCAAGTATTTTATTTAACTGCTTTGGCCTTTAAATCCTTTATGCTGCATCATTTAATGTAATGTTATTTATATATACGAAGCATGTTATACTTATTAACCAATGTGCAAAAATCTAAAGTACAGATTTTATGTAATGGGCTAATTACAGGACTTTAAAGCCACCTACTGAGTTTTGCTAAGCTTAACAACAGGTTCACTGAACTGGATAAATTTATTCAAACTTGTGGAAATGAACCCCATTCTATGTGCAACCGTACTGGGAAAACACACAAATTATACCTCAATACCAGTTTAATGGGTCAAACAGTGAACCTGAATACCAAACTTATCTACATCTTGCAACAGCAGTGAAGCTATAGGCCCTGGGTGAGAAGAGGAAGTGCTCATTCATAGTTCCTTCCTCAAGTTTGTAAAGAGCTCACACTCCATATATGGGGCAAAACAGATTTTCAGCATACGTAGAGCTGGCTTATTTTTCCTTATTAGTGGTCTTTGAAGTCATGATTTTAAAATGCAGTCGATTTGTCATATGCAGTTGTAGAAGAAATATAAAAGATATGATCCTTTACTATATCTTCCTATTACACCTACTATATGTGTGTCCTGTTTATTTATTTATTTGAGTATGCTTTTAAAACTGAGTTTACTTCAATCAGTCATTTCACAAGCATCCATCAGGTCTGAATTTCATCTAACTTGTGTGTTTTTTAATTGGGTCAAATTTAATCAAAATTCCTTGACTGTATCTTTGTCCAAATGGAATATCAGGGTCATGGTAAAAAAAAAATCTGTTGTTCCTATGTTCTAAGATAGCATTAAACTTTTGGCTTCATTATCTGAAGAGTTTAGAAGAGGCTAAGGTTTCCTACTTATTGTTTAAAGTTTCACAGATATTCATAAAGCTTCTACCTTCCTTGGATATCCCATGCTACTTCACTGTTTTCTGTCAAGTTACTCTAGATTTACTTCAGTGGGATTCAGCAAACTGTGTCCCCTAGTGCCCCCCTTTTTTTTCCAGCTTTGAACAGTATTCAAATAAAAGCAAAATGAAAAGGCCAGCTTTCTTATTCTAGCCATATTCTGTCCTTCAAAAATGAAAAAGCAGTTTGCTATTTCAAACACCACCATAGTTTAAAGTTCACATGTGATTTTTTTCATTTTCATTGTTCTTCAAAGTCTCATGAAGATTATCTAATAAAAATCTTTTCTCAGAAATTGAGTATTCTGATGCTGAGATTTTATGTATCTATATGCTGTTTTGGATAACTATGCATAATCTATTCAGTAGCTGACATTTGGGTCTTGATAGATACATTCAAGCATGTACTTTCAGGAATAATAATGCCAGTGCACTGTGTTCTACAATGTGTGCAATGAAAATGTGCCTCATAAAGCCCATAATTGTTGCTTAAGTTACAAAGATGATTTTTTTCCCAGTAAATGAGGAACAAGCCACATAATCTTGCTAACACTATATGCCCAGGAAAGAAGACTTTAAATAAGAAATGCATAAATTTAGCAGACTGCTGTAACAAATGAAATGGTGTAGCATTGAAAACATTTGAGGCAATTAATCAATGCTGTGTTTGCACATATCATTAAATATATTATACTAAGTTTAGATTTGATTTCTATGCTTCTTTTATAAAGAGTTAAAAGAAAATACATTTGAATTCATGCTGATACTGAAAACATGCTCCTAGCTCCTAGTTTCTTGGATTTCGAATCATTTCCATTAACAAACAGCTATTTGCCCTCTAATAAAATATGTCATTATGCGTCATTCACATCAGACAAAAGAATCACTGAAAAATCGCCCCAATGATGGCCAATAATTACACATTTTGCTCCTGCACGAGCAATGAAGAAATCTGTTCATTGGAGAAAGCAGGTGCTGGGGCATCATGCTAATAGTCAATGTGTGCCACAGTAATTAGCCATTGCAATTGCTAAAATTAACAATTAGCTAACATGCAATTCTCTTTTTGCAGGCTGCAGTTTACTTTGTATAATCCTTGTATGTTCTTAGTAATTATTCTGACAGCTTATTATTTTTATTTTTTCTGGTTTGAACACAGCTTTAACATTTGAATCAGTCTACCCAAATGTTCAACAGGCAGTATGAAACAACTGCTTCACTAGGCAATTTTTAAGGAACAAATTTGTTTTTATTCTCAACTTTTTATTGTTCAAGAAATACACAATTCTTTTGTAGAGTAAGAACTTCTGATCTTATTTGAGAGCTTGGGATCACAGTGAAGGTCTTAAGTCTTTTTTACACTGGTAGAACATATGATCACTCCAACTTTTCAGAAAAAATATACTATGAATTATTCTCTGTGGTTGGGTTTCCAAATATTGGTTCATGACCAGTGGTTATCTGTGGAGCTACTGGTGGCAGTCCATGGAAACTTGAGAGGTCATAAAGATGTAATTCACTTTGTTGCTACTGTCAGCTAAGTAACGCAAAAAGAATCATGGGGTATACCAACCTCTCACTGATTTTCATGTGAATATGTGGTGGTATTATCCCTGTTTCATTTACAAAGGCCTTGACAATTCTGCTACGAATTCTTCAGAATAATCACTAGCATGTGGTTCATATTATAGAAATAAAATTAAAAATAAACCCAAAACCCCACACCAAAAAACCCAACCCAACCTTTCCATGATAATAAGGACTGTCATGCACAAATTAATGATACGCCCTCATCTTGAATACTATATGATGGCCTTGCAAGCCACCTCAAAAGAGAGTAACTGTAAACATAGAAAACAAATTCAAGAAAGAAGAGCAATGGTGTGGAATGGCATTTGAACTGGGAAAAACTAAGCAAACTGACCAGTATGCAAAAAATGACTGACACATACAGTAGCAGCTTATACTTTTATAGGTGGTGTGGAGAAAGTGAGTGAAGAAAACTCAATTCATCTTCTTATAAACATAGTTGAGGCACCCAACCAAATTGAGGGGGACCCAATAAAATCACACAGTTTAAAAGGCTGTTTAAAAGGCTAAAAGCCTTTTTCTTATGGTGCATAATTCAGTTGTGGAACTCCTTGCAGCAGGAGGGAATGAGGGCAAATGGCTAAACAGGCTGAAAGAAGAAATGTCTGAATTCGTAGTACGTAGGTCCCTGGCAGTACCCATGGTTTACTCAAAAGTCTCTGAAACTGTCAGGATATGCAACTGCAATAGCAGGGAAAGCTCCTTAAACATACATGTGACTATTCCTTGAACACCTTACATTTCATTCTAAGCCAAAGTTACAAATAGGCTTCCAGAGATAGTTGAAACTTTGTTTTGACCCCTTCTAGTCATCTTTTGTTTAGCAATATAAGCTGTATGAAAATCTCAGTAATGTGCTACAACAAAGATGCCAGAGTTGGATTTTCCCCGTACATATTCAGGTCAAAATTCAGCTCCCATATAAATCTGTGCTACTCAGTTGAAATCAATGAAGGTTGAAGTATTTGCATAGACAGATCGTATCCTGCACATTTTGCTTTGGGATTTTTTTGTTATTAGTAGCAGATGGGTAGACATAACTGAACCCACTGAAAACACTGGTAGCTTGCTAACCAGAAGAGACATATTCTTCTCCAGAACCTGTGCAATTCCAGGGACTCAAGCAGAATTCTTCCCAATTTTATAGGTGTGAGGGGATAATAAGGCTTGGAGAATTTATGTAATCTGTAATCAGTGTGGCATCTGTAGCTGGCAACAAACCAAGAGCAGTTTTTTAAACAGTTCTTTAAAGCTTCTCCATGTTTTAAAAATATTTTAAAATGTGATTTGCTCCTGAGCATACTAACCAGCAAAGATGCGTTAGAGAGTAGTCTGTCTCATCAACTGTAATTTTTGACCTTACTTTTAATAAAAAACCCTCAACACAGATGGAGTAAGAAAGCAGCAGCAAAAACATTCTCCAAGATCAGTGTGATTCTCCCAAAGAAGTCAAAGCAAGGTAGGAGAGAGAGACTAAACTCTGGAGTCCAAGCTTTTAGTTAAGACAATTAATGTAGAAGGATCAGCTACAAGAGTAAGAATCTCAGTCAGACATGTTTTGGCTCTACCCAGCTTGCTAGGCTCAGTAGTTCTGTGAATTCCATGCAATATTGCAATCAGTGACGGAAAACAACTAATGAAAATGAGAATGGAAAATGCATACAATTTCTGAGGAGCTATCTGTTGTTTAGGGGAATATTCTTGATGATCATAACCTCTGTGGACTTCAATGAAAATATTTTCATATACAACAGCTGAGAAACTAAACTCTCTAGTCTGAGACAGAATTAGCCACTCACGGGTGGTTTAAGTATCTACATCGAAGGGGGAAATCCTCCAAGTTTCTGTCTTAAAGCCACAGGCACTCAATGCCCAGAGTGACTTACATTTTAGCTGGAAAAAAATGCATGCATGTCTAGATTGCTGTTTGTATCATGCTAAGAAGAATCTGTTGTCAGATGATAAGCAGTTGTGGTAAGATGAACTTCACAGTGGCCCATGAGGTAGGTATATCCTGCCTGCATCCTCTGTGGGGCAGAGTGCAGGAAATGGGAGAGTGTGATTTCAGTTCTGCTAGTCAGGGCTGATGAAAGTTCACAAACTTACATTTCAGCTTCACCCACAAAAGAAGAACGACTTATGTTAACATACCAAGTGATATGTTGGGTAGCTGAGGCATTGATATGCACTTATTTTTGCTGCTTCTGATACCAAAGTTGAAGACTGTGTGACAACTGTTTTTCTCCCTGGTACAATTTTTTTCCAGTCTGGTTCACCAGGAGATGTGTGTCAGAGACAAAAAATTTCGAATAGGTTCTGGCCTTTGAATTTGGTTTCCATAGGCAAAAGTCCATTGTTTGTACATTTTCACAGGTTCTTCTAAAGATTAGGAAACTTAAATGAAAAGAGAAGACTATTAGTTGCATGAACTGTACCAGTTGGATAAACTATAGTTGTAGCCTCAGGGAGAGGGAACTCAGGACTTCTTCAAGCTCTGCAATTATCCTAAGTGTTAGGCTCAGCTGTCATGAGCTGTCATCTCACCTTCTTTCTCTTTATCCTAACACATTTTCAATTCTTTTCTAAAAAGCAGAACGCTCTCCGTGGGGTCATTGGCACTACTTCTTTTGTTTGGCTCGATCCCTGGTGCATGGAAATCTGAGCACATGCAGCTGTCTTTTGTACAGAGCCCTTCATATGGTCAGAAGGGAGGTGTGGCCTTTGGCAGGTTCTTTACTAGGTGGTGAGAGGGCGAGAATCCTGGAAGACCCTGCAACACATACAGCTTCACGGACCTAAGCATAAAACTTGACTATCTGAAGCCAAGAGAATGAGATTTAGAAGATTTAGGAAACAGAATTTCCTCTGTAACTCCACCAACTAAGTAGAAAAAAAAGATTTCACTGGAATGCACTAACGACATAATTGCCTTACTGACAACAGCATGTTGGGTCTTCAACTCATTAGTGAGGTATCTGTTAGTGATGCGTCCCATGATATGGGCAACTGAAGGGGCAAACTTCTGATTGTCGCTTTGTCGTCAGGTTCCACATAATTTTTGTTGAGAATTAAATGCCATATCACAGTTTTGATGGGAACAAAGGAGAGGAAGTGAAAAACTTAAGCTTGCATAGCAATAATACACATACATAGCACTTAGAAGATTTCACTGAATTGGGGGAAGTTCATAATTTTAACACAGCAATCTACTTCCATGTGTATGCTTTATTGAAAGAGATCAGTTGAGATTATCCTCATTAAAGCCCGCTCGAGTTTCTTCAATAGCACACACTGGTCCAAATGATGGGCCATAACATGCTATTTAGGTTCAAGTCATATCATGTTAGGATACTTGCTTCTATGCTTCTCAGATTTAGTCTAATCTCTAATCTGATATAAACGTTGCAATTGGAGTATACTTGGACTCTAATCTTAGTTCTCAGTAGTTACTGATTTATTTTCCTGTGACCATTCCTGCTTGAAAAAATGTTCCTTTAGAGTTTTATTTTCCTAAATCAAAGGCTGGGGGAAGCAAGGCATGTTAGTGTCTCAACTCTCTTGAATTATCTCTACAAGTTCCTCAAATCACTAACCTCAAGCCTGTGATCCACCATAGCTGTTAAATGATTGCACCACCTTGCTCACATGGCAGACTTCCCCCAACATGTATATGGCTTAAAATCCAAACATGGGGGAATAAAAATGTTATGGTTTCTCTTACTTTATAATTACATTAGCTCACCTCTATGGTATAAACTGTATTTAATAACAAATTTAATAGATACTGAAGTATGACTTGGGCATGATGATGTCTTAAGATCATAGAATATAGAAGGAAAGATTATTATCTGCTAAGTTATAAGAATTATTTTTATATACATCTGGTATTTGGTATATACATTCAGTATACAATGGTTCGTCATTTTTTAATGGAGTAGCAAATATGAATTCCATAGGGCAGCCCAAAATAACAGTGACAATTTCAGAACACTATATTCTGTACCTTGTGTATATGAGAATGGTTGTCAAACATGATAGCAAAATATTTTTGTGGGTGCTGTTATTTTGTTTCCATTATGGAGATGATTTGTTATGTTTCTGTCTGTAAAACCAAGGACTTAATTGAATTCAATCTAACAGGGATTTGAAAGTGTGGAACTGATTTAATTAAGATATTTGGGGTGACCTGAATTCATTCAGGATGAATTAAAAATAAGTCAAAGCTGTTCTATATTCCACTGCAAAAACTTTGGAATCAGCAGCTTCTAGCTCATGAAAGATCATGAGCTACTGAGTTTTCAATTGATCTTTGAACTACATTGAACATGACCAACGTTCTATCATAGTCCCTTTTAGGAATAAAAAATTATAATGTACAGGAAATTTACTGATAATACTGATAATAATCTTTATAATAAATCAGCAAATATAATAAGTCTTTATAATAAGTCAGCAAAAAAATACCAGTACAGCATTAGAAATTTCAAATTCTGGCACATGGGACAAAGAATAGATTTTTGAGGTCACTCACTTCGTGCCACTGGTGCTACGTGAAGGTTTAGGGCACTTTGAGCACTGCATGGTGGCTCATCTGGCAATGAAACTTTTGTTTCTTGCTGAAATGATGTATAGGTTCTCAAGAGATGAATCAAGAAAGCTGATGGATTCACAGGCAAAAGCTTCTGAAAATCAATACAAGGTTTACTGTTGACTTCAACAGTCTTTGGATCAGGCTTAGGTCAAGATCTTCAGTTACAGGAAAGGTACATGGCTGATCCCTTTGCGAGAGAAAGACACATAGAAAGGACACAAAATGATGATTTCTTAGACCCTGCTAGTAATCTAAATGCTTGTATTTAATTTCATTTGTACTGGATCTCAACACGGGAGTACAAAATACAAAGCTAAATAATCTCCAACACAAAGATCAATTATAGAACAACTAAGCCCATTTTACTTTATTGTCATACCTGTTAAAGATGTGCTAAGGCTAACATGTTTTAGCTAAGAATGTTAAGAAATTAAAAGTTAATTGCACTTTAATATTCATCAACTCTGTTATAAAAAGTTGTCCTATGAAAGGAACGAAGCTGTTAATTCAACGGACTCACTTTTTTGCAAAACAAGGTAGATTTAAAATGTACAATGGCATGCTCTCTGGAATATGTGTGCTATGGAGTAAATCTCTTGCAGCAAATGAATAAATATATTGCAAGCTTCCTTATTTTAAGATGGTGCTGTATATAAACCAAGGCATATAAAACTATTCTATGTTTTCTTATATAGAGAAGTATAATCAAACAAGAATAAATCTACTGCCAACCACTTCATATTGTGTTGTGCTTTGATAGTGAAGGAAAGCCAAGTTTTTAGCCTGGGTCTAGCCTGACTCAGGCCATAACTTGTGAGTCCTGCTATTCTAACCCTTTCTCTTGATCTGCTTTTCAGCATGTCTTAGAGTACACAGCTCAAAGCAGCAGGGGAGTTTCTTAGCAAAGGGCCACCCACTTGCATATTATTCCTTCCTTGCCTGTGACATGACACAAGAACAAAGTAGACATTAACCGCTACATTAAACCCAGAAGGAAAGTAATCAGTAACCTGTTATTCCCTTAATAAAGGGAAACACATGCAGTGTGAAATCCAGAAGACTAATCAATAGCCCCAGACAATGCAACGTGCCAAACAAATTGCAAATCAATTAGAATCCTTGTTTTCTTTGAAATGGTTCACTATACCTAAAGCAATTACTCGTTCATTAGACCTAATTTAACAGCATGACTGCCCTAGCAACAACTGGCAGCGTCTGGCTATCAAATGGAAGAATGGCAGCTTATTCCTGTCTGTCTGTGAGTCTAAAGCCAATCAAAAAAAAAAATTGAATTCCTTTATATACGACAACTTTTCATTAGTGGGTAAAATATTTTCTGTGAAGGAAGAATTAAGTATCCTATTTGATTTGGTTGAGTTTGGTTTTATTAACTAAGTAAGGGAATAGATGTGGACTTTGTATGAAGAAATCCCGGAATTCTTCATATGTTTCAATAAGTTGCTATAATAACATATGCAAGGAGGATGGGAACTTTAGATCTTCTTCAATAAAGCCTTTGGGATTTGTAAAAAAAGTAAGTTCTATAAATGTTCGTATCCGATGTATGTTTACCACAATTGCAGCAGTACAATAAGATTAGCATGGTCCAGTACAAGATGACACAGATTCATCAAATGGTCCATAATCCCTTTGATGGACTCAGAGGGCATTCAGCATTTGATACAAACCCTCTCCATTGTCTTCCCTTGGCATTGGATCAGGCCCCTAATACCTTAACTACAGGTTTAAAGTGATGATTCTATATTTTGTTTCCTGCTCTGTTGAGGGATATGGTAACAGCACAGACATATGGGCCTTACTAGATTTTTAAAAAAACCTTTAAGTTTTTAATATCTGTTCCTTTCCCTCCCTGTAAATCTGAAACTCATGAAACCAATTTCTTCCTCTTCCTCTGCTGTGGTGCACAAAAATCTTGGCATGAAGTCAGCTGGCAGGAAATCACCTCCGGGAGAGGGAACTAGATGCCTTGCCATGCTTGTAGCATGGATATTTCTAAACCTTACAGTGAATAAAGGCAAATAGGAATGTTATGTACCTTTAGCAGTTGGCATTGGGGCTGTTTTCAGGACCTAAAGAAAGGTCTAAATTTAGCTGGGACTTTCTTCTTTTTATTATTATTGGACCAAGGTACTGCACTGCCAGGTACTCCAGGGTGCATTGGATAGTGCACTGACAACCTGTCTGGGATTAAACCCACTACAACTTTGACTGTAAACTTTAACCAGTGCAGAAGAAAAAAATCCTCACCTAGAGGGTTATTCTTAATGTTCACTATTTGAAACCCTTATATTGTTTATTGACCTTTAAAGCTATGACATTCTTCTATAAAAATCCTTGTAAACTCTTCAGTGTATGTACATGTGCATATATATAAATATACATAGCCTAAATATTTATAGCCCATACACATATAGCCTAAATATATATGTATATATTTATAGCCTCAGTTGGAGTGTATTTTTGTATTAATTGAAGTAATTTCTAATTTCCTGTGGATAAAAAAACCCTTCAAAATTATTTTAGAAAGCCTTTAAACATTTTGGGGCTATATATAGTATCAAGTTGATTTAACTACTTTTAGAACAGCTGCTGTTACAGAGAGCTGGAGCTGCTGAAACTGACCTTAAGTAGTTATCTAAAGATATTAAACTTTAATGTTCAGTCTTGTCAGGCCTGCTAGACTTTATCTTTCTGGGTCTTACCATCCTTTCTGGTACTTTAATACTCTCCCCCACTACAGAGAGGATTAGTGAGATGATATTTTAATTTTGAGAGAATAATATTTTTCTGGAAGTTTGTCTCTTATCTTTGAGGCAATCAAGGACTGCTCAGGAGATGGAAATATAAGAGGTAAATGCAATAATCATAGAAGCATAATAATCACAGTTTCATATTTTACCATATATACTTTGTCTGCATCTGCATGTATATGCATATTGGACATTTTGCTGAAAATTCAGGCATGGCTCACCGTTCCTCACATCTTACACAGACTCACAATACTTGAGCTTTGTCTACTGGAGTTTAATCTGGTATTACAGACCCAAGCAATGCTCAGAGTTGGAACTTGGCTAGCAAGCACAGATATTGAGATCATATCTGAAAGACTTGGGACTACTGAATCCAAGTATTCCTGAACCTTCTGGGTTTTCTGCAGGCCAATCTTCCCCTTGGAGCACAGATTAAGGAGCCATGAAAGACACCGTAAAATCAACAAAAGGTCACTAAAATTTTTCCTGATGTTTTAACCTTGCAGTTTACATATGTTAACCAGTACAGAGCAGATGTTTAGCTTTTTAGTAAGGTAAGAAATCTGAAATCACTTTATAACTCAACTGATCTCAAATTGAAATTCACAATGATCTCTTGAAATGGTTCTGCCAACACTTAGAATTCACTAAGAATTATTTTTCACACTGTACCACACATATATCAATAGCTGAAATATATTAAGTGTGACTGAGGCATTGGTTAGAATTAGCTGGAAGCATTTAGCTAGAAATATTGCTTTTTGAATGTTAGAGCAAATCCCATGAAGCACCCTGACCTTAAGGAACATGAAATTAATTACAAATTATCTCCTAAATTTTTTCCATAACATTTTAAAGAAAGTAGGACAGTTGTTCATGCCCTCAGTGTGATGGAAACCTCGAAAATATGTTCATGTACACTTTATTGCAAAAAACAAAGGTAGCCACTAAGCAATGGACCTATTGTTCATATACTTTTATCTCTTTAGAGTCTATGTGACTTAAGATTATGTACCAGCATTCTACTTTTCAGGTACGGCAACCTGAAACATGTCTTAAACTGGGTATATTTTCTTCTTGTTCTGCCAGTATTTGAAACTCAACAGAATCTGAAACTAGACAAAGGACATCTTAATATTTGTAACTGAGATATTATCAGTATGTGGCTGTTGCAAAATAACTAGCCTTGACATACAGTAAATTGTGCCTTTTCATTTTGCAGGATCCCTTGCAGGTGAACTCCATTTTTTTTTGTACTTATTGGATCTCATACATTGACTAGATTTTAGCACTGATCTAATTTGTAATTGAACTCATCTGTAGGTAGCTCTGTCATTTTCTTAATTTGAGGTAAAACATGAGAATATCTGCTGTCTTCATGCCATGGCATCAGAGTGAGGAACCTGTTTGTTGGCAGATCTGGTCCTGAGTTCCTTTACAGCCAGGCCACGACCTGGCTGGTGAGAAACTCCGCACGAAAGAAGTGTAGGTCAGTGAAGCCCACAGTGTATTTGATCTAGTGAGGATGCTTCTGCATGCAGTGCCCTGACACCTAGTGGATTACATTAAGTCCTTTCAAAACCTGCTGAGCAGATGACATTTTGGAGTCTCTGTACATCACATAAAAGGGCAGAGGCATATACTGTTAAAGGTGATGAATGTCCTGAATGTGGAAAGTACCCCCACACAAGCGTTAAGACTCATTATTGCTGTTTCTTATTCTTTTAATAGCATGTTATACTAATTTTACAAACTTGAGTAGGAACCAATATCTTTTGCTCTGCAATTACATGTGTATTATTTAGGACTGTGATAGACAAGCTGAAATACTTCAATATTCTCAGAGTTCCTACAAGCTCTCTGGGCTATGTATATAGCAGGTTTTACTACTGAGTTCCCATGTCAAAGGTAACCACTCCTTTATCAGATATATCAGAACAGAATATGTATTTGGGCCTCAGTTCAGTTTACATTACTGCTCAGAATCTCAGCTTAGAACTACACATTATTCTAAAGACGAGATTCATTCCACTACTCTTTCTCTGCCTAAAAGTGAGGCATCCAGTCTGCCAGCCATTTAGGGTCCTTTTGCAGTTACGGAAGAGAGACAAGGATTTCCAGAGATTGTAAAACAATTGAGCCCCACACTGTGCAAACTGTATATTTAATATTTAGATTAGTAGCAGATAATGCTCATGATATTCAGAGATTACCCATACATTTCTGATATATAATATCTAGTTAGACTCAAATATTTGATGTTAGGCCACAGCTTCCCTTGAAAAATAGTACATCCCTTCTTGTGTTTAAAACTTTTTTTCGTTTTGTTTTTTGTAAGAACATGGCTGGGGAGAATATAACTGGACTATCTTTTCATCTTTCAAAATGAACATTTTCTCTAAAGGACTTAAGAGTAACTGAGGACATTACTTTCAAATAACAAAGCATTTGTCATCTTTGTCTGAGTCTTACTTGTATGGTTAAAGGCAATTCCTCAGTAGTCACAGCTAAGTATCACTTTCCTAATTCATGCTTGGCAATGCACACATAGGTGGCAATTGAAATCCTTTGTTGTCTGTTTATTACAACGGTAATAGTGCTAGAAGGGATCTCAAGATGTCCTCACACTGATCTTCCAGCCCCAAGGCAGAATCGACTGTATCTAGAAGTTGATTAGGGAAGGAAATGTAATCTGTGTTTTGTGTTCTGGTAATTAAGCATTTTACAAAGATGTGGCTGTGGCTAATCTGAAGAATGACTATGCATATACATATGTATGCCGTGATGAGGCATCTCTCAATGCAAGAAAGAACTGGTCCTAATAGAGCTGCACATGTCCCAGTCAATGCATACCTAAGTTATATTGATAATGTATGAGTCAAAAGGGGATGGGATTCATCTTCTCATAGCGGCACTGGTTCAATAGTGAAAAAAAACTTACTTCAGTGTCTCAATGAACATATGCAAAGAAGAATCCAGAGGGACAGAATAAAGAGCATTCAGAAAGAGACTTTACTCTTTAACACTTTCCATATAATTCCACTCTTTATAATAGGCTGTTTTCAGGCTATTGAAAGGGCTTCTTCCAGGCTATTGACAGGGCAATGACAATCACCCAAATTGTCCTGTTGAATTAATTCCCTACACTGAAACTATTTATTATTTCCTAGTATGTAATTGGGGCTTGAATAGAAAAAAAGTTCATATTTTTTCGAAGCTTCTAGGGCATGATTCCTGTTATCTCTGCTTGAATCTGAGGCCACTCTGTTATCTTTGAAAGGTCATAGAGACCAGGGGGATGTCCATTATGACTAGTGAAGAGCAAATACTGCATCAGTCTTCAAAACAGCCTGAAGGGGCCATCTGGGAAAGTATGGGCTGTATTTTGGTCTTCAGGATAATCACAGAATGAGTCCTCTTTGAAAGCATATACGGGTGTAGAAAGATGGTGGCCATTGGAGAGTCAATAGTTAAAATCAGGCTTTTCCAAATTGCTTTCTATGATGAAATGACTGGATCTGTAGATGAGGGCGGTGCAGTGGATGTCATTTATCTGGTCTTTAGCAAGGCTTTGGACAATTCCTCTAGTATTCTTGTATCCAAGGTGGAATGTTAGGGTCTAGATTGTTGGACAAATGGACAAATAACTGGTTGGATCATCAGGCTCAGCAGGCAGTGATTAATTAGTCATGGTCTGTTTGGAGGCTTATAACAAAAGAAGTACTACAGGGTTCTCTCGTGGGACCTGTCCTGTTAACCAGTTTGATCAATGATCTGAAGCAGATGGCAGAGTGCTCTCTCATCAGGTGTGAGAAGACACCAACCTAGAAGGAGCGCTTGATGCACTTGAGAGGAGGGCTGTCACCTGAAGGTATCCAAAACAGGCTGGAAGAAGAAGCCAATGGCAATATTAAAAAATTTGATGAGGACAAATGCAAAGTCCTGCCTTAGAAGGAAAAAGCCCCTTGAAGCGGGTCAGACTGAGGCCTGTCAGGCTAGGGAGCAGCTCTGCTCTCCAGGAGAGGTGGTGGCCTTGGTGAGCAGTGAGCTGAACACAAGGTCTGAATGTGTACCCTTGTGCAAGAGCATCCAGGGCAACAGTCAGAGGAATACAGCCAGTAGACTGAGGAGGGTGATTATCCTCCTCTACTCATCCCCCTGAGACCACATTTAGACACTTTGTCCAGTTTTGTGGGCACCAGTAACAAGAAAGGTAATGATCAGCCTGAGGCAAGTACAGCAAAATGCCACAGAGAGGGCCAAGGGTTGGAGCATTTGACCTGTAAGGGGAGGCTGTGGGACGGGGGCCTTTTCAATCTGGAAAAGAGACAACTTTGGAGGGACCTAACAGGAGCCCCTGGGTATCGTAAGATGAGCATTGCTTCTGTGGACTGAAGCCTTACCAGCCTTACCTCAATAGCCCCTGGTGTCAGCTTTGGAAAGGACAGCTGTCAATCATGATGGTGGCTCTGGGAGGGTCATTCAGCTCTATATAGAGGGGGGTGGAATTTGGTTAGTGCTACCACACAATCAAAATAACATCCTGTAACAAAAGCAATCAATTAAACAGGTCTGATTTAAAAACAAACAAACAAACAAACAGACAGACAGACAAACAAAACCCCCAAAACAACAACAAAAAAAACCAAAAACCAAACAAAAAAAAAACAACAACAAAAAAAACCCACACCATAAAAAAACCCAAAAAACTCAAAAAGAGGAAGACGAAGAATGAAGAGAAGGTATTGATCAGTGATTAGAGTAAACCAGCCTTTTAGAATAAAAGAATATGTATTTTAAATTGATAACACTGAAGAAAATGTTGAACCAGTACACAGGGAGAAAGTAGTTTCAGAAACATCAGGGTAGATGAACTCATGACAAATCCAGAGTAGTCACCAATTTAGGATGTTGCAACCCCTCACTTTGAAAGACTTTCTATGTATTCTTAAGTCTTCAGTTTTATTTGTTTTTACTTTTCCCCTGTTCAGTGCAATCCATAGAAATTAAGCGTGCTTAGTAATTCACAGAAGTTCCTCAGCACTCTGAAGGATCAACACAACGACAAACTCTCTGAGAGATTTTGGGCATCTGGGCAAAGATTCTTAACTGATCATCTCTCAAAGGTTGTTGTCTCTTGCCCAGGGCAGGAGTAATTTGAAAGCTCTGGAAATTTATAATCCATATTCCAAGGATACATGATATGACTACCCACCATAAAAAATACTACACTATAAAAAAAGGTAAAATATTTACCCTAGAAAAAAGCAAGATCGTATTTTGTTCTGTGTTTATGATGTTTCCAGATATCTGGGCCTTAAATACCTACTTGGCATCTTCATTGTTATTGCAATAAAAATTATAACAATATAAGGCAATTAACTCCAGATACTTGAATAAGAAGTGAACAATACTTTCAAACTAATTAAAACAATTCAAACTAATGCAGATTACATCTGAGAACCACAGATAAAAATACTTGAGTCTAGTCACATAAGTAAAAACCACTTTAGAACAGCCATTACATTTCATATGCTTGCTACTAAAGAATTTCACTGTTTTCATAAAAATGTGTGTATCTACATATAGGTGTATGAAAAAACGATCTGTAATAAAGAGGAACCTCAATACAGCTGAAAAGATTACAACTTTCTATTTCTAAGATTGCACATTTGCATATACTTTTTCAAAATCTATGCATGTTTCTATTAACAAATTATTTGTTTTCTTTACAAAATTATTTTTTAAAATATGTATTCAAGCTTTTGAATGTACCTAACATTTTTGCAAAATAGTGCATAAAGAAATGCAGACAAGCAACTTCTCTGCCCATTTTTAAAAATGTTGTTCTATCTTTGATTATTAGTAAGTTTATTATTATTCTTTTAGCTTGGTTTTGTGAATTTCCCATACCAGTAACATTACATGAAAAACCTAAAATCACTGAGAAATTCAGGGTGATTTAAGAGAGCTATCTTGTAGCAGACTCTGACTTTTGAGGCTCACTCTAGGCACTAAAAGGCAGAAAAAGTTCAGCTTGAGCACTACGGTGAAAACTAAGAAGTAGGGAGGTTGTAACATTTCAATGAAGATGGAAGCAATAAGATTTTATGTATATGAACCACTATTTGTTTCCTGTCTTAAGGGAATTATTCAAAGTGTTCCCTAGTGTTCCAACAAAAAGACATAAAATTAACTATTATAATAACAAACTTAAAGACCCTCTCTTATTATAATTTTTCACATACCAGTCACTATTTACGACTGATAGCATTTATGACACCCATCAGAATTCTTTGAATGTTTTTTTCTAGCCAGGGACTCATCAAAAATGATTAAGGAGATTTTCTACATGTGATATATTTCACTTTACTGCAGCACATGCTTCAGAGACCTGATTACTGGTAAAGCACAGATAAAAGCTATAACGGAATGGTGGTCAAACAAGTGGAGCCTATAAAGTATGCAATCCTCTTTTGTTTGCTGCTATACAAAAAGTGAATAGACAAGCCCTTTTGCAAACTTGCAGAGGACCAACTTTTTCCCTACCCCCCACTCCTGGGAATAAGCCATTTTAATTATTGAAGTTTTTTTGTTTAATCTTCCACCAACAAGTAATATGAATATTTTATACAACACTGATGAATGCTTAACTAATACAGTTCTTCATACAAATGCAAACTTCCTTTTTACTGGCCTCTGGTGACTATGCATCTAGTGCCAGAGTGGCATCATTCAGCTCCAGTTGCTATAGCATTTTCAAGAACCTCTCTGTTCTTGTCATAAATTATCTTTAAGTGAAAAAAGCTCCAAGGAGGTCTGCAGCAAACTGTATCATATAATGGATTTCTAAGCTGTGGTAGAAAACACTCCTCTTACTTATATTCTTCTACCATCGATTGTTTAGTGACCCTTCTTTGGGATACAGATGAGCATAACCCTGAAAAATGTTTGTGTTGTCTTTCTGTTGTTGGCAGCCTGCAGCCAGCATGATCTAATAAATATTGGCAGGACCAAATGAAATAATATAGAAGAGCTTCTCTTCTTTAAAGTCCATAGACCAAGAGACTCTTGTCACTTGTTAATATCTCCATCAAACAGTGAAGTGTTAACATATGTGATACGACCATGCAATCAAGTAAGGACCGATTTGTTGACTAATTAAACCAACACAACAAGCTCTTTAGCACCTACAAGTGACAAGTTTAGAGCAGGCAAGTGGAAACTCTCAATTGAGTCCCCTTTTATGAGACTATCATGCCAAATTCAATTCTGACTGAGTAGTATTTGAATGTACTTGACTTCCACTATGTGCTGACATGCTTACAATAATTCATCATGTGTGACAATAGCCCAATATTAGAGATTTATGATATATACAAAACAGTTACAAATGAAATGTAGCCCTAACATGTGTCTGCTTTACTTATCCACAGCCTATTGATATTATAATTAATGGTCAATTACTTAGGGATAGAGAATAGAAAATAGTCATTACCAGTTTCAGTCATCATCTGTTTTTGGCAAATTCTGGAAGTAAATGAAACCATTTTCATAGTGTTTGGCGGTTGCTGGAAAGTACACTGTTGCTCACTGTTGCAAGAAGGAATGGGTTTGCTATCTGTTCTGTAGCTGAAAAGTTATTTTAGGATCATAGTACTTATTTTATTATTACCAAACATAGGTAAGTTTTTTAAAGTGTATCTGGGAAGAAGAAAATATAGCGAAAACTGCATGTGAATATTTTAGAAAGATTGCTAGCACCAGCCAATTTTACACACAGACACAAACTAAAAGCCAACCCCCAACACCATTTAAAAATGTAAATCCAAATTCCTTTCATTGGAAAAGAAAGGCACGCAAGTGAGCACTTTCTGTGGATCTTTCAGTTTTAGGTCCTGCCTTAATACTGGGAAGATTACTGTGATTCTAATAGTCCAGTTTATGGGGAAGTTCAAGCTACTGGGAAAAAGGGATCTGAATCACTTTTGGGTCACTGATTGTGCAAGTGATTATGAATACTTTCCTTTTAAACCTTAATAGCTCCCCTGAAATCAAAGGGGCTATTGATACACTAGAAATTATGGATATATATGTGTGTGTTACAGTGTGTGCAACCTTGTCTTTAACAAGCAGCAACCAAAAGCCCAGATCCTTCCAGGTTCTTGGAGAGCTCATTCCAAGGTTCAACCTACATCTCACTAAACTTTCAGCCCTGAGGGAAAACTGGGGCTTTCCATGATCAGTAGAGATTCAGATACCAAGAAAAGTATTTTAAGGGATTGACCAGCTGGTAGTCACCTTCCTAAGATCCTAAGGAGACAAATGTAAAGAAGAGACACTTTGCTGGCTCACCTGTTGAATGCAGTTGGTGGGCCAGAGAAAAAGTCACCCTTAACTCAGGATCCTCGTTTATAAGCCTTCGCTGAAGTTCACTCAAAAATGAAGTACTCCAAGGGGTCTAGTCTAGAGGAAGCCACATTTTCTCCAATACAAACTTTTCATAATTGCTCAAACATGGAAATGAAGGCAGGAAGACAAAAAAGAAACTCATAACAAGTAGAAGTAATCTGACTAATGCTGCAATTTTAATGACATATTTAATCACTGATCTGGTGTGGAGTGGCCCTTTTAAACAGATGCTTGTAACAATGCAAGAATGATGTAGAGAATCTGTTGGTTTGGGTGTTGGCACACCTTTCCTTGAAAGAAAAGGGGAATAATGAGAAATAGTCCTGGATTTATATCCAGCAAATTTCTCTAACCATTAATTTCACCACTGATATTTGCACAGTGCTTTGTCATCGTCAATTAAAAGAACTGCAGAATAATTTTTCTTCTGCCTCAGAAACTGGCAGTGACAAAAAGGACTTCTTTCCAACTCCAAGGGATAATAATTTTAGTGATTCCATTTATACATTACTGCTAAGCATCTATTACCAACTAAACTTCTAATATGAGTTTCTAATATCTTTAAGAGTGTAAGGTTTGCCCCTAGATTTAAGTGTATTATTTCTTAGTATCCCCAATGTACTTTAAAATTATAACCAAATAAATAAATAACCCTAATTCATCAAACATATAAAAGTAAATTGTCATAATTTCAAATAATAATGATCTGGAATCTAGATAAGTATACTTTATTTCAGAAGTACAATCATTCATAGTTCAAAAAGAAAAGCTTTGATTAATTTCTTGTTGATACTAGTGCAAACAGAGCAATAATATAACATTGAATTAATACAATTTAACTCTAAGTTTAACATATAAATAAACATAGATATTTTATTCCCTAAAAGCCTAAAAGTGTTAAATGAGAATGCAATTATTTTAGTAACCTTAAAGGAGACAAGATCTTATAGACTTGTGTTGATATCTGCATCTCCAGAGAAATCAATGCAATTTCGACAAGAGACTTGTATCACATTGAGTTGTTTCGTATAATCCCATTGAAATGAAAGAGGTTCACAAAGGGTTTATTAAATTTAAGAGAAAGAAACACAATGAGCAAAATTCATCACTGGTGTAATTCTGTTGTGTCCTGCAGTTTCACCATGAATGGATAGGCCCATGATGGTCTAAGATTTCTCTGCAGTCTGGCAGCTGAATTAGCTGAATTAAAATCCTTTAAATCATAAAAATCTCAACAACCAAAAATCCAATCCCTGCACCCACATTATACAAACCAAACTGAATTAAAGAAAAATTCACTGAAAGAATGTTAAGAATTTGTTTTGCTAACAGAAGAATATATAGAGAGAAAGCTTCATCACTAACATACACTGAAGTAAATATTGATCTTATAGGTCACATCAAAAGCGTTTCAAATCAGTCTAAAGATACCCTGTGTATGACAAAGCTACTATTATTGAGACAATCCTACCTTCTCTTTTTATTGTATTTAGGGAAGACAAGAACAGGGGTCCATGATAGCGTTTTAATAGAATTCTTACAATTGACCTTAAGGATTATTCGAAAAAGAGAAGTCAACAGGAACTACAGATGGTCATTATATCACAGGGCTAGGCATTTTATTTTTTTTACAATTTATTATGCCTAAGATCCATCAGTTGCAGTAGCAATTGAACAGATGGATTAGTAAAAGGTATCTAACTACACTCTACAAGATTTATGTTTACAGTTGCACACATATGTTTAATAAGTGAAGTTGTTTTGAGATGCAACTAACACTAGAGCTTCTTGCACCCAGCCTATATTTATTATGAAAATGTATCTGCATTTACCCTGACAGATTCAAAGTTATTTTTCTACAGGATCTTACCCACTACTGAAATTAATCTAACTCTACCTTTCTTTGTCATAAAAAAGGCATAACCTACTTTTATTGTAATAGAATTTGCATACTAGCTCCATATGCATAGTTTTGGTAATCACAGAAATAGCTGCATTCAGTTACTTATTCATTTAGATGCTATTAATTGGGACACCAGAAAAGCTTCCAAAAGGAGAAATAAGATACTAGGAAAAAGCCTCTTGATTTTCTTTTTATAACTAAGTCAGCAGATCTTTTAATTTGTAGGTAAATTATTGGATTTGAATGTAAAAGCCTCAGAGAAAAGTAGTTTTGTGAGTATCAGAGTTAGGAAACCTGGTTCTAGGGTCTCTCTCCTGTGTTAACCTTGATGTCTTGTAGCTTGATGGCTGATGTTGTCCCACAATCTTACTTGCACCCCCACCCAGATGCCTATTTTTATGTATCTCCTGCTCAGCTTGAATCTGAAATTGCTCTTTTAAGAATTCCAAACTTTCTGTATTATTTCATTGAAATTAGACTACATATTGAGGAATTACTAAGGGGAGTGAGGAGCGCCAGGAGGAAAGGCAGAGCACTTACGCAAATCTTTTTCACCTATAGAAAAAAAGCTAAAAATCCCCCTATTATTTGGGCTTCTGTGACCTCAAAAGGTCCATTTCTTTAGCTGTTAATCAATACAATTGAATCAGTATTAGTATATTTTAGGATTATTTTCAATCCACTGTTTAAAATGAGCTAAACATTGGAGAAATTATTTAACACATTTTCAGTATGCTGGACAGAGTTGTCCTGTGGAGTGGAAAAGCTGCGAGACTAGAGCACATAAAGGATGTCTTCTAGTTTTTTGTCTGGAATTTTTTACAGTAAGACTTTTTGCGTTCTCAGGACAATCTTGGGTCATATCCCATAAGGAATTAAAAACTGTATCAACAGGATCATGGCTGAAAGGGTATATGGAACTATAGTTTTGCAAGTACAGTGATCTTTACTTTTAAGCGACAGAATTGTTGAGTGTGACGAAAATTGAGTAAGCTCATGTTAGATCAGGACTAGTTTTTGTATTTCTGCTCCCAACTTGACTCGAAAATATTGCATAATCTGTTTTGTCTAATGTCATAAAAAACAAAGAATATGTCAAATATTGGATTTTTTTCCCATTATTTTAGATACATAGTGCCTTCTAGAATTTCCTTATTCCATTTATATCAGTTTTGTAGTTGGATTATGTATCAATTTCAATGAAGCCATACCTGGTTTCCATTGACAAAGATTAATTTCTGACTGACTATGTTGGCAAATGCCACCAGGAGAACCCACAAGTCAGTGGGTAAAACCAAAGGCATCAGATCAAACTATTCATAATTTCTGTTACCTATAACATGCCAGTCTGAGTATGTAAACTTTTCCCTGGCAGATTTATGGACACTCTGCCTTGGAGAGTGGCAAGACCCGCTAGAGGAGTGTTAGCTGTCTAATTTTAACATGTCACCAACATCTCTGTCACAGCCCTAAACATTTTGGATATCTCCCTGCCTTCCCACCTTGCTCTCTTCCCTTCCTCACATTCTTAGTTTCCTTTATTATATTCCCACATAGCAGCACTGTACTTCAATCAATGTGGAGCAGCCTTAAAACTCAGGCTTACATTTGTGACAAGGAAAGGAAGGAGTAAGAGATATGGTAATTCAGAATGACACAGTTCAATGGCTCCAGTAAATTAATTAACTATCTCCCAATAAAGGTTGAATAGTGTTGTCATGAACTGATTGAAATAGGTCTATACACACATGGGCAATTCCAACAGTACAGTGAACCTTGGGCATTCAAACCACATATTTGTTGTGCCCTGGGGTAATCTTATGAACCATGGTGTATATCCATTAACGCCACTGGTGCTTCATGGATATGATGTAGTGTGAAGTCTTGCCTGCCTTGAAATCAAAAGGAGAAACGTGATTGACCTAACTGGTGGCTATAGTTTCTCATTGGCTCCACTCATGAAGATCATAACCGACTGAAAGTCATGGGAGTGCTGTTGATTGAAACAGAGTTCATGTACACTGTGCATGTGGCATAGCCACAGAATCACAGAATCACAGAATATGCCAAGTTGGAAAAGACCCATCAGGATCGAGTCCAACCCTTAGCCTGCACAGGACCACCCCCAAGAGTCACATCATGTGCCTGTGAGTATCATCCAAATGCTTCCTGAACTTTCTCAGGCTTGGTGCTGTCATCACTTCCCTGGGGAGCCTGTTCCGGTGTCCAACCACCCTCTGGGTAAAGAACCCCTTTCTAATATCTAACCCAAACCTTCCCTGACAAAACTCCAGGCCATTTCCTTGGATCTTGACACTGGTCACCACAGAGAAAAGATCAGTGCTTGGCCCTCCTCTTCCCCTCATGAGAAAATTGTAGACTGAGATGAGGTCTTCACTCAGTCTTCTCTTCTCCAGACTGAACAGACCAAGTGCTTTCAGCCATTCCTCATACAGCTTCCCATCAAGACCCTTCTCCATCCTCATTGCTCTCCTTTGGATGCTCTTTAATACCTTAGTATCTTATATTGCAGTGACCAAAACTGCACACAATACTCAAGGAAAGGCCATACCAACCAGAACCCCCAGGTCCCTTTCCATGGCACTGCTTTCCAACCTCTCATTCCCCAGTCTGTACATACATCCAGGGTTGCCCCATCCCAGCTGCAGAATCCAGCACTTTCCCTTGTTGAACTTCATATGGTTGCTGATTGCCCATCTCTCTAATTTGTCGAGGTCTCCCTGCAGGGCCTCCCTGCCTTTAAGGGAGTCAACAGCTTGTCCCAGTTTTGTGCCATCTGCAAACTTGCTTAGCATCCTTACCAGTCCTGCATCCAAGTCATTTATGAAGATGTTGAAGAGCACAGGGCCTGAGATGGAGCCCTGTGGAACCCCACCAGTGACAGGTCACCAGTCTGATGTCACCCCATTCACTATTACCCCGTGTGTTCAACTCGTGATCCAGCTGCTCACCCACCACATGATGTGTTTATCCAGCTGTGCTGGACATTTTGTTCAGAAGGATCCTGTGAGAGACAGTATCAAAAACCTTACTGAAATCCAAAAAGATTACATGAATTGGCTTACCTTGATCAACTAGGTGGGTTATCTTGTCATAGAAGGAGATCAGGTTTGAAAAGCAGGACTTTTCTCTCATGAAGTGGGGCTGGCTGTGACCAATGATTGTGTTGTCTTTCAGGTGTTTTTCAATATTTCCCAGAATAATCTTCTCCATAATTTTGTCAGGCATTGAAGTGAGTAAGAGGCTTGTAGTTTCCAGGTCATACTTATTACCCTTCTTGAACACTGGACAATGTAGCCATCTCAGTGCGCTACCGGCAATGCTTTAAGCTCTGTGCAGAAGCTCTGAAGGACTAACACCTTGGAAGAAAAGTTGTGCAGATATTAGGATTGGTCTTGATCTGCTTTAGTCCTTATCAAAACAATTGTGGTTTCATGTACATAAATAAAGTGATCGCAGTAACTGTGGCATCTAAACACCATGTCTGCAACAGTCTCTGCTCCTGAGATGTCATCTCTATTGCCCTGCTTGGCCTTATCACCTCCACGGAAAAAGAGGACAAAGATAGCATTTCGGACAGTGAGCTTAGGATGTAGGCACATGACCTCTCTGCTTCATTATTACAGCAGCAGTAATCTTTGTCAGCAAGGCTCAGGAACACCTCTGTGTGGTTACACATAAAAACAGATCAGTAAGATTTGCCAATGACATCTCCCAGTACCTGCAGAGATGCTTCCTTAGCTGAGCTTCAGCTCAGTCCTGAATCTGAAAAATAAAAAACACTCATGTAAATAACAATATTTTATGGGCTGTGGTTTTGTGCTTGTTTGTTTTGATCAATCAGACCTGGGAACTGAATAACAGAATTCCAGCAACCAGGTATATTTTTTTAGTACTGCTGAGCTCAAGTTTAAAACCCTTCACCTCTGGAATCTTGAGATGAAATATTGTTTATGTCACAAGTGAAAATGAGTACAATGACATGAACCTACTAGTATGAGCCTTCCAACTCCTGAGTAGAATTGTTGGTTTCTTTTCAAGTGAAGGCCAGGGACTTGAACAGTAGGGATGTTTAAGCCCAGGACTCAGGTGCATTAGAATAACCAGAGGATACTCAACAGTTTCCATTTCTAAAAAATGATATTAGAAAGAAACCAATGTAAGACTCTAATATACAAATCAATTAACATTCATACAGCAAAACACTTAAATATATGCTGCTACTGAGAGAAGACATCTAAGATACTAATGTGGACTTAATTGCTCCTATCCTCTTTAATGTATCCATCACTATCTCCCCATTTTGTAAATGGAGAGTGAGACAGAGGATGAAGGATCTGCTTCTGCACACAACAGTAAGCAACTCTGGTAGTTTAAGACATTCTTTGTCCCATCTGTTCTCCCTTTTCCTTTGCCAGAGGTTGCTGCTACCCTTGCAGGAAGAGAGAGGTTGGAATCAAATGTGTGCTCATTCCCCAGCTGCTGCACTTCACATTCTAGTCAGTGCAAACTTCAACAACCATAGAAGTTAATAGACAAAGTTGGAAATTAGAATGGCTGAGGTACAGTCACATATTCTTTTTGCCATTTCTGTGACGGGGTCAGTTACCTGCAAGAAAGGGGTGGAGCAGGGAGCTACAGTGCTGAAGTGCAAAACTACCTCAGCAGTATTAACCAAAACTTATTATTGGAGCTTGGCAATCTAACTCTACAAAGAGGCAACTATGGCTCCCTCAAAGCCCAAGATTAAAATCCTAAAATCCCTGTTTGTCCATGAAGGCTTCTAAAAAACCCACCTAATTTTTCTGGGTTTATAAGTGCTGGAATGCCCAGTATATCCATCTTGATAGTGGTAAACTACTCCATTATCCTAACACTCATCAGAATGTACAAAGTGTTCCCCTATCTGTCATGCCTGGGCCTCATTCATATAGATCTCACAGAGAACACTTACTAGACTAAAGTCAGCAAACATAGGCAGGAAAGAATACAGTGCCTCTCATAACACAGAGGATAGGTAGAGGATTTTGATATATTATGGGAGATTTTTATTCATGCTTTTTTCCAAGATGAAAACTTCAAAAGTCCATCTCAAAGTACTAGAAAGTCATAGCTTGTTCCAGGCTTGGTGACCTCTCTGTCCTACAGAGCTGTGATGAACAACCACCAGATGCAAGCAGCACAAAAAAAGATGGGATGTAATTCTTCAACTTACTTGACAAGGCAACACAAATAGGAAGAGGGTAGCAAGTAGCTGAGGTTTAATGCCTCCTCTGTTGGCTATTTATGTATTTTATACTAGGAATTTACTGAAAATAAGTGCATTTTGTGAATGGTGAAGTCATAAGGGAAATCTATGGTGGACCTCAATAGGAAGTTTCCCAGCTCAGATAATGCCCCAACCACTGTGCTGTGTTTTGTTTCTGAGAAAGGTTTTTACATCAAAACTACTCAGTAATCTCAGTACTTCCCCAGATCATGGCCAGCCTCTTCCATGATAAAGCTCTTAATTCCTAAAGGGTAGCTAGCAAAGAAGAAGAAACTTAGCATGGTTTTTCGTCTTTTTCAAATTAGTACCTCAGCTGGCAGAAGGCACAAACTATATTCGCAGTCCTGCAAATTTATTTGTCCATCTGTAATATTAGGGATTAAACTACCAGTTGTTGAGAATCTGTCTGTCCTAAGAGAAGATATAAAAAAACAACTAGGATTTTTTACTTGTAAGGAAAAAATTATAGAGCAAGCTGAAATGAAGGGGTGCAATTTTGAGAGAGACAAGGGGAACCAACCAACACAGTTTGTTTCATTCAAGGAATTAATAAGAAGACTATTTTTGGGTGTTTGAGACCCTGCCTAAACTCATGTGGGAAGACTGCTGTATGCCTATGCATATGCATATTCTATTTGGCAATACACTCAATACGGCACTCAGCCACCTACTAAATAATAGAACTTAAAAATGGAAAATCAAATGACAGAAAAAGCTATTTCCAGGTATTTAATCAAAGGGAGGATCAGAGTACAAAGCTCAAGAAAGGCCCAGCAAACAACTCTGGCTGAAATGTCACTCTACAGCAGGCTTCAAACATCTGCATTACTTTGACTGAAATACCATGAATAATTTATAATAGAATACAGAATTTAAGAAAAATAGATTTTAAAAAAAAAATTAATACCCCACAATAATCACCTGGCTTCATGTTTACTAGTGAGGTGCTCTGGGGTAGAAAACATCATCGATTTTATGAACCTTTGGGGATGTTTCTTTTTAAAAATTAACATTTCAGCTTGATATTATTTTAGTATTTACCACTCCGTATTGTCTTAGATGTCATCTTGGCAAAGGGCTCCTAAACAACTGCCACTTTTAGCACTGCTGCCAAAAGGCCCCCTTTCACAATAAAGCATGCTGTGCTTTGGCAGGAAATCAATAAAGTGAAAATCTGTTCTCATCATCCATACATTTACCATCACAATCAACAATCAAAGGCAAGACCTGGGTTCTTTATCCACAGGCTCCAGCCTCCCAATTTTCTGCTATGAAAGGCAGCATAAATTAGAACCCTTGGTTCCTGTTAGCTGGGCTTAATGGGTATGATTTATGAACCATTAAATGAGGTTATGTAAATTGATCCTTAGCAGAATGCTAGCACACAGGTGACAGGTGCAGTACATTTGAATGATGAGTCCACAAGGGTTCTGTACAAATCAGATTTCAGTGACATTCAGTTTTAGGAAGGAGAAATATGTTGTCAACAAGGAAGTGATTTAAATAGTGCCCTGGGTTTGTCAGCAATTATGCTTTTCTTCTTAATTGCTGCAAACTATATAAATTCTAATAGGAAATAAATTACTGATTTACCAGTTAATGACAAGGGGGTATAGACAAGAATGGTTTAAACATTAAAAAAAATAAATTTCCTTCTGAGGCCATATTCAGTAATGATTTCATTTATGGTATTAAAGTTAACAGATGCTTTAAAGTCACACAGTAAACTTTCACATGAGCTAAGTTATGTTGTTTTTATCGCTAAGCTAAAGGAAATAGATTCTTTGCTATAGCAATGGATGTTCTTAAAAGGATGCAATCATATATTTACATAGAAATAAGGATAAATTTTGCTTGCTATTTCTTCTTGGGTTCTTTTTGTCTTAATTACCTTGTCAAAAATCAGATCACATTAACTACATTTAAAGTATTCTGCCTTACCCTAACAGAATTTTTATATTAATGATAAAAATAATCAAAAATAATGATCTGATGTTTGTCATTTCCTTCTCATTTCTACCCAAAGTGACCATGAGGATTGACTGACTGCCTTATAGTGATGTTTTGATAGGAAAAATGGGCTTGCTGTTGTACTGCATTTAAATCAGTGTCATCACTGTTCAGGCTACTTTGGTCTGGATAGCTGGGTTCTTGGAGAACTTGATGTATTTCAGTGATTTTTAAGTTCTGCTTTTCCCTAGTCTGCTTAATAGCATGTTCCAACTAGTGGCCTGGCATACCTCTGCTTAATGAATATTTGCATATTTGGAATGAAATTAGATGAAATTAAATAGCAATAGGAATGAACTAACATGGATAAATCTGTATGTAACTCAAGGCTTTGAGGGCAGCAGGTCTGGAGGAAAGATTGTACAGGCAGCTACGCAAAACACGTAAGATGGTAGGATGTTGTGAAAATACTCTCAGAGGCTTAGCCATGTTAGATCATTTTCATCCATGGAAGAAAATATACAAGAGAACCAGTTAAAAACCAAAATATCACTTACCCAGGAAGCCTACTAAGATCAAAGACAAACTGAACAAACTCAAGATACTGACTTGTGTCTGTCTATTTCTGTCAAGATGTTCATTGGTTGTGTATTTCCTGTTTTTTTTTTTTTCAAAATTCAGTGAAGTTTGTTCAAGCAACAAGCATCAGTTGCTAATTGAATTAGCCTCTCCTATTGTGTTTTATTTCAATGGAGATTCCCTTCAAGGTTCAGCTGCTTACTCATTGCATTGTTCTGCTCAATGCTCATATGTCTCTCGCTGCGATACTTCCCCTTTCACAGAAGCTGTCACTTTTATTTCTGTGAAGAGGATCATCAGGAGTGAGTCCAGAGTGTGCAGTGCTTTTGGGTGTGTGGAATGCAAATTAAAAGGATCACAAGGCTGTAAAGTGGGTAATGCAGAAAAAGTATTATGCAGTTTCAGCTGTGAGGAGATGAAGTATTGGATTTTATTCTAGGTATTAAGGAAGAATTCCATAGCCTTTCTATCAATAGTATACAACAAAGCTACATCAAAAGATTGAAAAAGACAAGCCCTAAAAAGCTAAGGAAAACCACACTTCACTTTTCTATATTAACCTCATTTAGTATCTTCTGTGACTACGTTGCAAAACTGCTTTCATCGTACAGGATCTGCTGGTGCTTTAGAAGGTCCTGCTTCTGTTTCACACCTACAGAAGGGACTGTGTACACAAAGACGAGGTAGTTGTTTTCAAGGGTATCAGCCTGGTCTAATCAAAGTTATCCTCTCCCACCACACAGCTTGCCTTAGGTTGCCATCTTTAAATCACCATCACAACCAAAACCTTGTAACTCCATTCACAAATAAAACTCTCAGATTTTTTTTCTCATGTGGTCATGCCTCATTCAGTGTATGAGAAAGCTGATCTTCATGGAAGAGGTTACTGCTGAATTTTTCTTTCTGTCCACCCTGCCTTCTGCATATCTATTTTTTTCTGACAGTTCCCTTGTTCACTGACAGGGACAAAGAGCAGTTGCAGCAGAAAAAGTACAAGAGGGGAAAGGATGTATAGGACTTCTGAGAATTCCTCCAGCCTCCAGTCATTGTCTACTTAGATAATTCCAGAGTTGCAAGTGATTTTTTTTTTGTTTATTAACTTCTGATGTATTTGTTTTCCATATAACTGTCCCAATTTCTCTTGAACCCACGTAAACTTTAGCAAGACATTCCAGATGTCACCTCTTCTCCTTCTGCTTATTTTGAACACGAACCTGTGTGCAGAAAATCAAGGCTTAGGGAGGAGCACAATTAATGGTGAAGCACTGGACTAGAATGAGGATTTTAGTTTCTGGCACCTTGTTTTTTACATTTTAATACAAAACAGTTTCTTCATATGGTACAGAGACAGTCCCAACTATATGCTGAATATATCTGTCAAGATATGGGTAAGTGACTTAAATCCTGATATTTCCTTCTATAAAATGCCCTGTGGGGGATTCCAACTGTATTCACCCTGGGTTTCAGTGCCTGAAGTAGCATAGCTCCAAAAACTGGTCATTGTAAGAGAGGGGGCAGCATCTCATAATTTTCCTGCTGAAAATGAAAAGAAAATGGAGCCATGAACTGCATTTTGTAGAGATCTCTAGTCAGCTTTGGGAAGAATGGAGCTCTTGACATTTCCTGGGGGCACATTTTGTACTGGAGTGGATCTCAATGCAAAGATCCCTGAGCTGGCCAATATTGGCCTGAACTAGTACATCCACACAAAGCAGAATAGCTTTATGTATAGTTTGCAGCTCAGGTTTGAAAGTGCTCTGGTTGTGCTTGTGCAACACAGTGCTGCAGAGAAGCCAAACCCCATAATTTAGCATTACTGTAACCACAGAAGTCGGCCCAGAGGTCTTTGTTTCATAAGAGTGGAAGAAGCATATGATTTCAGACCATTTTAGACCTAGCTTTCAGTTCTTCGTAAATACTAGGACCTGTGCTGCTCTTTCGCTGAGGGGTGACATTATCCTTCCTGTATTCCAGATGGGCAAGAAAAAGTAGGGAAAAGTGTATCCCATGGGTACAGCCTGATTGCCCAGGAAAGAGGACATGGCAATGATTACTTACTGGAGCTTTTGCACCAGATTTATGAGTTTATTTTGAAAGAAACAATGCTAGGGAAAAGGAATTTATGCACACCCCTTTCTCATGCCCTTCCGCAAAGGGTTCTCCAGTACAAAAGCACTTTGAAATTCCATAACACTTATTTAGGCTCTACCATTAAAGCCTAGATCGACAGTGACAAATAAATAAGTGTATATATTTGAAGGAACAAGGACCTCATTTCATTGTATATTAACTTTTCAAGGCACTTACTTGTCACAGTAGAGTTTCGAAGGGCTCTAAGATGCAGAGGTCAGAGCTTGGTACAACAGCGAAGCACAAATGTGATATTTGAAAAAGTGACAAAATAAAAATAGCATCCTTTTATGAAAATGATGGCTTGTGATGTCTCAGCATCACACAGGAACTCCATGGCAAATTTGGGATAAGAAGCAATTCATTAGGAGAGCATTTCATTGCCTTAGTCATCAGGGCTCTGAGTCCCTTCCTACAACTCCATTTCTCATCGGTGCATGTGCTCTCAGCTTTCAGCAATAATGAGATACAGTTACTGAGGAGACAATATCCTGAAGCATATAATACGAATTCATCCTCAGAGTAGCCCCTATGTACAGTGAATTGAGATTAAGGTTTCTCATGCTGGGAAAGCTTACAAAATCATGGAAATAAAGGGTATATTACTACACTCTTAAAAATAAAGGCATTCTTAATTCTGCTAATCCTTACTTGGAGTGTTTGATTATATGACCTTTATACAAATCTTTATATGTGGAATTTTTTTTAATTTGCTTTTTTAATAATTTCCCAGATTATAAAATCTTGGACTTTGCAAAAAAAAAAGCTTTTCATTGTGTGTCATTGCACTACCTCACAGAGAATAGGTTCTTTAGCTTGACTGAAATATTTAGGGACACAACATTTTGCAGCTGACTGAAAGGTGGATGGGAAGATCATCTGATGTTCTGGTCCCCTGGGGTCCCATCTCATGCAGACAGCTGCTCCCATTGCTCTTTCTCATGTCCCCAAAGTCTTCCTCTTTTGCTGTCCTCACTGTCTCATTTATACTGTTTGATCATCACTAGTCCCATCCTCCCATGTCCAGTTTCTGTCCTGCTTCTAACTTCTTTCTGTTCTCCAGTTCCTCTGCCTTAACTCATTCTACTTTGTTCTTCATGTTGCCACATCGTACCTGCTCTGCATTACCCTGGAAATCCCTGGGGTTTCCTGCCCTCAGCCGAAGTGCCAACCATCGCAACAGACACCTCTGCCAGCCTCCACCAGCTCTGTTCGAGGTTTACTGCAGAGAACATCTAGATCAGTACATCTTATAAAAGCCCCAAAAGTCACAGAGCACTTTCACTATGAGGCTGAGGGTTACAGAAGTCCTAGGGTCCAATGTTTCAAAGTACAGGTTACTGTCAAAGGGTTGGTGGCCTAGATCCTGGGCATTTCTGCTTGAGCCAGGATTCCAAGATCTCACCAGGCAAGCCCCATTAGAGACACTGCAGAAGGGTCCCTCTTCCAGAAGAGAGCCTGGAAAACTGACATAGTTTGTCAAAATTGCTAAAGAATACATAAAAGGAAAAAAAAACCTCAACAAATTTAATTACCTAAAATGTCTTCAGCTTTGTCTTCTGAATTATTTGATTTCCACATACTCTGCCCTGGTCACAACATCATCTCCCATGGTGAGACCCACAGACTTCACCCCCACAAAGAATGAAAGGCTGAGACACAAACCAGGCTGCTATGAAACCATTCCAATGGGAGCATTTCAGTGCGGTTATGGAAGAGCAGGAGATCAGGCCCATTGTCTCAAGTATCATTAACTGGCTTTTCTTGAGGAGTGATTGTAGTCTGGAGTGAGTATCCATTTAGCCTGTCACTGACTTTTGTCTCCCCATATCTGTTTCTTTTCTTATTCCAAATGATTCATGGAAGAATCTATTTGGAGAGAAGAGGTTCAGATAGGAAGGGAAAAAACCCTTCAAAAATCACTTTCTCAACTGCTTGCCACCTTCTTGGATTTTTCAATAGATTTTTCTCTCTTCTGCTCAATGAAATAGTAGAGGACAAGGTATTATATTCATATTGGTCATTAGCATGTGTTTAACAACTGCTAGCATTCACTGAAAGGATTTCAGTCCCAATTCCATGACTTTTACACTTACATTATCTAGGCATATTCCTGTTACAAATGTAGTTGCAACATGGTTCATGCAGGATAAACCCTTAAATGAGAAAATGGTAGTAGACTTTAGAGTGATTTGCTGAACTTTCATTTTTCATCATTAGAATTTCCTTTAGATATTTATTTTTTATTTATATTGTCAAGATTTATCAGTTTCCTGAGTTTCATATCTAATGGCAAGCATTACATAAAGCAGCATAATTATGTTGTTTCTTTTTCTTATGAATAAAAGGGCTGAAAAGGTAAAGTTGCTTTCTTTCTCAAATGCTGAGTGCATGGTAATTAATGCCTTGCTTTGAGCTTACTCAATTATTAAAAATAAACCCCACAAAACTCCCCCAAAACAAACAGCAACAACAAAACTTTGCCATGAAAAGTGATGTTTTTCAGATAGGCAGCCCATTGGCACTATATATTTGCACAATACGCACATGGTATTCCCAGCATTGTGCACTGCACCAAAGTTGTGATTTCTGTACTTGCATTCTCCACAATCAGTTGTTTTCCTTCTCTTTTGGAGGCCACATAAAGTGGATTTCATGCTCTGCTCTGGTTCTCTTTACTCCTCACCCCATGCCTTGGCAAAAAAAAAAACAAAACAACAAAACAAACTTCAGAATTGCACAAATTTTCCTTTTGAGATGCAACACAAGTCGCTCCAGTTATTAGTGTTGTGCATTCCACTCTCCTCCTTAGTAAAGGTTACAGCAGAAGAAGAAAGCAATAGCTGCAATGGAGCTTGGAAGCATGGTCTTCTGCTATTCATATCCTCCTGGCACAGGACCAAATAACAATCCATTATTACTAGTGACATTGGAACTACTAGAAGGCAAAGGGCAAATTCTGAACAAAGACCAGTCTTCATCTTCAGCGTGGTGAGGAAGTCTTTGTTTCTGAGAAGAAGTTCAGTAACTGATTTGAAGTCACGATCCTTTCAATCTTTCTGCAAATGCAGTTGAAGAGTTCAAGCTGAAATGCAAATTTCACTATTTGGATTTTGTACTGACAAGTTCAGAAAAGATCAGAAAGTCAAACTTAGAATAATTTATTGCAAAGCCTGTGTTATGAGTTTCATTTTATAAAATAAAAATAGTGACCTCAAAAATCTGGAAGCATTTTTAATGAAAGTTATTTCCTTCTGCATTTTTAGCCAGACTCTTTTTCTGATTTCTGCTCAGATTTAATACTGTATGTGCTTAATTTCTTTCTCCATTTATAATTAGTTTCAGAGAAATTTCTCATCTGTGTCTGAATTGATACTTTCTACTTTGGCAAATTTTGTATCAATTTAGTTGTATTAATATTAGTAGAATAACGCCTGCTTAGTGCTTGTCCTGATAAAGTCCTGGCTTTATGTTCCAGGACTTTTATAAGTGACAATTTTTTTTCCATTTGCTTGAAACTCTAGCATGGGTAACATTGAAGCAAAGTTACTCTTTTACAGCCCTATATTAGGAAACAATGGCCTCTGTGAGTGGAATAAAGTTGCTCAGTAGGAAAATAACTTCCACCTAGTGGCTTTCCAGAAAACTGCTATAACAGTGAATTTCTTGAGAAACTCAAATTTCTATTTTTACATAACCTGAGGGTAATTCTGCCACCAAAACCCATATTCAGTTTTCTGTGCACTCAAATACACTACCTACAGACATATGTCATTAGTATATAGTTCACAGTAATTTTAGCATCACCATGCTTGTGGATTTATCATACCATCAACATCATTCTGCAAAACTTCAGACTAAAACTTCTTATGATTTCTCATGGCAAACTGATTTTATTCCAGCTTTTTTATTTCATACTGCTAACATATTTAAACACCAACTATACTAATATCCCCATATCCACTTCAGAAAAAGCTCTCTGTATTATCTCTGTACTTAAACTACCAGCTCATCAAAATTGTATACATAACCATTTGGATAGTGCGGCTTAGCAGAATATAAATGATTCATAAATCTGGTAAGATATGAATCCACTGTTTAATTTAAAAAGGAATTATTCAAGAATTTAGTATTATACATGTATCAGAGTGGAATAAGGAAAAACTCCTGGAAATGAAAACAATACATTCTTTCTCGTGCCATTGAAACAATAACTATTCTGGATCAGTGATTTTAATATTAATTTACATGAGCTGAGAATCTGCCACTAGACCACTCTGAACAATTTTTTTTCCTCTGGAATACAAGTATTAAGAAATTATTTTTAAATTTAGTCAGACGGGTGAGTCTCTGTACTATGCAATTAGTGTTATATAACATTCATGTTGAGTATCAAGGATGTGTGCACTGGTTGAAAAAGGACTCTGATGAATGGCATTGCCTGATAAACAATTTTGATTCAACTCAATAAATTTCTAGCTTTCGGCTAAATTCCAAAACATAATCCAAACTTGTGATTCTGTAACAGTAAATTTTTCCAAACAAAATAATCAGTAGAAATAGTTAAAACAGCAAACGTATTTGTTAAAATCTAAGTAAATAGAGATGCCTATAATAAGTTGCAGTGAAATTAATTTTATAATTCTTAAATGTCTAAGCTAAGATAAAAACAAAAACAAGCAGTAAAAAATCATAACAATTACAATTAATTTCCGATTTTTTTCCCTTTCCAATAATCTAAATACTAAAGTATTTAGTGATATAAACAATGGAAGCAACCATTTTCCTGCTTCTGTTTTGTCCTTTATATAGCCATGTGTGTTTTATGCAGCCACATTTTTTTTTTTTTGCAAAATTATTATAAGGTAAATGTGGCATATTATTTGCATACATGTAGAAAATTATGCAATATGTAGAAAAATGAGATTGTGCTTTTTAAGTTAACAACAGTTCTCTAAACTATTAACACACATACTTAACTAATTTACTATAGTACTCCTGACAAGTAAATGCAGAAATGTTAATCTCTCAATAGACAGGCAATTATATTTGCAACACTATGTTAAGCTATCTGGTCACCCTTTACACATCTTGCTGTAAACTCTGATTACATACACAGTACCTGGGGGTTTGCCAAAAGGAAAAAGAAGGAGTAGAGTCACACCAGTCAAATTCAGTCAAAATATTTCAACAGCCAGTTTAGAAGTCCTATTGCATTCTGTGCTCACAATTCTTATCCTAGATAGGAAAGTTAAGTTTATATTTAGTTTTGTGTGAAATGGTTAAAAAATGAGTCCAGAATCAACCAGCTCTGTGCAAACTTTGATTAATTAATCCAGTAAGTTGCTTGGGAGTCAGGGGGTTGGAAATATTTTAAAATAGTAAATTAATCTACATGAAGATTATTTTGAATCAGGTGGTAACTTATATGGCAATTTTCCTGAGTATGGGACTTGTCAATGGAGTTTTTAGTTATTTTATCTTGCATCATCCCTCATGATATATAATATCTCAGCCATTATCTGTCAAGCTGGTCACTATGTGGACTAAGACAATTCTGGTACATGAAGTATAACAGTATGATGCAATGAGAATAAGGCTTTCAGTATAAGATGGAAGATCCACAAAGCCAGGCACCTTCCTAAACCCTGACTATGGCCTCTTCAAAGCTCAATGGCCTCTAAATGTAGTAGGAATTCTTCTTACTTTAAAGGATGCTGAGATCCTATTACTCTCTTTCAAATCAGCAAGAAACAGGAGGCTGTCCCAGGAGATCCAGGAGTCATGGGAGAAAAGATGCAGGTCTCTAAATCAGTGTTCTTCTTGCCTTACCTGGGTATAAGCCTATGCAATAACATTTTGAAACTCTTCCTTTTGTATTCTGATGTTGTGTAGTGAGGTGTCAGGAACAGTTCAAGGATTGTACTGCCTCCATTTCTATCTGTCTTAAGTTTTCATTACAGCTCAGAAGCAGAATGTCAGTACTTATTTACTATAACGTGTATATATTTATTCAGGCTAGCGAATTACAATCAATCTTGTTTAGGGAAGGCAAAATTAAACAATTAAGCTATCAAACTTACTGTACAAATTAATCAGAAAGCATTACAAGAAAAAAAAAAGGCATATGACTCCTTGACTTTGCTCCCAGGGCTTTTAATTCTATTTTGAAATAAGGGAAATCCAAATAATTAGAACACATACAAGTTTTTCAACAAATAGTTTTATAATTGTGGGAGATTTTTAATGTCATAAGATGGAATTAAATCTCTTTCATTTATAAGCAATTTTCAGTACTGTGAACCGACAGATTTCATATCACAATTCTGGAGGACCTCAGTGAAAATAAAATCTGCACTTTCCCACATCCTCCAAATTGGGCAAATAAAACACTATAATCCACAAATGCTCTATTAAAGCTGACAAAAAATGCATCTGGAAACATCTGGCTATAAAGCAAGAAATGACAAAGGTTGAATACAAACAATATCAGAAGTGAGAGAAATACAGAATGGTGATAGAATCCGACACCCGTGTGAGTCCTGCTGCCAAGCACTAATTCTTAGCCAAGTCCTGCATCTGGTCCAGGAAGACAGGTTATACATAAAGAGCTAGGGGGAGAATAATTTTAGATATTTCTGTGATGGTTATTTGTACAATAAATATTGAAGGAAGATGATTTTTGCACCCATGGGAAAAGTTCTGGAACTTAAAAGGCTTTTGCTCTAAAAATTAATACGTTTTCATAAGTTTTTGCATTTTATCAAGATTCAGACACATCCATCACCTTTATTTCCTCTTTTTTGACAATAAAATGCTAACATTTTTTGAGTTCGGGTAAAAAGAAATAATTTTATTACCAACTGCCTAAAAAGAATGTTAAGGTTTTCATTTCTTCAAAACAATCACTGCTACTAATGTTTTTTCAAAAAGGCTACATTCTGACAACAAACAACCTGAAAGATAATTTCAGTTGAAGAAGTTGATCTGAGATCTAAATATGCTTATTTACTGCTTTTCTTATGATGTAAATAAATACCAACATCTCTGCCCAACCACAATCTGAATGTTGCTGGTCCAGTTTCTGAGTGTTTACTGGTGGAAGAGGGGTGAAAAGAAGGCGACCACCTCAAGGGAGGGGAGGGATTCATGAGCATGTGTGCTGCACGACTGTGTGAGTGTGCGTGTGCACATGTGCGTGTGCATGTGATGCCTGTGTGCATGTGCATGTCTGGTGGGAATGACCCACGCACATAGGGGTGAATATAAATGTTTTACAGTACATTTTACAAAGGGGAGATGCAGATGTTACCAAAAATATCTAACAACCACTACAGCATCCCACTGCATCGCACCACCACCCAGACTACAGGATGGATCCACTCCAGAAAGTACACCAATGTAGACAGATGGCCTTCAAGAACCGTATAAGAGAAACACCAGCCATAATGCTTGCTCTTTTCTTCAAAACCCAGTTTCTCATGTTGTCACCAGTCAAGTTGAAGTACTTTGTATTTACAGCTTAAAGCTCTAAAATGGATTATTTTATCACAGCATAATATCATGATACTAAGGATATGAAGGCTAGAAGATTTATTCACTTTGATGCAAGTAAGGAAAGCTTTTATTTTTGAATTTCTATCACTCAGTACAGCGCATCAAACAATCAGTTTTAATATCTTTAGGGTTAAGTGCACTCTTGTAATTTAGAATTAAATTATTTTTATTAAGCACTTTTGCTGAATATCTATAAGCTTTACAACTCTGCTGATTAAGGATCTGACAGTGACTGGTAAAGCAGCCACCTCCATGAATTAGGGAAGCATTAGTGAATGCATTCTGTCTATGTTCCTTAGTACTTAGGGAGTATTTCAAAATAAGTGCAGTTTCTGTAAAATGTAGCCATAAAACTGCAAGTGAATCAATTGACACGAAACCTAGTGCTTGCATTGCACAGTCAAGTCTTTTAAAAAGTTAAAAGCATTTTTTTTTCTAGAATAAGGACAGACAAAATACCTCAGGAGTGAAACTCCAAGTTCAGAATTTCTGAAATATTCCCCTGTGACACTGACACATCTAAATGAAAATTTATCTGGGAATATCCAAGGTCTAATGGCCAGTGTGTCAGTAACAACCAAGATTTGAGGGAAGCCTGGCCCAATAGCTTGGGTCTGGGACCAAGGAATGCCCACTGCATTCTGATGGTAACCTTCCCTGCAAGCTTGCACAAGCTCCTTTATTTTCAGATATGTTGTTTCTCTGCACGCTCATTAACTTCAATGGGAGCCAAGAATGCACAGCACCTTTGAAAATCAAGCGGCTAAACTCACAGCTTCATTTTCCCCATCTATAAAATGAGGCTAAAGCTTTCTTACCAGTCTCATAGAGCTGTTGTGAAGATTAATTAGATAATGACTGCAAAGCCCTTTGAACACGAAAAGTGCTAAGAATTGTTGTTACCAAATGATAGCAAAGATTGGGCTATTCTTCATTGCTGTCAAATAATAATAAAGAGACGTGCTAGTCTAAGGAAAGGAGAAGTGGGAAATAAAGGGCAATAATGGCTGCTGTTGTTTGCGCATATGGTACTGAATAATCTTTGCAAGAAGAAGCCAATCTTGTGAAAAGCTATCTACTGTAATGGTGCTAGGGTTATTGACAGGTCTGGCTATAAGTGCAGGTTCCATTAGATACATCAGCCACAATGTATTCGCGGCAAATCTCACTGATGATTGCCCTCCTGCAGAGGAAGAGATAAGACAAACTATGATTGAAGTAAAAATGTAAACAGTTAAAAAAAGAAATAGAAGTCAACTGCTGCTCTCCCACAGGGGCAAGGACCAAGAATTGTTGCACCTGTGAAGCAGTAATAACATCAAATGTTAATGTGATATATGATTGTAGCACAGATACAGCTTCAAGCTCTTGCTGAAGAATTTATGTTGTTTAGTATTTTTATATGTATATTAAGTGAAGTGCACTTTCCTAGTCTGGGGCAGTGCAGGGCACAATACTGGCAAACTGAAGGGGTTTCACATAAGTCAAGTTAACAAGAGCGTTCTTCGGCAGCACAAGTTATAGCTTGTGCTTTTTACAGGGCTCCAGCAAAAGCCTCTGAACTAGTACTGATCCTCTTAATCTCAGGTCTGTGTTATTAAGTAAATGTGCTATGTTTTTCCCTTTTGTATTTGAAGTTGATATTAGACCCATTACAATAAAAACATATTATTAATTCATACCAATGCATAATATAAATTCTTCTCTTTGGCAACTGGAAAGAAACAGTGTGTGATACCTCAATGCTAAAATAGTACCTCCGGTTATCCCAGTGATAGGGAATGTTTACAGTAAACACTGACATTAAATAATTTTCAGATCTGAAGAACGCCATAATATGAACTCAGAGTTTTAGAGCAATAGGACAAAAAGACGTTCTAAGCTTTATTTATATATGTGCTTAGGAAATAATGCAGTTTGTGTGGCTGCCCCTTCAGCTGACCAAAAGGTCTCCTTTCCTCTCCCACATTTTCCTCCACCCCCAAATAATTTTAACCTTTTGGGTTAGTTGCTGTCACGTTCAGCAGAGGTATAGAAGTAGCAAGGAGATTTAATTTCCTCCACATTTAGTAATATAAAAAAATACTGTCTGGGTACAAGAGAAAGCCTATTCATGGCATAGAGGAGAATTCATTGTCCCTTACACTTAGGATCAGCCAGCTTATTCAGTGATTACACACGTACTAGCCAGCCAGCCAGCCAGCATGTCTGTGCCAGATGTGCTGGCTTTTCCCCAGCCGGCAGGACAAAACACAGAGGTAGAGAACATGGAAAGAAAAATATAGAGAGCATGGAGTACATGGAGCTTTTATTGTAGTGAACATACAGGAGATGGAAGAGATCTGGGGACAAGGACAACTGTATCAGAGATCAATGATACTGGAAAGAGCACACAGCAGTGGGGTGGGGAACTAGGTGATGTGATGGAGGAGAGCTAGAAACTTGGGAGGGAATGACATGGCAGAACTGTCTTGGGAAAGATGTAGAGGATGTGGAGAGAGCTGGGATGACTGCGGTGAGTGGGTGGAAGATATAACTCCAAAGAAAATAAGGTTTAGTTCTTTCTATTCCTCATGGAGCAATCTTTTCAAAATACTGTAATGCTGTCAGAGCTTCAGTGGTCTGGGAAACATCTAACACATTAGCATTTTTTAAAAATGCCTACACAACATTACCAAAGTAAGTAAAAATCTAGCAACCTTATATTCAGTCCAGACAAAAATCTGAGATATAGAATAGAATGGGATCTAATCAGTAAATTTATAAAGACAGTAGCATAATCCATTACAGTGACATTTCATTTCATGGAAGAATAGTGATAGAACTGATTACATCTTTTGATGCAATGAAAAGGTTCTGTTGCTAAAGGAAGTTGCTCAATATTACTGAGCTATTTTACCGTGTACTCTGACCTTCTGGTTAAATGTGGCACAACATAAAATCTGTGTAGCAAATTTTAACTCATGTGAAAAGGCTGATACAGCTAAAAAGTAATTGCACAGAGGGCATCATTATATAATGGGGTTCCACACAAATCTATTCTTAGTTCAGTGCTATTCAATATCTTTATCAATGAGATGGAAGAAAATAGAAACTTGTTGTTGGTAAAGGCTGCAGATGCCATATTCATATATAAGAAGTTAGTACGTGACCTGATTTTTAGAGGCGCTAAACATATTTAGGCAATGAACAAGGAGAATTTTGGCTTAGAAGCTAAAACCACAAAATATGTGGCTATCACAGTGCCAAGCTTTTAAGCACACTTTGGGTTAAACTGATCTCACAATGGGCTTTATAACAGATGGTAAGAGAGAGATGTCCAAATTAGCCAGTACAGAATGACCCTGTTCTTCAGTGTTTACCCACCTCTTTTTGATCTGTCAGATCAGAAGAAAACTGCTTTATCTTAAGACCCTCACACAAAATTAAGAACTTAGTTGTTATTTCATACAACCAGGCTGTCTAGCAGTGAGTGCTCACTGGGCCGCATGGGTAACCAGTGCTGAACATCCCTCTCTGAATGTCAGCAAGCTGACAGAGGCACTTCTCAGGCTCTGGAAAGCTGTCTTCACCTACAAGTTAGTTTGGATGGAGGATTTTTCCAAATCTCCTGTTTAAGCTTGGGCATTATATAAAAGTGCTAGAAAGGTACCACATATGCTCAGACAAGCGTTAGATTATGTAATAGCTACTGCCTCTTCTGCCCTCATCAGTGGATGGCGAGAAACAGATGATCACAGTCCTAAACCAAAATTATTCCATGCCATCACACTCAGTTTTGAGAAAAAATCTGGTGCAAGAAAAAATATGTGAACAGATAAGCAGGTGCTGGTACATTTTATCTGTCTATGCATGTATAAATATAAAAAAAAATTAAAAGCATCCAGATTCTGCACCTTTGTGGTCTGCATAGGAACTTGACCAGTGTATGCTACCAACACTCGTTTTTCACATTAAGCTTCATTTTCCATGGAAACTAACATAAAGGAAAGGACAAAGGTGTCACGTCTCTACCTCAGAGACATCCCATACCTGGATCAGAAGATGAGACATATGCTCAGATCTTGTAGTTAAAACCTAGCCTCAGTGAACAGAAGTTCCTTTTCAGCCTTTGTGGCTTCTCACTATCTTACACATTCTTATCTGTCCCTTTCTATGTTTTGTCTCTTGGGTAACGAATCCCAGACTTTTCTCTTTTCATAAAACTTTCTCTAAGCATAAAAGTAAAACAAAGGCCTGACATAGTCATTGCTGCAGACAGCAGATACATTGGAGAAAAAGAGCTAAAAAAAAATAATCCTAAAGCATTTTTATTAATTCTGATAATTAAGTTGGTGATAATAGAAAAGGAACCTCTTTGTCCAAACTACAGGTAACTAGGGACAGAGGCTGTGCAGACCTTCCTGAGCTACAGATTTATTACAGCAACCCTAGGCAGCTCGCTGTCCAGACACTCCTTTTTCACACTGTTGGAAGTACTACCAAGAGTTCCACATGCAGGTGTATTTTCTATAAAGTAGACCACTACCAGCAAAAAGTAAAGCAAAACTACCAATTTGCTTGATGTTGAATACCTGTGAGCATTCAGATGCTGCCATTTCTGGGTGCTGATGACTACATTTAAGTATCTGTAGATGCTTATGACCTGCATTCCAGGTTGTGACTACCTGATGAGCTAGCCACCAAAGACCTAGATGAGCTCTGCCATGGGGGTTGCTGCAGTGCAGGATAGGGTCCTCCTGTGCCCTTAGAGCAAGCCAGCCAAGAGCTGCATCTTCTCTTGCCTCAAGGTGGCTTGTGTAGAAGTTTTGGGGTATCTAGAGTGACTTTGGCTGCTGTTTTCAGAGCCAGTTTACAGTCCTGTTGTACAGCAAGAGCAAAAAGACCCTGTTCGTGTTCAGAGTATGTCCCTTTATTTATACTTGTCTTTATTAACTTCTAAACCAAACTGTCTTAATGTCCTTCTGCCAAAAGGCAGAAAATCTCAAAACAACTGTTTAGTTAAAATGTGCCTTTCGTAGGAGCTGCTGTGTTCTATGTCTGGGCTGCAGTGCAGGGCGAAATACCCAGACTGGCCTTAAACAACTTAGCTGCAGTCTAGCCATTCCAGCACAGCTGTCAGCTTGGATCAATTTTTCCTTCCAAAAAAATGCTGCCATTAGTAGGAATGTTTTGTGGCTGAGCTATCTTGATCCCCCACTACATTTGCAGCAGGGATCTAGACTATTTATATTCTTTAGCAAACAGCAAGGAAAGAGTGCTCCCGAACTAGGAACCAGTGTGCATGCATTCCTGTTGTACCTCTAATGTCAGAAGGAGCTGGGTAGCCCTCTGAAAAAGTTCATCTAAATGACTGGGGTGGATGCACTGTGGCAAACATCCACAGTCTAGTGACCTGTACAGCTCCAACAAAAGTCATTATACTTTATTAGAAATTGTGGAGTTTGAAATAAAATTGAAATAATTTTACCTAACATGATTTTGTGCCAGTTTATGTATTTAAATACTTCTTCAACACAGAATGGAGTTCTCCCCAGTAAAGGTAATTAGTAGCTATCAGTATGCAGTACAGAAATGTTTTCTCATTTTGCTTCTACAGAGAGTACCACTGTGTACCACATTAACATTGACAGCAACAGATGACAACTATAAAAAATCTAAAAGGAAAATTAAGAATAATCCTTAAAAAATCATCACTAAGGACCTGATCCTGCTAATTGATGTTTAGGATGAGTCATCCAATTAGTTCTTTGAAAAAGGAGTGGCTGCTGTTCTTACATTATTGAGATTGCTATGTTGCAGGCCTGTGACATTATCAAGCAGTCAATAAATGCAAATTAATTACCATTGACACACACATGCAGAAACAATTACATCTGTGTTGTCTTGCATCAGCATCCCAGGGAGTGTCCTTACTGTCTACACTGCCTAGTCACTATCCATTCCTCAGGATGCACTTTGAGCTCTTCAACTGAGAGCAAATGGGGAATCTTAGAGCACCCAACCTTCAGAGTATTGTAGATACCTGGATGGTTTATGGAAGCCTAACTTAGCCCTGTCCTCACACTATACCCCAGATGTCCTGTGCCAATACACAAAACAACACAGCACAAACGTTTAATCTTAATATCATCAAATGGCTGAGATAGGGACACGCAACTTCTCATCCCTGTAGGAGGCCCATATGCTTCTTTTCAAATGGAAATTGGATGGAAAAGACTATTCATTTGAAAACAGCTACATCAATGCAGAGATCATTGCCTGTTCTGGCAAGCTAGTGTGCAGGTGAGCCAGGGAAAAAATGCTGGGACATGCTTCAAGAAAGGCTAAAGATGGACAGTTTGTAGTTATGTACAAGAAGAAGGTACAGTGTCACTCACTGACAAAAGAGGAAAGCATCAAAGACTCTGAAAACAGGCATGCTCTCAAAATGACTGCAAATGATATTCAACCTATTCATCCAGTGCAGGCTTCATTACAAACAGACCCACAAAAAACTCTAGTGTCAAGAGCCACCATTCAGCTACTGCAAGACATCTCATGCCAGTGACAGAGTGTAAGATCACTGCCAGCAAGCGATAACTATCCAGCACTGGATAGCCATAGGCCAAGAGCCCCTCTGTCCCTGGAAAAAGAGGGAAGAAGAATGTTGAGTGGGGCCATGAGACCAAGTTTAGGGGAGAAAGATAGGAGTGGACAGGAAATAAAGTAGAAATTGTTTTCTAGAGAGATTCTGGAAGCTGGGGGCGGGGCAGTGGGGGGACAGGCACTTGCATGGTTCTCTATGTGTTTTCTTTGTGCTCACGTGAAGTCAGTGACTGTTGCTTTAAATCCTATTTGCTGTCTGTCTTCAAAAAAAGAATTGAGAAGAAATGCGTATAATTATACACAGAATATTAATCTTCTTCCTGGTGATCTACAACTCTAGCATATTCATCACACTGGAACCGTGCTGAAAAGTATTTTCATCTGATTAAAACTGCTGATTCATCAATGTATGTAACCCTTTGCTAACAGTGTGTCTACAAATGTCTCCACAATTTGTACACAATCTGTTATTCCTCATTTTTCATTATGTGATTTTTCTTAAACAATGAGTGTAATTCTGAACTTTTCTGTTTTGGTTGAGCTTTTTGTAGAAGTAAAGCGCAGTGACCTGGGCTATAGATATAAAAAGCTAGAAAACCTAACATCTGATTTTAGCCCTGAATTCGGTTTGTAGCTTTGGATAATTCACTCCAGTCATGCCTGTACCGGGGTCAATTTTAGAGTAACCTTCAATCCTGCACTCACAATTTTTTAGGAATTGTGCATACTTAAGTATGATCACCAGCCATCTACCACAGTAATGCAAACTCTGACACATTTCAGGGTATGAAGCTCACTGACACTACTCACTATGTCTTGTTTTTCTACACTTCCTCAGAAATTCACACCGGAAGATACTTGTACATTGTCACCATGAATGTGTCCATTTGCTATTCTTTGCTTCTGACTCTTTCTGCACCTCATTCCTTTCTTTGCTATTTATAAATGGCAGCTTGCCTAGAAGAAGAGACAAGGCTGCCAAATGATTAACGGCACTGCCCCACAAGGAAATTTGGGATAAATCTTACCTCTATGCTCATGAAATAAAAATGCAATGCAAACAAGTTTGGTTTGCACCAAACAGCCCATAGATACATGGTGCAAACAAGCAACAATGGCTCAGGGGTCTCAGAATGTCTGAGAAAAACTATCATTATAGATACAGCCTTAGGGCATATATTGCATATATTGTTGAGCCTCAACACCACTCTTGTCAAATTCTTCAAAGCTGGAACTCAGTCCCATAGGCCAGAGATACTATCAGTTAAAATTCTCACTACATAGACATCTCTTTCCATCCATCTTCACAAATGCTCAGCAGCAGAACACCCGCCTCATGCACACCTTCCCTTGCTCATAGCAAGAAACTGGGTGCATCCTACCCATGCCTTTTGAGAAGCCTGAAAGAGCAGCTGCACCCAGAGCATGTGTATCTAGGAGACTGCTTTTGTGTGAAACTCAGGGTTAGATATTTATTTTATCGAAAATAAGGTATGTACTGACCTGCTTTTTGTACCATACTCTGGTGGTCAGAGCATTTCTCCCAGGTTCAGTTCTCTCCTCAGCCTGAGAGAAAAAGCAAGGTCAAAACCATAGCTCCCAACAGCTTCACCGTGTTGCTGAAATCTCTTCTTGGGACACAAATTCTACATTGGTTGTTGGAGCTGTTAAATGGCAGTCCTAGAATTTGCCCGGTATTGTGAGTGCATGAGAAAATAGATCATACTAACAATCCCCAGTTCTCTCAATTTTTTTTTTCTTCAGAAATGATTTAAGCAGTTCATGCTAGGAAAGGAAGCAGAGTTCTTCAGCCCACATGGAGGGAAGTTTGTAAAGGGTTATTTATACAGCTGGAATAGTGAGAATCTGGAAATCAGTCTTTCTTTTGTGTTAGCTTAGGCAGCTTCATGCTCACCTGCTGTAAATATTCTGAGTTAATGAACTCCTCCCATATCTTGATCCTGAGTAGTTAAAAACTTGTAATGCTAAGTAATACGGTATCCAAGATTCTTTATGAATTTAACTACTAGAACAAAAGTTTCCATTCTGAATATGCAAATGTCTTCAGTGCCTCTGAAAATTAAATCATGTATCTATCTAGTCAGTGCCTAATTTTACAGTTGATATTCTGAAATGTTTGCCCAACCTCTGTATTTTCTGGTTTTTGTTTGTAAAAATGGAACATTAATACTTAATTGCTTCTCAAAACTTTGTGGGAATTAATGCTTCTAAAGCATTTCAAGAATGAAAAGGACCACATAAACTGACAACTACTGTAATTAAGTATGAATTATTTAAAATGAAAAATTTGTATTGCAAATGAAGTGCTGGAGGAATCTATTGAACAAACCACCAAAAACTTCACAAAAATTACTAATCAAAACACAAGGCTGAGATAACTTGCAATACCACCTCTTAACAAAGTACTGAGCATCAATTGAGCTGTAGCAATTGACCATATATGCACATAGCCTTATTTGATGGAAAGTAGTTTCACATAACACATTTTACCTTGCACTTGGTTTAGACAGGAGGATGCATAGGGCCAGTCAGTCAGCACTGACTTAATGAGGAGCCCTCAAAAGTAGTTCCATAGTGACTGCTAGTGACTGACAGCTAACTGTTGCCCTGTGTCCTCTTTTTGCAATATCCAGATTTTTTTCCCTTCCAATATTTCAAATGCATGTTCTGTGGGGCAGTGACCACTGTTACTATACGGTCATAGAACAGTTAGGCTTAAACTCCTGTACTGGCATATGATCCAGTACATAGAAATGCCAGTGAGAGCATTCAGCACTACTGAACTTCACATACATAAAAAGGAATGTGACACTTCAGGGGCTGTGTTAGCAAGTTATTGGCTTTTGCCCTGCTTACATACAGCATACAGGCCATGACATCTACCAGTGTACTACAAGCATTTCTAATATCCATCTTTCTAAGCAGTATTGTTGTACATGTCCCACATCTATATTTCTTCCTGTTTATTTTGTATCTTAGTTCTGAAGCACTTGAAATTAAATTAATGTTTATTAAATAGCAATTATATCTCTTTACCTTTCTTCTAGTTTTCTTTTCAAATCTGCTCCCTGAGCACTGTATTTCAGTTTAAAAGACAATGCATGAAACAAAGTGATTTAGCTCTTTTGCATTATTGTTAATTTTCCTGCTGGATTTTTTAGAGCTCTTTTGCTATTTGTAAAACCATACTTCATTTTAAGGACATTTGCTATATGCAAATGAAACACCACAAATGAGTGTTTTCTAGAGAAATGGTTTTGGGAAAGGGAAAAAAATAATTCATCTATAATATGGTATAACAACATATTGACATTTAATAACAACTTTCCACTAATAAACAGCTAACAATATTTAATATTTCTTAAAAAAATAAAGAAGCAGGGGTGTTACTATTTCAAGTTTTGCAGGCATTTTACAAAGTTGTTCTATTCAGAAAAAGACCTGATGGCTGGAAAATGGCCAACATAATGTCATTATTGAAGATGGACTCCAAGAACACTTCAGGAAATTATAGACCATTTAGTTTTGATGCCTTTTGGGAGGAGGGAATCTTAAAAAGCATTTTTGGACATTAAATGGGTACCATTTAGAAAAGCACAGCTTGATGAAGGATAGACAATATTGCCTCAGGAATGAAAGGTCATGCTTCACTACCTTCTGAATTTCTTTCAGGTTATACATAATCAGTGAACAAATAGATAGCATGCATTTGGTTTTCCTTTTCAGAAAGTATTCAGGAATATTTTAAATCAAGTACTAATATAGTGTACTGTGATGCTGGTAAGAGAACAAAATAATTTTTCTAAGAGGAAAACTTTATTATTCTGAAACAAATAGTAGAACATCACAGATATTAATGATAGGGGTTTGTACTTTAATTTTATGTATATTTAGTGACAATAGAAGTAACAACATCAGACTATCCAAACCCACATCACCTAAGTCCCAACAGAGCACTTAAGCATGTATATAACTCTAAGCAGACGCTGAAATAGTATTGTTAATGTAAGTGGAATTACTCATGTGCTTAAATGATTTACAGAGATTTGGCCTCTTCTAATATAAGCTTACAGAATCCAAATTAAAAAAAAAATTATTTGTATGCAAAAATAAATACTTTCTGCAACATGTCCACCAGGAAAGTAATCTGATAATTACAGGACACAGTTTTCTGACCTCTCCCCTCTCAACATTTCCAAAATATTGAGAATTCACTTTCAAGTTTCCGATCCATCCAGCTTCATGATGCCACTCTCTACAGTTTGTTGGACCTCAACTCAGAAAATGTTGTATGCTTTAAAATACAAGCATGTTGTATCATCAAGATTATTCAAAAACAACTGAAAATTTTGAGTGTCTCTATGCTTGAACTCTGGAGAAAGAAACCTTTGAAACATGTGCCCTGCAGAAACCAGGCAAGTACTTCCACTCCCAAAAATAAATCCCATTTTAAAGAAACCCCAAAGATAGCAAGAAAAAGTGAGGACACCCAAGACTGCAAGAAGTAACCTGTCTTGAAATTCTTAACTAAGATAAACTGTACTTAAAGCATGTAAAATTAATTCTGCAACACATTTAATAGTAATACATTTTATTATGTGAAATTATGAAATTTAAATAGGGATATATAAATATCAATCAAATTTAGAGTACTGTAATATCTGTTCAGTAAAGCTCATTATTGTGTCATTTTTCATTAAACATATCCCTACCAGAAGACCCAAGTACATAATAAAACTCCGACTTAACTAAAAAAATTCTGTTATACCTTCTTCTAATCCTTTTCTGCTTCCTCTCCAATATCAGTAGCAGTTTGAGCTTTCGATTTGAATGTTAGTCTTCATGTTGAAAATTAATAGCTGACTGCAAATTTTGGAAATACTATGAAAAACCAGAAAACTAGTTTGCACAGCAGCATTTCGCTTTTCATTTATTCTGAGACCTATGCAGACATTAGTTTGAGGCCTAAATGCTATAGTGAATAGATTAAACAGAAATGCTATCTCAGTATTTAGATCCTATATTTGGAATAGCAAAATTATATAGTCATATTACTGTACGAGAATTTCAAGAGTAATTAAAAAATTTTGGCTTAGGGCTCCTCACTCAGAGGTTTTGCCTCCCAAACAAGTGGCAAAACTACAACAACGCAATACGATCAGTTCCCATCTCAAAGCCTTGGCTTTTCTGTCTGGGAGACCTCTTCCATCTCTTGTTAAAACAGCAAGGACCATAAAGTCATAGGTTCAGGTAGAAACAAAGCATGGCTGAGTCTGACTTGCTAGTGATGAGGGGACTCAGATGGGAGGATGAGCTTGGGTTTCTTGACCCTGCTCCCCCACACATGTGTGAGCATTTAGGTCTTTGACCCATGCACGTTACACACCAGTGTGTGCACTAACCTGCTTCAACAGAAAGGGAGGACATTTCAGCTCAGAACTGCCATACAGCAGTGGGGACAGTCCTGTGGAGGGGCCATGCTAAAGGCATCTCAGGCAGAAGTACCTGAGGAGAAACCAGACACAGAGTCACCTGCATTGTTTGATAATGGGGTTCAAGCAAACAACAAATAGTTTTATATGGCCTGGTTTTGCCATAGGAACAAGGAAGCTGACAGGATTATCTCAATATGAGGTCCTGAATCAGAAATCTGTGATGTTGTCCTGATGCCAGAAAAACAGCCGATAATAACTGTTTAGAGACAAAGTTTTAGTCTCTAAACAAGCAAGGTATTTATTTGCAACGTTGGGGAACCCCCGGTTCGCACCGGACAAAGAGTTCCGAAGCTTTTATTGAAAAGCAAGATTGTTTACACAATTTTTGTGAAGGATGACAACATCTTTTCATGCATATTCATAACATTGCAACATTTGATTATAATATTCATAGTAGGTGGAGTCTGGGTGTGGTCATTTCTTTTGGGGAGTTTCATGGTGGGAGATCCTGTTGCCTTCATCTTTCGGGGGTCGTATTCTTACTCCTCTTCATCGTGACTTAGGCCTTTGTCCTGTCCTTTATCTCTTTGGTGTTCTTGTTTTGTTCTTTCTTCTTTTGGTGTCCTTGTTCTGTTCTTTAACGTATCTTCTTTATCTACTTTTACATCTATGTGTACGTTTTCAGGGATGTACTGTCCTTAATTTTGTTTCTAACTAAGCATTACTCATAGACAAGTTCTCGGTGTTAGTGTTTTAAGCTAATTTTTAACTCTTGGAGCTTTAGCTCGGCTTCAGTCCATAAGCCAGAGGATGTGGTAGAAATTCAGATGAGATTTCTCCCTGAAGTAGTGTGCTCAGGCTGAATCTGTAGTACTAACAGCTCTTCAGGTTCTCAGTTTCAGGTCTTTTCTAAGCAGGATGCCTTGAATTCAGATCAGGCAGTTACATCAAGCTACTGACATTTATAGCGAAATACTCCAAAATCAGGGTCACGTATTCTCTACCTTTAAGAATGGCTTTCTCAGGAACTGCGCATCGAGCTCAGCAGGGATTCAATGACATACCACACATATCTAACTCATTTCAGTGTTGTTTTGGATAGATTTGTAAAATACCATGATCATGCTGGTAACACCAGCTGTCCAAATCAATGTTTTAAAAAATTGACTTGTTGGATCTTTCTAAAGGTCTCCTTCTTTGAGGGGTGTGTCATTGTCCTTATCAGCTCTGCTCTTTAGCAACAGAATACAGGTTTTCAATATGGGACTATGAGCTCTGCTCATCTTGCACTCAGTCACATGCCTGTCAGTAGTTCTACAGTCCAAATCCATTACCATGTTACTAATTCTGTAAAATTTGTCCCAGAAGACAAAATAATTGCAAGGTTCCCTTTACATTCTGCTATCCCTCCATCTCTTTAACCTTTTTCTAGCCTCTAATTGTGACTTTCTTGAAAGTGAGGATTCTGTTGATGTCTTTCTATTAATAATAAACTGAAAACGATATTGGCATCAACTGTTTTCCTTCCCTCACAACCTTTTTATCCACCCTTATTCATTTAAAGTCAATATATGAGGATTAGGAACAATCCTAAATACAGCTACAACCTATGTGCAATGCAGACTCTAACTCAAATAATATAATTCTGCTCCCTAACAAGATCAGTAGAATAAAGTATAAACATACTGTATACTTCTGAGACTATAAAGTTTACCCTGCCCTGATGTATATATGACAATTAAAACTGTAGCCTCATGGGATCTGCAAGCACATGTATATAAGAATACTAAATAGAAGGAGAGGGTTTTTTCCCTTGCTGCTGGCTCAACCTTTTTTAGAGGCAGTTTGTTTCCTATCAAAGTTAAATTTAAAAATCTCATGATGTTACATTGAAACTGTCTTTAAGGTGAGGTACTGTCTTACCTTCATAGCATTGTTCAGATGGATGTGCCTGGCAAGCCAGAGTTGACGAGCTCAAGCATTGTAAATTCATATGCTTTCTGCACACTATATTCAGTCACTAGAGAAGCTGAGAAATCAAGTTAAAGAATTATATTTTCAAGGTCTACAATGTTTTTACTAAAGAAAGGTTAAGCTGATCAATGCCTCCATTTTAGGCAAATCAATGTGTAACAAGTCTCAGTGGCTTAAATTAAAGGTTACACTAATTTAAACTAGAGGACCCATTTTTATATTGTTACAATAATAATTGAAACATCATACTCAGCATTGTGGTAGATTTTTGATCTCTGGAAATGTTAAAATAAAGAATAGTATGCTTTCAAAAATACACTCTAATTCCTGAAGGAATTAGTTCCAGGAAAACCTTATATATATGTTATGTGGGAGGTCCAGTTAGAGAATTGCAATGGTTTCTACTGGCTTTATACTATACAAACAACCTAAGAACCTGTGACTGAATAGTTGTTGCTACACCACTCCTGTTTGGGGAACAACCATTATGGTCACAATGCTCTTTCAGTGGCAAAGCTCTTTTCAACTGCAGGCTAAAGTATCAGACCTTAGAAAGAGACTTCCAATTTATCAGTATCACCCATTCTGGCTCTTTGTATGTCTCTAATGATTTCACATTTCTTTCTAGTTTTACTAAATCACTGTCATTGAATAAAATCACAAAGAATTATCAATACTTTAGTGAATTCACCCATATTTATGACAGAACATACTGACCTGTCACATAAAAATCAACTGTTAGTCTAGTAATTCAGTGATTAATGCATGGCTCATGTGTATATGTTTATCCAGGTAATCAAACTGTAAAATAAGCATTCAGTAATATATCCTGTCCAGTATTATAGCTTTAAATAACAGTGATAGAAGCTTATACATGTGAAGAAGATTGACTATTAAAAAAAAATAATAAATCATCTGTCTTAGGTGTCTTTGATCACAAAGAAATCAGATTTGAAGCCAAGTTCAGTAGTTAAAAACTGGAAAATAACCCTATTACAGCGTTCTCTGGTTATACTATAAGAAAGAGTACTCAAGCACATCACTGTATGTAGTTTAAGTATCTGTCTTCTTCCACTTTTTATTCCAAGACTGGGGCAATTTCACCTTGGAGACAGCTTTAGGATAGGGTTTATGCATTAAATCAGCTTTTCTACTTTTCAAAAGCACAAATGTGTCAGGATCTGTCATCCTTTTATCTTTGTGAAGAATGCTAGGCTAAACTGAATCTGATTCTTCAGCAAATGTAAAAACTGATGAGGATGCAAAGGATCCCAACCTTTGTAAACACTGGCATAATCTGCAGAGGGATGAAGAAAGTGAGAAAGAGAATGTGAGACACTGGTGAAAGAATTCACAGTGCTTAGGAGCCCCAATTATGGGCCAAGATCCCATTTGTATTGTTTAATAACAAAAGAAGGTTCTTCCCCCAAAGCACTTACAATAAATGTGTATTTGAAATTAATTTTCAAGGAATGCTAGGGTAATTGTGTGTGCACTGTGTTTAACATATAAGGCAACACACTTTTGGAAATGGCATGTATTAGTGGAATAAAGCCAGCCTGAATCTGTGTATTGTTAAACTCCATTCAGAAGATAAAAATTATTGTATGATATTGGGCAAAGACATAATCTCTTCATTAATAAATTCCAATTTTTAAATGCCTTTCTATATTAGCTATAGAATTCATGCACCTGAGAGTATCTGAATGAGAAAAAGAAAAGATTTTGCATTCTATCACTGCATGACCTTGATAACCATAATAGAAATTAGAAAATATGTTCTATATTTGTGACAGTAAATGTATTCTCTAAAGTATTACAGTAATCATTTCTAAGATCATAGTAATTTAACAGTTCCTCAGTTCTTCAAGTACTTTGGCCTTGGATGATTGCTTGAACCTTCACATACACATTACCTGCAAAGTTTTTTTTATATGTTTTTAATACTACAAACTCTTTACTTTCCTTGATATATGTTTAAAGATAATATGGTTTAATGAAAGGCCCGATGAAGATATTTCATGGTCTTTCATGCCACAGCTGAAGTAAAATGAAACTATCCACAGACATATTGTCAAGTGTTTACTCATCATATTTATGAAAATCTTTTTATTTTCTCCTTCAATGAAAGCAAAGAAGTGAGCTCTCAAAGAAGATACATCTTTCACATTGAGCAGCAAGAACCATTTTTTCACTCTCAGAGGCTTGAGTCTAGGAATTAAACTCTCCACCATTAGACTCCATAACTCAATTCTTCACAGTACTGAAACTTGTCCCTGTATCTCACTACAAAATCATTACAAATAGTGTACACCACTGCTGGCACCCTTGGGTTCTTGCCATTCCCTTCTGCACAAATGATCTTCCTGAAAGCTGTATTGTTTGATGGAAATGCTCTGCAAATTTTCAGTTCTTCTTTTCCATGTGTACTTTTGTCTCCCACTCTCCACCCCTTTCTGGAAACTGATCTTGTGAAGCTACTTTAGAGAACAACATTGCTCCCCAAATCTCTCCAGTTTGTTGGACTTAAGGCATTGTAATCCCCTCTAATGTTTTGTGCAGACAATGAAATAATGTTGCCTACAAAACTATTGGAGAAGCACAAGATCTTCTCAGACATAAGGCTTTGGTTCCTTTTCTGGTCCATGAAAGTGTCAGTCACAGTAGGCACCATACCCAGAACTTGCTCTCTCACATTCCTACCTTCCTTTGTTCCCTCACCTATTTTAAGTTCTTGGTCCTATAGGGTGCAAACCTCTTCTTTCCCAAACTGCTTCCTATATAAGCCATCACCTGGTTTCTTCCTTCATTATATTTCTTTCCCCCACTTCAGTCAATGGTTCCCAGTCTCCCATCTCTTGCGACTGTTTGCATATGGGAACCAGCAGAATTAGGCTGGAAGGACTTTGTGCTGTCTACTGGTGTGTAACTGCAGTATCTACAGAAAAGTGCATCTTCTTGTGGTACCATCACAGGATGGTGCATATATTGGATCATATCATTTCTCTCCTCACGAGACCTAATTTGTGAACATCAACTGTCAGAAACGAGACGTTGGAAGTATCTGAGTCCTATCAAGCAGAAGACAGTTCCACAGAGCTCAGAATTACATCAGAAACAGAATCCTGCACTTCCAAATGACAAAAACCAGTTCTCTCCTAGTTATTGGATTGCATGATTTCCTCCCTGGCTTTAAAGATCCTTCTTCATCTCTCTACTGGAGTCTACCAGCAAACCCAAGCAGATTTCCCACTAGCCTTCTTTGAATATAGGTGACTACTTATATATATTTATATTTATAGGTGATATACAGGGCCTAGACTTTCCCAATATTTTACATCATTAAGCCCATCCTCTGCATCCACAGCAGCAAATGCAGGAAGTACTTCTTGCTTCTGATCATTCACAATTAATTCAGAGCAAGACTTCCTCTGACTTCTGCCTGACAAAGTATTGTGTACTTGAGTACATTCTAAAATTTCACAGAGGTACTTCCAAAGGTTATGCAAGCCTATGATTCAGAGAAATGGTGCTGCACGTCTATGTCAGAAAGTGAGCTGTGCTCAGCTGCATATATTGGCTCAGCTGTTATGCAGACACCTGGCAGATTCAGACCTTCAAATGCCATCTGTGCTGCTTGTATTGTGCAATCACATCTCCAATCTAAGAGTAAAAATGAAGGGGAAGAAGTAGTAGTAACTGTGGAGAAAGGAGAGTGCACTAAGTTTTCATGTAAGCCCTGATATCAAGAAGTGTAGGTCACAGAGTAGTTGATTTTGCTTGCCACCAAAGCAATTTTCACAGTAGGTGACATACAAAATTACGCTAGACACATTCATTTTTTTAGAATAATCGAGGAAAATTACACACACATAAAACTCTCGTCATATATAGGGCAGTAACAGTAATTACCAGAGGAACTGTCAGATGCCTTCTTCTAAAGAAGCTTTCAGAGACATCACAAGGCAAAGTCATTAGGTTTTTGTAATCTGCAGAGAGTAATAAATTTTGAGTGACTACTGGTAGTTACTTTCTACAACAGCACTTCTACTTGCTGACAACTATCCTTTACCTTCTCCCCTAACCTGAAAAAAAAATAAAAATAAAAAACTAGAATATCTACCAGCAAGAGGAGGTTTTATTCTTTTATACCTAGTTCTCTTTCACATGGACAGGAGCACATCCCAGGACCAGAAATTCAAGATATGGGAAAATAGTAGTGCAGAAGCAATGTAGTACAGTGGTGGTCTCCTCATGGCTTTTGTGGTAAAAGGGAGACAACCAAAGGATGACTAGGTTGACAGTTTTTGCAGTTAACCTCTTATTTACCTTCCCAGTCTTTCACAGAACTCCTCAGAGCTTTCCAAGTTGAGCTGGGCTGCTCTTATATTAAAAGGTTTCAGAAAGGGGCTATGTGGAATAAATGGGGTAAATTAGTAAATTCATTTATACAATGGCAATCATGCCTTCAGCTTTTGTAATTGGGCTTTTGTTATCAGGCCTTTTCATAGGTCTTTTCCTTAGAGGTAACTTCATGTGTGAGAGCTAAAGCAGCTCTCTCATAGACAGCCCTCTGCTCCCCAAAGGCCAGGCACAGATTAGCCAAGAAATTATTTCTCCTTAATTTTTACCTCTGTACCTCTGTGTTTGGTTTCTGTGTCTGGTTTTGACCAGGTTTAGAGGCTATCTATATGGATTATATATGTTTAGTATTGTATTTAGAAACTTTTTTTGAACAATATGTGTATGTTAATCCAGAAGTGCACATATTCTTAATGTGAATATATTACTCTAATTTACTTACATTTGTTTTTTTACGTCACTTGTTGCATCTACAGTTCAGACCAAAACCAGGCTCTTCCTACATGTTAGCATATTCAGTATGTAATGTGATAAGATTATACTTTAAAATATTCTGTAGTTCTACAAAACATTAAATAATATTTCATAATTTGTGATTGGTTTTTTTCTTACAGAGTTGCTAAGGTAACCTGCTGGAACTTGTGGTTCTGTTTTAGTCAACTGACAGTTTTTTACATTTTAAAAATAAAGGATTGATAACATTAAGTTGCATTTATTATTTCTATAACCTCTGCAATTCTCTTTAGACCTCTGTGTAAAAGACAATGGCAGCCTGGTGTTTAGGACTACCTTTTCTCAGGGGAGACAATGTGAAGGAAATTTATATAGCACCAGACAGTAGTTCATTCAGTAGCTTGTTGCGCTTACAGGAGACTCAGATATTGGGGGATTTTATAATCTGTTAAATTTCCTTTGATTTGCTAGTACATGCTTGCCTCTCCTGCATGATTTGTCTAACATCTGGCATCATTCTTTGTTGAAGCCCTTCTCCTCGTCCATGTTTGGACCAGGTACATCCTATTACCTTCAGGAGAAGCAGCATGTTCCTCATGACCTTCCCCTTCCATTCTGCACTGAAGCATCTCCTACCTTACTGCTTCTTAGGGGACATGGCAAGCTTCGGAAACACCTCTTGTATGTAAGGCCAAGCACAATCAGCTGGGCAGGTTTTGCTGACTGTGCTTTTCACCCTGCCCATTGTGCCTGCAACTTCACTTCAATGTCATCACAATTCCTTGTATTCAAGGGCTTCTGTGCACACTACCCACTTCAGTATTTATTTTAATGATTTATTAATATTTTAAAACACAATCCTCTTGGAATCATAGAATTCCATCTTTTATTTAGGAAGTCAGGTGACCATCAAATGTCTATAAATTGTAGTTTCACCACATGCAGGCTATTCTGAACATACATTCTTTAGGGAACCTCAGTTCTAAGGTTCAGGAAAGACTTTTCTCACCATTCATTTTAGTAACTCAAATTTGCTGCTTCCATTGAATTGGGAAAATAGTATGAAAGCATGAATTGCTTATTAAGTTTAATGTTTTCATTCACCTAGTTTACTGCCTTCCCATCTTCCCTTTACTTGCAGAGGACTTAAAATAGAAGTTAAAGGAAGTGCAGTTATCATGTTGTTGTCTATTTAGCTTTCATTAAGTAAGTTGATGCACAGCTCACACTCATTCTCAAAACCAGCCCATCATGTAAAAGTATTTACATAAGACTCTTTGCATTATATACCAACCTCTGCACCACTAGTATTAACTACTGACATCTGCCAAGGCTGACTAGTAAGTGCTTTACAGTATCAATTCATCCTAAGCAAAAAGCATGTTTGAGTGCTGCAGTGCTCTTGTTAATGCCAATAAGAAGTATCAGAGCTCATATGACACCTAGCAGAAATTAGTACCCACATTCAAAGAAAAGCTTTTGTTATTTTCCAGAGTATTATGTGGACTTTATTGAGATGACTGCATCTGACACCTGCTGTAATATAAAATGCAGCTATAATTAGCCAACTGATGCTCTCCACAGTTTAGGTCGAATCCCTTCTGTGGGAATTATGCTTTAAAATATTCAGAACTCCAAGTGGCTCTCATTACATTTAATTTTTACTTAGAATTAGGTGGTCTAGAAAAAAAATTTAGGATTGTAATAGCCCCCCGCTGAATGCCACACAGCAATGTGAAAACCCATAGATTTTTTTCCAAATAAAAAATGAGAACAAGCAGACTACACTACAGCCTTCAATTGAAGTCTGGCTTTGCTTAATTGTACTTTTTGCACTCATCAGTCTCTCCTCTTCAGAGCAAGCTACAAAAATTGCCTGAATAGCCAAAGAAAAGTTTCCCACAGTCACTGGTCACAGAAAAACACCATTGTCCTTCCTCACAGTTTGATGGACAACATTTCTATAAATGGGTAGCCAGTCTGTCAATGGTACCCTTGCTGAAAAGGCAAAAGAAGAGAACAGATTCTGCCAATATCTGACAAAGCATGTTAACACATAATCAGGCATTCACTAGTCAGGCAGCTGCCCCTGGGACCTTCATAACACAGGTGCCTTTAAGCCATTTCCTATTCACAGATAAAGGAAACAAGCAGGAGATACCTGGGAAAGGAGCAGTCTATTGTGGCCTGTCAAATGTCCATCTTCTAGGCTGCCTGTATAAAACCAGAAAGAACATAAAGGAAACTTCAGCCTGAACTGCTAAATTATAAAACAAGAAAATACTCTCCAACTCCATAACTTTAATCTTCATTTAAATAATAATTTAAATGTTAGTAAAAGCAGAAATGTGCCCTATAATATGTACCTTGCTCATTTTTTTTCCTGCATCAAATGGAGCAAAAGATCTGTCATGTTCCCAAGGCCAGCAACTAGAATAAAGTCAGCAGTGGTGGTCCCTGGACTATCACCTTCATCCACTGCAGTTTTGGTATGGTTTGTCCACACCCAATCTGCTCTCTTCTTCACCCAGCTCAGATGATTAAATTCATCCTTTAACTGAGGAAACTGGAACTTTCTGATGGACAAGTCTAGTGTGAATAAAAGTTGATTAAGCTGCAGGACAAAGACACTTGCTTTCTTTTTTATCAGCTTTAACTTAGTGAGCCTAACAAACAAGTGACATTTCATAGTCAAAATTACCTAAAGGCCACTGAGTAGAGCAACCATTTCAGCAGTGAACAGATCATATTAAGACAACAGCTAGCTTTATGCAAAAGAAAACATTTCTCTTTTGTGATTGAACATAAAGATGTGTATTTCATACACTCACCATATTAAATGCCAAAAACTATAGCTCCAAGCAGGAACTCAGTCTATATTTAAGTAATTTCATTTCTTTTTCCAGGTAATTTGCCTGTGTGTTTAATGTTAAACACATCAAAAATCTTTATTAAATTCTATGGAAGTTTCTGATGGAAGCAATTCATAGAAGCAATATCTAGAAGATGGTTTCAGAAGATGGACCACAATGACTGGAATTTCCCTAATGTTGTTCAGAGGCTCCTGCAGGTGATGCACTGTCTCTCAAAACATAAACTGCTGCAGCGCAGCACAAAACACTTGCAGCAGAAGACAGAATACTGCATGGTACAAACAAGTGCATGAACAAACCTCTTCTGTACACTTGTATTGTGAAACACTGTTGATGTCTTGACTTTCTTCAAGCAAAAATTTCCCAAAGAGCCTAGTTATAATTTCTCACAACTACCACTCTCTAAGCAGATCTACTCTTCCATACAGGCTATATGTATATATTACTAAGGTAAAATTCAGTATTATAAAATGTCATTTAAAAAATAAATATTTATATCTCTTGCCATTTTTATTTGGTCGGTTTTTAGAGTTCTGTACTAGGAGGTCTCTTAGCACTGCCCATACCTGTTCAGCTGAGCTGGAGTTACACTCCTCAACTTTTTAAAAGGACTGCTTTTTCTCTGTTGAATCAGTCTCAGGTCATTATCAAACTTACAACCTAGGCCCAGTCTTGCAAAGGCTTTTACACACAGGCTTAGCTTCATGCACATGAATAGTCCTTTAGAATTCATTAGAATGATTTGTGCACAAATAAGCAGGTGCATGACTAGCTTCACTGAAGGATTGGGACCCAAAATGTCAAAGGCTCCATATTGCCTATTAACAAATGCCTCTTCTGCATTAGAAAAATACTGACAGTGTAATGATAAGTGTGATTCTTTGTTCATTTACTATAATACAAATGAGATCATTCAAATAACTTTGTAGTTACTTTATATCCAAAAAGGGCATTATGTATTTACTTGTACAGATACATAAGTTGAAGAATAATGGAGGTAGTATGAGCACAGAGTGATATATCCAGAGACACTTAAAGGATTCAGGTACCTATCTCACTTTGTCATATGGATATATGAACTCCTTACAGCTATTTTGAGAAGCTCAACTCTACTACCTAATGCAGGCCCATAATTTCAACTATCAGTCCATGAATCTCATATCTAAAGCAGATCTGGATCTGGTTCCTGAAGTCAATGGAGGACCCTACTAGGATACAGAATGATTGATCAGAGCAATAAAGACAGATGTGGTCTATTAGATAATAACTGTCCAGCTACTGCAACATAAAAATGTATAAGCTGAACTATTGAAGCAGGAGGTAAATTTAAATTTGAGCAACGTAACTATTCCACAGAAAAGGCTAGGAAAACTGTAATGTTTAGAAAAGGACGTGGCTCGCACCTAAGCCATGTGAAAAGCTTGTACATAGCACAGTTGAGGAAACCTATTTAAAATATTCCTAAGCAACCATCACTATTATTTATTTTAAAAATAATAGTTAAATTATACTAATAAAGATGCAAGCTACAGCTTTTAAAATCAAGCACTCAGTAATCAAGGAACCCCAAAGTTAAATTTTCTCTGAAATAAATATGCTATATTCCTGTTTCCCTGTTAAATATAGATTTTCAAGTGTTCTGTTAAAACTTGAGTTAAATATATAATATGTGCAGCATGTACATATTAATGCAATGGAAAATTATTAATTTTTAGACTGTCTTCAGGTATGAGTGTTTAATTTCACAATGCTTATGTCAAATTACTGACAGTTTACGGACAGGGGAAACACTGTGAACAGACACCTACTCTGCAAGCCACCTTCTACATTTCCATGTGACAGTCTCACAAGAAAATGATAGGAAGGAGGTTTATAATCAAATCTTTCAAAGTAGCTATAGAAGTCTAGAAATTGTGAAAAAAGAATAATTGTAATAATAGTTCACTGACTTCTAAGAAGAGCTGTTGAGCTGGGACTTGCAGGGGTCAGTTCTCAATGCCAAATCACATAGCTGAAGAATTTTGTGCAGAGCGTGCTAATCTTATTTGCAGACGGCAGCAAGAAAGACGGGGAAGGCAGGTAGATAAAATTTAAATATGATGTAAAATTAGTAAACAAGGACATGAAAAATAAAGACCAAAGTAAGGCAAAGCATGGAACAGTACTAGAAAATCTTAAGGGTGAAAAAATTAAGAAAGGAAGGGCAATGGGTCTATGTGTATGTCAGGACAAGGACATTAAACAGAATGCAGGCAACAGCATCATGGATGTTAGGAATGATTAAACTACTAAATATTAAGTCATAAGTATAAGATACTTATAGGTTTGAGTTTTTTTCTTTAACTGCAAATTCATCACAACTATATTTCCCACAGGATATTTTGTGTGAATGTCATTCCAATTCTGTCTGAACAGGGCTTTCTAAATTTTGCTGGAGTGAGAGAAACACCAAAAGGTCAGCAAAGGTCTTCTTTCTTTGAAGAAATGCAGTTCCTATTGGAGAATTAGATTTGCAATTCCGAACCTTATTTGATGAAGTTAATAAGCACACGACTAGATTTTAGGGAAGCAGGCTGAGTTTTTTACAGCTGGGCTGGTGCTTAAAATTAGGCACCTGCTTAAACATCTTGTTGAACCAGGATCCACAAACTTGGTTGGACTGACGCCTTTTTCCTGGGTACGTGGGAAGCAAGAGAAGTGAAGTACTCTTAATTCTGAAATTAATGCTTGGAAAAATAAATAAAAGCTTTTATTTTGGAGGAACCTGGTCATGTTCTATTTTAAGCCATTGAGTAGAATACTATGAATTTTCTGTTTATAAACTGAGGTAATTTAAAGTAGCACTGATAATCTGAATATTATGGAAAGCTACATTTACAGCAGCTGGTGTCAAGCTGCACCAATTCTCTGGGCAGAACTCAGGGCATTGTTTTCATCTTTGAAGTTCCAAATTATTTCAGTTAATTTTTTTTTTTTCTGAAGCATTGCCTCTTTTGCCTTTCTGTGTGCTACAGCTGACATAAGCAGAAGTACACAGCATGAGCTTTTCAATTCAGAAGAAAAATCTGCTTATACATTACACAGCCTCCTTAGCTTAGCACTTCACTCGAGCACAAGCCTCAACCACTGGCACATTCTACAAAGCACCCACCTTTCTTTGGGTGTTAGGGACAAAATTCAAGTATGAGTTCAGAAATTATGGTAGTGTAATATTAAGTCAAAGAAATAGTGCTAGCAATTATGACAGTGGTGACAAGCAAACAGAACTTGTGTCAATTTACTGAAGTTTACTGTGATTTTAAAGTGCTTAACAGCACCTAGAGTTGAAAAAAGTGTATGTGTTTATCATTTTACAAACCAAATAAAAAGAAGCACTAGTCCAAAATCAAAAGAAAACTCCTTACAATTTCAAAATAATTTCAATCCAACAACAATATTTGATCTTTCAGAAACTAATGGTTTTGTGCTTATATTTTTGAAGGTGGTTTTACTGGGAGAGGCTTGTATGTGCCTCAGAGATCCATTTCAGGATCAAAGCTACAGAAGATTTAATATTATCATGATAACTCTATCCCTGAATGTTGAAAGCAATTCCAGATTATTCCCTGCTTTGGTAGTCACATTATTAGAATATCTGGACATTACTGCCAAGTTAGGCATATTTAAATCTTCTGATTCCTTTCTAAACAAATATCTCTATCTCTGGCAATCCACTTCTTGCCAGTTTTCTATAAATTCATTCCAAATTACTAGTATCTTTCCAGCAATGAGAGCTTCCAAAATTTCATTGTTTCACCAGCTTTAGTAAGCATGCCCTGTAATTTCCTCTGTCTTTATGGGAGGCCTGGATTTACTGGGGCCATCTTTACTGCCAGAGGCGATTGCAAGTGCATTCATTTTTACTCTGTGCTACACACAGCGAGCATATAATCATCTTTTGGAACCATTCTGCTCTGGTCTGTCTCTTCCACTAGATATGAACGTTTAACACACTTTGTCTTAGTTGGATTTGCACATTTTTTTCTATTCTATTTTTCTCACATGCTCTCATTTTCCTAATCTTTTAAATCCCTTTGGATTATTTCTGTTGTGTTCATGTTTGCATAATGCATTGCATAATTTAATCTGTGAAATTTCAGATGATACCAAATTTATTCAGCTAGCAGCCACAACACAGAACAAGGTCTTCTGACAGTGAAAGTAGAAAGAAAATCTTTATCCATGGGAATCGTCAGTGTTTCTCTAGGAGAAGATATTTGCAGTCAACAGGAAGAAGGTCAAGATCCAGTTTTTACTTAGTAAATAAGAGATGGAGATCAACAACTCTACAGACTACTTCTTGGTCTTTTCACCTACTCTTCTTGTAATGATCACTGAATAAATAATGGTGTATTGCCTCCACCAATCTCTTTATATCCTCCACATTCATTCAATCTGCCTTACATTTTTGTGTATATGGCAACATAATCACCAGTATCTTTGTGACATTTCTATGCTTATCTATTTTTCATTTGAAACATTTTGTGCCCCAAAACAACCTCCTGCTAGATGTGAGGATAACATGCTCAAAAGCAAAGGAAAGATCTTAGGTCTCTCATCTAAGAAAGCTACACGTACCCACTGCCAAAGTAGGCATGCACCTGCTCCATCACTCCAGGAAAGCTGCATTTTCCCAAAGCAGAGTTTATGAGATAGCTGAGCATTCATCACTGGAAGTTAAAACTCAGTTCAAATGCCTGGACTTGCTCTATCTTTGCAGGTCATTGGGAATTCGGTCAGGGCAAACAGTCTCCCCTGAGACTGTGAAGCAACAAATGCCAAGCTGGTACCTCTGGGCTCCATATTCTGTTCTGGCCAGCAAATTACTTAAACGTTTATTCAGAGTTGTAGTGCTGGTGGATGAAGGGGAAATGACAATGTATTTTCATTTTCCTTGAAAACTTTATGATTTGATCCAAATGAGATTATTACATTTTGCAGAGTTGCTTCAGCTGCCTGTCCAGAGAGAAAACTGTGAGAGGCAGGGCAGGCTGAAGCAGCCAGCCCCTGACCATGAGTTGGAATTAACGTTTTTGCACGGAAATGCAAAACAACATTTCACAATTTTTTTTAATTGACTACCATATTGCATATGTGTTCAAGATATCATTTGACAAAAACAGTATCTTGCAGGAATTAAGTAAATTTCTATACATTTCAGAGCTTCAAACTCATGAACACATCCTGCCATAAGTATTTCTGAATCCAAAGACTGGTTCTCATCAGCTGAATCCAGCCAGATGCCATTTAGCTCACCTTAGATAAGATACTTTTTCAAAATGCAGTACTCCATCAAATATACTTGTAATCTACTGTATCTACCCAAGTCTTCTCAAATATTGTTGGCTGCTGTAATGGACTGCCTTCAGTTTACTGGAACTGATTTTCACTAAAGTAAGGTAAGTCATATCTGGATACTTTATAGGAAAATGCCTCTAAAGTAACCCTCCAAATATCAGTCAAATAAATTAATCTGCCTTTCCAACATTTTTATTGAAGAATATTTTAACAGCACTTATCATTTTCCAATAGAATAGAAAAATATGGGACAGGGGGGAGCTGTCAAGGAACAGGAAGAAGTATAAAGGATCAAAATTAGGGTATCAAAAGAACCATCAGGTAAAAAAGCTTTGTCAGCATTTATACTGTCATAGGAAAGAAATTAAGTAGACTGTCTCACAGGGAATACAATTTTGCAATTCCCATAATCAGAGTACTCTGACAAACTTTTTAGTCTGATTTAAAAACAGCCCTGCTGTAACCAGAAGAGTCAAGGCTTTGCAGAACAACATACATGCATGTAAGAGGGAAGGTGTCACCAGACAAACACGGCTGAAGCAAGGGCAGTAATCCGATACACTTAAATCGTAACACTTGTCCTTCCATAAGCCGTGCCTGCCAGGCTCGGTGCTGACAGCAGCGGGGGCGCTGCCGGAGGGCAGGGTGGCCGCGGGCAGAGCGGAGGTGCCCCGGCAAGGAGGGGAGGGGACGGGGCAGGACGGGGCAGGGCAGGACAAGGCGGGGCAGAGCAGTGTGGGGCGGGGCAGAGCAGTGTAGGACAGGACAGGGCAGGGCAGAGCAGTGCAGTGCAGGACAGGGCAGTGTAGGACAGGACAGGGCAGGGCAGAGCAGTGCAGTGCACTGCAGTGCAGGACAGGGCAGTGTAGGACAGGACAGGGCAGGGCAGAGCAATGTACGGCAGGGCGGCGCCAGGCGGGGTAGTGCAGTGTCGAATAG
>JAWWEW010000165.1:38524502-38545300 GCA_035583185.1 Anabacerthia variegaticeps | reverse complement strand
GTCGAATAGAGCAGGGCAGGGCGGGGCGGGGCGGGGCGGGGCGGGGCTTCCCCTTCGCGGAGCCGCCCCGGCCCTGGCCCCGCCCCCCCGCAGAGCCCGCAGCGCGCGCGGGGCCCGTCCCGAGCGGGCCCGCCCCGCCGAGCAGCCCTTCGATTGGCTGCCGCGCCTGTCCATCAGCCCCCGGGGCGGGGCCAGCGGGGCAGGGCGTCATCGCGGAGCGACGGCGCGGCCGCGGCCCGGTGTCATGGCGGCGACGGCGGCGGCGCCCAGCCCGCTGCCGGCTGGCGGCCGCGTTCCGGACGCGGACCCCACCGCCTCTGAGGTAGCGAGCGGCATCCTGCGCTGCCTGGTCGGGCTGGCGGGGCAGGTGAGTGCGGGGCGGGCGGAGAGGGAGGCCCGGGGCGGGGCTGGCGCCGCTCCCGGCTCGGCTCACCTCACCTCGGCGGCCCGAGCAGGGCCGGCTCCTGCGTGTCTGCGGCCTGCGGGGCCTTTCTGGGCTCCAGGGACAGATTACGGCGCTGGAGAGGACACAAGTCTGCCGCAAAGAAGGGAGCGGCTTCGCTTCTGGCGGTGGTTCGCGCCCGCCTGCAGGAGCGGCGGTGCCGGCGGCTCCCCCTCGCCCTCCATCCCGGCGGGGCAGCCCCGGGGGGCCCGGCGGCTGCTACTCCTGCTACTGTTGCTGCTGCTTCTCTCTCAGAGCCGGGGCCGTGCCTTTGCCTCGTAGTGGCGGGACGTCTTGTGTCACTTCGTAGTTTGACCTGTGATATCTCGCGTGGGAAACTGCAGTCTGCCTAACAGCTGTATCTTGACAGTCAGTGTTTCTGAATTGAAAAGCTACTGAAAGCTTATTGTGCATTAAATCAAAACAAGTGATCAGGAGCTTGAATTTGACCCTGTCTTGGTAGTAACATTAAATGAAACACTGGATCTCAGTGGGTGAGAATTTTTAAAGGAGCTTTGCTCTGTGGTACTTAAGTTAAAACACCTACTTTAGGTTAGTAGTGCCTGTGAATTATTTAACAGGTGTTGCAGTAGTGGTGGGAGGCCCTTATCAGGAGAAGGTTTTAGTAACAATTATTACTATGAATAATTTATTTTCCACTGTGGACACATATATGGAGTTCTGTGAAGGCAGTAGAAGCACACCCTTGCTTCAAGCACAATCTTGCTTCTGGTTTGGGACCAGATGATGAGTGAGATCTGCAGGAGCTAGTGTAATTTAATGGATGTTTCTGTAACAGAAATACTCAGAAATGGACTCTTAGGTACAGAGGCATTTTAGTAGTGGCTGCTGGCTGATCTGAAATTATTTTTTAGAGTATTCCATCTCTCATCTGTGTAGAACTCTGTATTATATTTGCTTCCAAATCTGCTAGTAATTGTCTCAGTTTTCAAAGAAAAAGCATCCAAAATTAAGGGCTTGAAAATTCAGGCATTGACCAGTAAAAGTCTGAGCTTTCCTATCTCTAAAGTGGTTAACTACCCTAGCTTTTGAACAGGAGTGCAGTGCTAAACAACTTGATAATCATACACCGTTGATTTATAGGATTACTGAGGCATGAAAACTCTGTAGTGAGGGTGGAATGCTCCATAATCCTTTTGGTGAAAATTTTAAATTTCATCAATGAAGAGCTGCTGAATGTCAGTTTATCCAGATGTAATACTGTCACTCATAGTGTTGTTGGAACTCTTATATTTAGGAAGAACACAAGACTAAAGGGAAAGTTTCCTGAGCTCTTAACTAGGGCACTCATCACAAGTTTAATTGTTTTCAAAACTATGTTAAATCAGTATTATTTTCTCCCTTTTCTTCAGTAGCTTACTTGTTTTCCAAAGTTTGCTGTGTGAGTAACACATCACCAGAAAGAGCTTAGTGATTTTTTAAAACAACTGGGTGTGCACAGGCAATTGTGAGAGACCAGTTTAGAGTTTCTTCATCCCCTCAGTAAAGTTACAGTAGTTACAGTGCAAGAGCATAATTGTCTTCATTGGTGTTTGGAGTGTCTTTTTTCCATGACAGGAGACCCATTTTACTCTCCATTTTACTGAGCTATAACGGCCTGGTTGCTCCATCTCAGCAGTGAAAGTCCTCCTAATTGCTCAGTGAAGATCCTTTCTAGCTGTTGAGTTACACACTTTCTGCCAGCACCTGAGTTCTCATAGATTTAACTGTGGCATTTTAGTTGCTTTTTGACTAGAAATCTATCTTGCATTTTTGGCTGAAACTACGCATTCCCCATTTCTCTTCTATAAAGATTAATGAGCATGTGCCAGATTGTTAGCAGTCACAGTTTGTGATCTGTCATACTTTAAGTTAGGTTTATGCTAGCAGGTTGAACTGTAAACAGGAATATTTCTGGCACAGAAATTTACTAGAGTAATCAATTACAGCACAATGACTGGGAGGACATCTGGGAATAACAATTCATAAACCCAGTATGGCTGATCTTGAGAAGTTCTTTAAGACTTGGGTGGCAGGGTTTTTCATAAAATAAATTTCAAAGGGCTGAAATTACTTATGATCCTGTAAATTGCTGTGGAATAGATTGTGGACTTAAAAACAGTTAAAAGCTTTGAAGTTATCAAAACACTGAATTTATAAGCCCGTTTGTCACAGTTCTAAATAGGTATAAGGATGTGAAATACTGAGAACTTACTCTGTTGTGCTAGAAGCTTCTTTGGGTGCAGGAGGGGTTTATTCTTTTCCTGTATTTAAAAACAGTGTCTGTGAGTTTAAAACATTACTGGCCTGTGAATTGTTTTAAGTCAGAAGTTCTGCCGGTTTTGTACATTGAACCTCCTGGACAGGAGTCACACAGAATAACATGAAGGCACATGTCAGCTGATTCTTTTTGAAAAAGGAGGCCTATCAGGAAATTGCAGGAGGCATTCTGGTTTTTTTCATTAGGGTGACTTGCATCTGCACGTTTTTTACCCTGACAATAGACTTTTATAGAGCATATAGGAGATGTTACTGTAGAAACTTTGTGGTGAAATACATGCTTAAGATGATGACATATGCACAGTGGCCTAATTCTTAAAGTAAATTTTATTCTTACTAACTTCTCAGTACATTCTTGATTTTGAAAGGTATTCGAAACTATTATTTCCTAAGATGTTACTTTTCCTACATCCTGTGTAGTTTACGTACCAAACAGGAGTAACCATTTGTGTGAAAATTATCTAAAATTCATTATATATCTAGTCAGACTGTCTTGTTTGCTGTGTAATTTAGGAACTATTGCTGGATTTGACAAGCCTCATCTGTGACTAAAGAAGGAAGGCTCAGGCTTATAGTTCTTTACATATAAAATTGTGATTATGCTGGGATTTAAAATGAACGTGGAACAATTTATCAGCCACACTTTGCTTGCAGAGTAGTGGAGGCAGTCTTGTCTTCATCTCTCATTGTTTCCATGTACACTGTGTGGTGGGTTCAGGAGACAAGTGCATATGCATTCTGTGTTGTTGGCCGTAATATTTGATGCTGTTAGAAGGTAGATGTCTGTAGACTGTAAATTCAAGGTCACTTTTGTCATCTTGCTGAGGTACCTTTTTCTATTCCTCCCCGGCTTTTTTCTTTTAATGGAAGGAGTGAGGGATAGGAGTACAAATACGCATATAAATTGGGAGTTCAGTGTTGCGAGAAGAGTACCTGTAGGTTTTCTTAAACAAGAATTTTATCTGTATTTAGAATTTGGGGATCACTTGCAGGATGTTTGTTTGAAGAATAACCTACTTGGTTTTGGAAAATGAAAGTGTTCATTACTTCAAGATCTTGAGATTTAGTGTAACAAAAATGGTGAAGGTGGGTGTGAAAGTATGTAGTTCATTAGTGATTATTGAAAGTTGGCTTTGAACTAGAAAGTGAAAGTCTTATTTTGTCGTTATAGAAGATGCATGGTTCTTTTAAATAAAACTTCAGATTCACTAAGTGTGTTTATTGCTTTGGGAGTTAAATATTGCAGTTCATTGGCAGAGAGAATAGACTGTGGCAGTTGTTATTTTGGTCCTATTGCATGTATAGAAAAACTGTGATTTGGAAATGGGTTTGATATTGGTGCTGTGTAGTCTAGAGTTCGTCTAACCTTGCATTTTTTTAAATATTTGTTTTTATACACTGATTTTTAATGTAAAGCTTCCTTTGGATTAGCAGTAAGTAAAAAATTCAAGAATGTGGCACAGTGCCACATCAAGACATTGGTCATGCAGGCATAGATAGTCTTACAAATCTCAGAAAAAATACATGAAATTACAGGAGACTGCCATCCTGGGTGCATGTTTCTTCTTACTGATGGTTCTAGCATCAGTTAAGACTGTATGAGTGATTAACGTGAATGGAATGTTTTCGTATGATAATTAATTGAACAAAGCTAAGGACCAAATTAATACAATGAAAGTATGGTGAGTTAATAAGGAATTTTTAATTTTGAATATATTCTATAAATACTAGTTTACTTAAAATATGACAGCTGCTTGAACTATAATTAATATTAAACCTTTTCAGTGTCTCTTATAAAAATGGGATGGGTCTGTATGAGACTGAGCAGAATTGTTGTCTTATTGAAGTCTTGTATAGTTCTGTGATGTTAATACAGTTAACATAATTTTTTGTTGTGTTTGTTTTGCCCTGTTGAAGCTTAACCTCGGAGATGATATTGTGAAAGTTGTAATTGATTGGAGCAAGCTTCAGAGCACATCAGCACTTCAGCCAGCACTGCTCTTCAGTGCACTTCAGCAGCATATTTTATGTTTACAGGTAAATATTTCATAGGACACATTTGACTTGACAAAAGTGATCAACAACTGAAAGTAGTTATCTAAACTGTAAAATTTTAGTAATTCTGATCTTACGTCGCTGTGTTCAACACAAAAGGAACACAAAAGTATTAAATGCTTGGGATTCCACTATGCTCCGTAGGTACTCACACAGATTTTTCAGATTAGTGTTGGGAATAGCCACTGTAGGTGAGCAGACAGAATAAATGCAGCCTCATTGATTTCTAGACTTGCATTGTAAATGTGATACATTTCCATCTATGGTGGGTTATAATTAAGCAATAAGACACGGCAGGTGTGTGTCATGCTATGATAATGATTCCATGCGTTGGGTGAGTTTTGAGGCTCATAGAGTGCTTTCAGTGGTTCAAGAAGTGGCATTATCCCAGCATGACACATCCTGGAGTGTCTTACTGCAATTAAATATATTTTCAGTGTAGGTTTTTTTTTTTAAAGAGTAATTTCTTTGACATTAATGTCTCATCTTGCCAAGTAGCCAGTCACCATTACTGTCATTTCTTTTAACTATTTGAAACTTTCCAACCCTGCTAAAAGTACATGTAATTTAGTTGCATGGCAGGGAGGGTGAGCAGTTTGCCAGCTGGTAACTGAACAGTGTTTTGACCTTGACAGTTCATGTGTAAAAGATGGGGATTTGAATAACTATTTTGCTTCAGCTAGTCAATGAATTATTTCAGGTGAGTAGCACTGAGATGATGGAAAAAGGAAGTTTCTCTATTTGTTTGTCTGTAGGCAAAAGAAAGACCCTTTGTTTTCCAGACAGCCACCAAATCTTTGGTGTGATGAATAGAAAGAGAAAATATGCAAGATAAAAGCAAATAAAATTTACATCCTTCTGTAAGAACACTGCAAGTAGGACTTTGATTCCATTTCAGGAAATGTGACTGATAAAAATCATGTTGTCTTTAAAAAGTAAAATAATTTCCAGAGAGAAAATAAGCAGTGAAATTCAGACAAGATGAAACGGATAAAACATTTAAAAAGAGGCTGTGACGTGTATGTGTACTGAGGTTTTTTTATTATATCATGTGTAAAAGTTATTGCAGTAGAATAAGCATTTTTGCCACTACAAATGTCAGTGCATTCTCTCATTTAATTTCATGACCTAAGTAGATAATCAACCATATCAAGCAAAGCATGTGTTCAGGATAATGCCTATATATTTCATGTCTGTGTTCTCTCATTCACTTGGGCAACTGTGATTTCAAGTGGAGAATGTAGTGCTGTGGTGATAAAGTAAAGGCTTTACAGTGTAAAAGCACTGGCTTTCATGTTAAGGAGGAAAAATACTAAGCCTTACTGTTCTGAGTAAGCATTTGAATGACATGTTAATTAAGTGGCATTGATGCCAGCGATTGAAGCTTTGCTTTAGCTAGTAACAGGGGAGTACAGGCAGATTTTCACAGAAATTTGGGAGTTTTCCTCTACAAATCTCTAAAAGACTTAGGTCAAAAAGATCAGAATCATGGCGTGCACAGTATTTGGAAGGGGTTTTTTTAATCTTATTACTGTGCTCCATTACAGGAAGATATTATAATTCCCAAAAATAATTTCCATTGGTCTGGTTTGGAAATTGTAGTAGTACTTGTCTTTTTGGTTTGGGGATATTTTGGCTTTTATGTTTTTTTAACCCTAACATTCTGCTTTCTTTGTTCAGCCTCTTTTAGAAAAACTTCAGTCATTGATTAAAGAGGTAAATATAGGCCATGCTGAACCTGCAGGTAAAATAGAAAGCCAAGCCTGTGAAACAAGTTTAGATATTTATGATGGTAACTGTCAGACTGAAGAAAAGTACGCAAGTTGTGACTTGGGAGGTCTGAAGGATGCTCATATTCATTTTGATCCAGAAGTGGTCCAAATAAAAGCTGGAAAAGCAGAAGTAAGTGATTTACCTAAATTTAAAAACAAAGACCTTTCTAAATTTTAAATTTAAAGAATGAAATAGATATATGCCATCATGTTTATTACCTGCAGATTGACAGGCGGATATCAGCCTTCATCGAGAGGAAACAAGCTGAGATCAATGAAAATAATGTCAGGGAATTTTGCAATGTTATTGATTGTAATCAAGGTAACTGGCTAGCCAGACTTTAATCTTCATAGCAATTTGTGTGGGTTTTTTTCTTTAATATATTTTTATTTTTCAAAAGCACTAATCTATATTTAAAACTGAACTTTCTTTTAAGATTAACTTTGTTTTAAAATTAAAAACTTGCATTTGCACTGCAGATGTCAGAAAACCAAAGAAAGTAGTCACTGGATGACAATATTTAGTGCATCTCATACAGAAAGATTATAGCTGTTATTTTGTTCATTTTAAGAGCTTCTGTCTTAGATCAGATGATTTTGTAGAAATTGTTCATGGTGTTTTAACTAGATATTCCTCCAAAGTAAATGGAATTGCAGTTCAGAAATGTCTTGTGAATTGCGTATTCAAACTGAAGTCAATTTAATGCTAGTTAAATTACAAAGAAGTATTTTTTTCAATCAGTTTGAATTACTAGCAACTTGAAATAACTTATTCCTTTTAACCTGGCTCACGCTGTTGGTATTTTTCATACAGCAGTTGGTACAATTGGCTGTATCTGTAACCAAACAATCTTAAATCCATCTGGTAGATTGGATTCCATTTACATGGTCAGTAACTATGTAGGCAAATGCATCCTAAAAGTGAAGACACTTTTAGATACTAAGTAGTACAGAGACATTTTCTAAGGAGCTGTGAACTCAGATGTGCATTGTCCCTATAATGTACTTACGCTCTTAGAGATCAATGCTTATTGTTCCATAAGCTTCTTAGAAAGAGAGTTTAATTCCTTGAATGCTAGTTGGAATGCAAATGACATCTGAAGCCTAGTAGAATATGCTAGATAGTAAAATACTGATTCCCAAAATTGTTAATTACACACAGAAGAAATGATAAGACCTTTCTTGGTATGTTCAAGCATAACAAAATGTATGTAATGCTTTGGTGTATATGAACAGAGATTAAAATATAAACATTAGAATAAACTAAGATGGTCTGTACTGTCGGTTTTTAAGGTTAAACAAATAGAAGAAGTCACAGGCATCAGAATAAATGCAGGAAGGCTTAGAAAAGAATGCTGATGAGTACACTAGATCAGCCTAAAAATAGAACAGTTTCAGAAAAGGACATTAAACCAAAATAACAGTGGTAAGCAGGAAAAAGGCTTCTATACAGGAAGAAAGAAATAATTTACACAAAAATACAACGAAAAGTAAGAACCAAGTAAATTTAATCATGATCCAATAAACTTTTATACACATGTGTGCATACATTCATAGAAAGGTCTTATCCAATTAAAACCAGTAGATCCATCCAAGTGTGTGAAACTATTAATGGGCAAGTGTTTATAGAATTAAGTATTTCTGATGCTTTTATTATCTGAAACATTTTTTTTTGGTTTGTTAAAAGCATCAAAGATGATGGTGATTGGAATATTGTCTGTTATAAATACATAATTAGGACCTCACTTTTTATATTATTATTTATTTAGAAAATAGCTGTGCCAGAACAGATGCAATTTTCACACCCTATCCTGGATTTAAAAGTCATATAAAGGGTAAGCAACTCTTAATACACATTTAGTAATCGTCCAGGTATAACAGCACTGATGAATTTTTGACTTCAGACCTTTTTGTAGAATGCTCAAAAATGCAAACTTAATATTGATTTTTAACTCTAGTGAATAATTTTACATCTTCAGTTATGTCTCCAAGGTTTTCAATGCCATATCTGCATCACTAAACTAATGGTTAGGCACTAAAGATCAAAACAAAAATAGCCTATTTTCGTTGTCTGAAAGGAAATGTGCAAAAGATAAAGAAGAACAGAGAAGCTGAACAATTCTTAGATTTTCTTTGAAGGTCAAGCCAGCAGTTCAGTTAAGGAATGGAATTATCTTCTATTCTTCATTAGTTGGTGTAATGTATTAAAATAGAGAATAGTTCTGGGACCTAGTGAAAGTTCTGAGGTACAGGTTTATGGGAAGTGACAGACTGGGGAACCAGTTTACCACTGCACTAGCTTTCAGAAAGGAGTAAATAATATAGAAGTGGTTGTCCAACAGAAGTTGAGTATAAAATATTGCTTGTTCATCTGCTGCTGTCTAGGTGTACACAAGTTACCCTGTCTGAAAACAAAAAAAGTACCAAAAATGAGAACGAAAGTAACCCTCTTCTCTATTTTGAGAGGAAGTATTCAGTTATCCACTTGATAGTCGTTCTAGAAACCAATTAATTATTCTGAATTCTATAATTCAGAATAATACTGTGAAGCACAATGATGAGTCTTGAAAGGTCTGGTAAGGTAAGAGGGAGGTGGAGGTGAGTTTGATCTTTAGTGTCTTTCACTAAGAACCTCTTTAGTCACTTCTTCAGACTGAGTGCTAGTATGTAACTTGGAAAAAAGGGAAGTTGGCACTTCAAGGAACAATTCATAACTGAAATGTGAATAGACATAGGATAGGAAGAAATTGGAAGTAAAACCAGTATAAACTAAAGCAAGAATGTATAGCATGTGGCTTTCATGAAATACTGAGTAACATGATGTGTGCATGTGCGTGCTTCAGCATCTGGAGCAGCCAACACAGTGCACTGCAGTATTTGTATCAGGAGGGACTTAAGAAATGACTGTGACTTATAGAGAAGTGTCAGAATCATCTGATGAAGACATGGCTCAGCATGGGTAAAAGTTGGACCCAGAATCAGCTGAAGAGTCACTAAAGCTTTTACCCAAATAACAAAAATTAGAAGTGAAGTTCCTTGCTGAGGTTGGTACTGGTTCTTCTAGTTGTTTCCCTCCCCTTGTCTTCATATATTTATGATGAGTCCTGTAGTATTAGGTCTGGACTCTTCTCTGCATTCACAACAGCTCACATATACAACTGCTGACATAGATATCAAGATTTCTGCTGTTTATCAGCAGCTGATGACAGATTTTTAATACTGCTATTTTACATGAATGTATGAGTAATTCTTTTACTTTGTATATGTAAAGTCCTAGATTTTTGTTTAGTTATTGATGCAAAAAGCAGGAACATACTTTTACTTGAACTTTGGATCTTAATGCATGTGGACTCATACAAGAGACTTGTGTGACACTAGTTGAACACAGGTTGTCATGTTTGAATATTTTGATTCTTTTAGTTAGATATATGTTTCATCTGCATATATGTGAAATTTTTGTTCTCTTTACCTAGTTTCTAGGGTAGTAAATACGTATGGACCTCAGACTAGGTCTGAAGGAGCACTTGGGTCCAATCACAAAGCCAATGTACCCATGCATGATTGTGGAAACCAAGCTGTTGAGGAGAGATTGCAAAACATTGAAGCACACTTACGGTTACAAACAGGTTTGTATCATATTTTAATTTTGACATCAGTGTGCCAGTTTATACTACAATTATGATTACTGTGGTGAAACTGGACAAGTCTGTAAAAATGTACTGCAAAACAGTGGTTAGATCGACTGAAGGATTTAATTCACTCCAAGTCCAGCAATCTAATGTTTAGATTCTTATGCCCAAAATGGAACCCAGGTTTAAGCATAAATTGGGATGCTGAGTTAGTAAATGTAGACTTTATGTGGTGGCAAATGAGAGGGGCACTTCAGAACAGGATTTAAAATAATATGGAATATTTGGAGGTGGGAGTTCTCTGTAGCCACCAGAGTCCTCCTGCCTTGACCAATTGAACAGGAAAAGCTGAGGTTAGAACTCAGTGCTGCTTTATGGACAACTTGTGATCTGAGGGTAGAATCAACACAAAACTTTTCCTAACAGTGGGTGATTCTTAAAATACTGTTAGGTGTAAAGCTTATTTCCCAGAATGTGGGTAGCTTGTTGTCAGTACTTCCATGTCCACATAAGTCCACACCTTTCACTAAAGTAAATGCAATAACCACCAGGCTACTGACATTTTTTAGGTAGTTACTTTCCTCATCCCAGCCCCAGTTTTTTATAAGAAGTGACACACTTATCAAGGAGGAATTTATATTTTTATTTAAAATTGTTTACAAAACAGAACAGAAACCCAGATCTTCATCTGGTAAAGTGCATTTTCTACATGTCATACTGCAGACACACTTGACTTTTTTTTTGCTTCAGAATACTGAATAGATGCCAATCCATTCTCTAGGAGTATGGTGAGCATTGACTAGATTACTAAATTCCTGTGAATATGTACTAGATTAACGTCCTCTGGCAGCAAGGAGAGTAGAATATGCCTAGATACAGTTGAGGCAGCGGTCAGAGCTTGATGCTTAGCTGTATAGCTGTCTGAAAAGTAAGCTGGCTTTTGTGCGTGGAAATAGAATTTGGAAGTGACTGGGTTACAATATGTAGTAGCTTTGGAGTTTCTGTATATCAGGGATAATGATTGGAGGTAGCAAAGAAGGGGTCCTTGCTTCCAGGTTGTGCCTATAATAGACGCTAGATAATTTTATTTGAAGGAACATGGCAGCTAAACTACAGTATAGGGTAAGAAGATGAAAGCATGCAATACCAGCTCAGCTCCTGTCCAGCATTCATGGTGAAGGTCTCAAGATTGTTTGATCCTTATTCTAGCAGCTGTGGAAAAAGTATTCATCTGAACAGGTAACATGTCTCAGCTACCTGTTCACCACTTTTTGTTTCTGGCAACAGAAGAGTTAATCTTGACTCACCTGCTGTTTTTCAGAACAGCTTCTTCTAGTGCTAGCGCTGCTCTTTTCACTTTACATTAAGAGAAAGCAATATTAAGAGTGAGAGGCTAGCCAATTTAATTAGTAGCTGCTGAGTGATGAGTGCAGAACTGAAGGAGGGAAACTACCTGAAAAATTGTTTCTCTGAAGGGACAAAATAGATGGATGGCAAAACCCCCACAAATGTTATTGCTTATTTCAGTAGTTTGTGGAATAGAATTGTCTTGCCTAAAAGACCCAGAAATAAAAGGAAATGGGTGACAAGAAATAAAAGCTTGTTAAGGCTTTGGTTGTCAATGTTCTGAACCAGACTATCATTTTAGTTGGAATAGCCAGTACTTAGTTGTGATAAACAGTCATTTCAGTTTGTAGAATACTATATAGTTTAAGGAAGATGCTTGCTAAGATTGATCTTTAGATAAGTTCTGTTTTTACATGGGAGAACAAGCCCAAGCTGTTATACTATAAATGAAAACAGCAAATGGGTTGAGGTGGGGTTTTTTGTTGCTCGTCTTTTTTTTTTGCGGTGGTTGTGGGTTTTGTTGTGAGGGTGTTTTTTGCGGGGGGGGTGGTTCTTTGGGGAGCATGGGATTTTTTTGGTATTTTTTTCCCCACCAAGGTTCTGTTATTCCATTTGACATAAATTCCCCACCCATGTTCTCCCAACTGTGGCCAGGTAAATGCTGGTTTTTGTCAAGTACAACTTATACCTGTCTTCTAACCTCTAATCATGCTCAGTGAAGGTAGGTTTGTTTCAGAACAATTGTAGATATCAATGCTGAATTCATGTGTGGTCTGCTATCCCATGTGCTTTCTCTAATGCTGCTTCCAGTTTTGAAGTGGTAATGTTTCATGTATGACCAATGCATTGTAAGAGCGATCATTGGTTGTTCCAGGGATCTTGTCAGACATTCTTCAGCCAAATGCATGAAGTACTCCTATTGCCTTCACTGACTGCACTGGCTTATCAATTAGGTTTTACCCAAATCATATTAATTATCCTTCCTTTTTGTTATTCCATCTATATATTTTGTTTCAACTACTGATAGCTGGTCTTGAAGATTTCATATGTCAAACTTCCAATCTTTAGTTTAAAAAGTTACTCAAGAGCTTTTCCTGATTTCTTTGCCTTTGTACTTATCCATTTAGGTGGTCCAGTACCAAGAGACATATATCAGAGAATTAAGAAGCTTGAAGATAAAATCCTTGAGCTGGAAGGACTGTCTCCTGAATATTTTCAATCTGTAGTAAGAAATTGTCTTACCTTCTTTTGGCATACTTATATGTATTCATACCTTTTGTGCTTAAATCTTTGATGTACAGGGACAAACTTAAGTCAGAGGACAGACACTTGATAGACAACTGTGGTTTGGCGTAATGGTCATATTACATGTGGACGATTTAATCAAGGTCATGTTCCTATCTACCTTATTTCTCATGCGAAAGAAAATAGAATCTGTTGGGGGAAAAAAATTGCAGCCAACCAAGCCTAACAAATTTGTAAGAAATATATCAGTGTTTGGATTTCTCCCCTCTGCCTTAAAACCTGAAGCATTTCTTACGTCATGAAAATTGACCAAAGTTTTAATTTTGATACAAAGCATTAATGACAAATCAGCTGAAATCTTTTGGGCTTCTGTATATGATCTGATTACTGTTGATCAGCTATGTGAATAACTTCCAAAAGGCTGAGAGAGTAAACCCTTTAAAAATTGTTTCATGTGATTCTGCAACTTAGCTTTCTTTGTTTCTAGATTTCAGGCAGAGTTCTGTCTCTTTCTGAATAGTATGCCTTAACCTTCATTCACCGAAGAATATTAGGACTACGAGAACATTAGTTGTTAATACATCAGGCTCTACTTGACTGTAGAAATTTTTTGTCTGTTATCTTGTTCTTCTTTCCCCATGTAACAGTAAGAATGTATCTTTTACTGTTGATCATATTTTAATTTATATCTTCTCCCTTGAGACCAGCCAAAGAAGAGTCTGCAATTAAAAATCAATAGCAATATTGTAAATTTGTTTCATTTTAAAATTCATATTGGAGACCGGTAAAGTTCTTCATCTGTGAGGCTATTCCTTCAAGTTGTTGAAAACCAGAAGTTAAAACATACACTTTCATAAGCTGAAATTTATCTGGAAAGTGCTTTGGGATCTTTTCTAGAATGACGATTGGGGAAAAATTTGTGATGGTGACAATAGTAGTGTTGTGCAGTGATCAGCATATTTTATCCAAAGTTTTTGAAAAATATTGGTGTGGATACAGGCAGATTTTAGGGAAAAAATATTGACGGTTTCTAAAGCTCAATTCTGTCTGAAGGAAGCTTCAGTTAAATTGATAGTTGTTGGCTGTCAAGTGTAGAGAAGCTTGAACAGCTTCTGACTGTTACCCAGTAGTATTTCTCATAATCCAAAGTACTTAATTATAAAAAAGATTTATTTAATCCATGTAATGTCAGTCAGTGTTTTTTCTATACTTTAAAGAGTAATCAGTGTTGTTACAGAATTATTTGTGGTCCAGTGCAACACTGAGTGTGTTTTCATTATGTGTTTTCTTCAGAGCTGTTCTGGCAAGAGGAGAAAGGTTCAACCTCCCCATGTAAGTGCTGTTAACTTCTGTTTTTCTTAAGTTTAGGGTGTTTTGAATGAAGAGTAAGCAGAAGTTCTACCAAGCAAATGTTTGAGTTCTTAGAAATAGCAGCAAGTATTGGATAGCTTGCTGGAAAAGAAAGAGGGGAAAAAGACAGAAAGGTAAAGGGATGTTACAATGAAATGAGTCTTCTTAGTGTCTGTACTAGGGTAAGTTAGTGTTCTCAATTAGAATGACAGAATAAAACAAATCTGTAATGCTGTTAGTCAAGCTGGGAGTAACAAGAAGTGTTTGTATTCTGATCAGTCCTGTAATAGCATCTTCTGGTTTTCTTTTGTGGCATGGTGATTTTTGTCAATTTAAAAATTATTTTTCAGTTTGCTTTATTGATTTTTGAAGAGACAAAAGTAGAAATGTCTGGCTCGGGAAAAGTATTGCAGAAGGACTGAACATTATAGCAGATACTAATCCAAGTTAGTAAGTCTTGCTGTTTTCCCAACGCCATAAGAGAATGCATGAACCATATACCTTAGGCTTCAGGTTAAGTGGGCACGGAGGAGCTTGATGTTGGGCAAGAGCTAAAAAACCTTCAGTTCTGAAACCCAAGTTCTGCAAGATCTGGATAGTCTCATCTAGTGCTTTAACATCACAAGATTTCTTTTTCATGAGCAGATTAAACAAGCATCTAATAGAAGTAGCATAGATATATTGGTCCATGATTAGGACTGTCTGTTTCTTCTAAGTTTACATTCTTTTTCTTGGAAATTTAAATAGCCAAAAACTAGATTCAGACAATTCTGCAGAAGTGTTTCTATCACTTCATGCAATATGCAGTGACCTCAAGTATCAAGTGCTAGGCCACTTCTCTAGCAATTACAAAATGTAAATGACTGTGATTTTTATTTTGTTCTTTTAGCAGAACTATTCATTGGCTGAACTTGATGAAAAGATCAATGCTATAAAACAGGCATTACTGAGGAAAACAAAAGAAAGCAAGTCCAAGGAGGCTGAGCAGCTTCTTCGATAAAATAAGTCTTTTCAGAATCCTCATCGTGCTTTACACATAAACCGTAGACCTGGGTAGTGTTCATGGGGGATGGGGGATGACTTTAGCAATGAAGACGAAGCATGCATATAAGCTCTTTCTGGTTGATCTTCAAAGCTTTCTTTCAGAATAACTCATTTAAAAGCAGTCTTATTAATGAAATAATTTAAAATGAAGAATGTTTCAGGAATATAATTCTAATAATCCATTCCCTTCTTTTATAAAGGAGGATTGCAGCATTGTTTGTATATGGAAAGTCTTAACCTGGATACAAAAGCTATATCTCACCTGTAATTCTTGATGACTAAGTATTCAAAAGGGCTATCTTTCGAATACTTTTCACCCAAGTAGTTTGCACAGACTTGTAAAATAAAATTAGATACTTCCTCAGAAGTAAACTGTCTTGGGGGGAAAAAAAAATTACAAACCCCCTTGCAATATGCATGCTTATGTGCATTTTTTCCATATTTGTCAGTGTTTTCACAGCTGTTAGAAATGCATCAAATTGCATTTGTTTGACAGGTGGTTATGGAAATCCTATATGTGTAAATAAAAACAACTGTTCTTCACTTTCTCAGTGTCCTGTGTGAATTCAAACTTCATACCCTGCTAACAAACTCAATATGTTCTAAAGACCACCCCAGGGGAGATTTTTGAGGAGTATGCCAGCAAGCCACCAACTTCCCTTCCATTTGTATGTTTACATTGCTTTTGAAGCATGGATGCTGGCTATGTAGTTTAAATTGAGGTCATACCTTTGCCCACACACTGAAGTGTGATTTTTGTTGTGACTTTTTGTTTGGTTTTGTTTGTTTAAATAAACGATTTTTTATTTATACAAGTTCTTTATATACTGTCTGTCTTTTTTGCTGTTTAGAAGAAAGGTAACTGTTGCAGAGGGAGTTTTGTGTTAACTGCTCTGCTTACAGCAGTCATACTGTTGATGTCCCTATATCAGTCTCTGTGACAGGTGTTATGAACAGAACTGACTGGACATAGTCTGAAGAATAGCAAGCATTTTCTGTGACTCTGTGTTCTTACCTAGACTAACATTTGTTGTAGCAACTGCAGCTAGTGCTTTTCTGAAGGTGATTTCCTCAAGAGAGACTGGTTACAAAGACTGCATTAGCGGTTTCAAAGTGGCTTTTTCAGTAGTGAATTGCCTGCTGCTTGAAAGATCTTTTGCCATGGAACTCTCCTTCTCCTCTTAACTGCAACATAGCAGTTAAGGGTTAAAAGCATAATGAAAATGCATTGTAGCATGATAATAGCTAAGGAGATGATGGTGGATGTATTCTGGATTGTAATTTATTACGCCTATAATAATTTATCAAATACACGCTACAGATAATCTTGAAAAATGTCATAATATTCATCTTGCTTTGTTACTAGTCCTTTGCCGTTCTTTGGTTTCAAGTTCCTAATTTCTCAAATGCTTAATGCCAGTGTTCCTGTGCTATAAAAATTCTTTGGGAAGATATTTGCTGCTCTGAGCCAAATGTTAAAAGTACTTGCGTATTTCAGAAGGCTGCCAAGCTGTTGGAAGTTTCCCTTCCTCTGTTATATGACTTGTATGCATGGAGGGAACAGGGGAACATGACTTTTTCCTGGTGTTCAGGCCTAATGGTCTTACAAGTTGATCTGTGCTTGCCTTTTGTCTCTTTGGGCTTGACCTACAACTGACTTTCACTGTAAGGAGTGTTTCTGCAGAAAGAGAGGAGCTACTGCATCTGCCATGGTCCTGTAATAATAAAGTGGATGCAGGATAGACCTCTTACACCATCCCTATTCCAGAACTACCAATTATGCTGTTCTTCCTCTGCACCTGAAACACTACAGTGCTTGCTGAGAAGTGGGGCTGCAGCAGCTGAAGAAGTCTGAAAGGTAGCCACAGATGAAGGAAAAGCAGAGGAAGTGTTTACTAGGCAGCCCATTCCAATGCTTAACCACCCTTTCAGTGAAAAAATTCTTCTAATGTCCAACCTGAATCTCACCTGGAGCAGCTTGAGGCCATTTCCTCTGTGCTGTCACTCATTGCCTGGGAGAAGAAACTGACACCCATCTTGCTCCAACCTCCTTTCACATAGTTGTAGAGAGCGCTAAGATCTCCTCTGAGCCTCCTCCAGGATAAACAACCTCAGCTTCCTTGGCTGCTCCTCATATGACTTACTCTTTAGACCCTTCACCAGCTTTGTTGCCCTTCTCTGAAAAAGCTCCAGCACCTCAATGTCTTTCTTCTTGTAAGGGGCCCAGAATTGGACACAGCGCTCAAAGTGTGGCCTCACCAGTGCCGAGTACAGAGGGAGGAGAGAAGTGTGGCAAAAAAAACTCTCTCCCCTCACCCCACCTCCCCCAGCCCTCCCCAGCCATTAAGCTGGAATGCAAAGCTATCAGTCATCCTTTTGTTAGCTGGTTCTAGGAGCAGGCAGTGGGTGGTGAGCTTCAGCTCCCAAACCTTTGTGTTGGTAAGGGACAGAAAAAATTCCATGAAAGATTTTGAAACTATAAAAACTACTCACATCCACCTCTCCCAATCAGTAATGGAAATCCTATTGACATCAGTCAATGCACAAATGCCATTTGTTACTGAAGTCACACAAAAGTAAGAAAAAGCAATTCTCTTAGGACCCCTAACTTGGCAATTGATAAAAACCGCCCAGATTTGGGTTACACAATATTAATTCTGGATGGAAGGTTTCCTCATTGAGGAACTCTTGCACTGACTGTTACTGAAACCCATTGCAGGATGATACATCATGAGATTCAGATGAAATTCTGTGAAGGGTTACCACACGTCCAATCTATACATATTAAAATTCTGGACAATTAGGAACTGCATTCCTTAATTAACTCACCCAGAACATGTTTATCACTGTTCTAGTGTACTGCTATTCCAAACTGTCAAGAACACCAAGCTTACTGTGCTGTAAACTGGCTAGAAAAGAGAGACTGACCATGGTATGTCCTGCAAAGTACCCAGGCTGCATCTCTTCTGCCCTGATGTTTTCAAGGTGCATGCTTTGAAGGAAATGCTAAAAATCTCTGTAGCTAACCAAGAAGGGAAAGGATAGCTTGGTTTCCACTGCAAGAACTCTAGACAGACTTTAACCCCAGCTTCAATTGTAAAATTCTCAGATAAAAAGAGACACTCTGCCTCCTTATTTATGCTTACCTGAAAGATGATCTAGTGATTTTTCCAGGTTTCATCAGAGTCCAATAGCCCGTGTTTCACACTTCACCTCAGATATTAAGGGCTTCCAGTTACAAGATAAAAAAGATAATTGTACAGCACTAAATTTAGCATTAATTACTTGAGGAAAATGTCTAAGAGCATCACTTTTAAGCCAAGAATATTTGTCTAGCTTAGGAATGCTTCAAATTGCTGTTTAGCACCGTGTGTGAGAGATGTAATAAAATATTGGAGCTTGTGTTACTGTGCAGTTCTGCAACGTGTGCGTGATCAGTTTCGTTTCTTCAGGCTCCTCTGAGTAGGAGCGATTCATCTCTAGGAGGCTAATTTCTTACAGTTGAGTGCAAGATTTTAATAAATAAACCCAAAAGTGAAGTGCCCTTTTGAACAGCCCTCATATCAGCAGGTAATATCAGTAATTTAGGAAACTCAAACCATTCGCCATTCCATCCAATGTATTATGATCAGTACTGGATTATTTATTTATTTTTAATACATCATAAGTTATCTCTTGTCCTAATTAAGACGTTACAACGCCACTGAGATTTTAACCCCCAAATGCTGAAGATAAATTATTTGGAGGACAAGTAGTCAAAATACTGAATAAAAATACATTTTTGATTGATCAGTTTACAAATAATTTGCACCAGTGAGAAAAAACAAAGTGTTTTCTACAATAACAGATGATGAGCCATCCTCTCCTGAAGACCTGGAGAGAGGACTTTGAAGAGGTAAAAAACATCTACAGAAAGATTCCCTTACAGATAACCTTTTCTCCCATAAAAGCATTTCCCCTAACCCTTCTGGTTAAAGACTTGCTGAGTACTCCAGCTTCTGTAGCTGTAGGGATGTCTCTTCAGTCATGCTGTAACATGAACCCATATAATCCTCTCATAATTGCTTGCTACCTCAAAGCATGGCTGAAAGCGGATGAAACTATCCCCAGCCCTGTGGGTTGCTGAGGGTCCAAGCAACCCACCTAAAAGTGTTGGGCTACACATTGCCTTTGCTGACCCAGATAAAACGCTCCTATGGCTAGGAATAGGATTTGATGACCTGTCAGATAATCTATCCCGCCCAAAAGCAGTGAGACCCAACTCAAGTGGTCTCCAGGAGACAAGTTTTGTTGACATTGCTTCCTAGGATATATGAATTTGATTTCTTCTAACTTGAAGTGCTATCTGATGGGGGAGAGGTAGGAGTATGTCTTGTAGAAAGTCTAATAATTGAGAAATAAGAAGAAAGCACAACTACAAAAACACTACCTCTGTAGATCTTGTAATGAAACTGCCTTGTCATGGGCAAAACTCTTGAAAATAACAATGAAAAGAATAGGCATTGTTTGAAGCTATTATTTGGAAATCATCTAAATTTTTAAAGGTTAATTACTGTAATTTACCCATCTTGATTATTAAAAAGGGTTACATATGAACAATAAACATAAGAGTTCAATCTATTTTATTTCCACAGTTGATTCATCCTCATCTGATTAGCTTTTTATGACCATCTAATTGATTTGTAGAATTCTGTCCGGTACAGATGGGCTACTGTTCATGACTACTTTCTTAACATTCATATTATTGTTGTTCTGATGTTTATTCAAGGCCAAAGAGAGGGGAATATAAGAGCGTGATGTTCACCTAAACATAACAATGACATTAAATTTCTATTTGGCACTGAGACAAGAATAGATTTGTGAAGACAATCTACTATGAATACAAATAAATTGTTTATACATAAATATAATAAAATTTCTTACTTAATTATGACCTATTTTACCAGTTCTACAATATGTTCTGTTATAAAGTTTTGTAGCAACAGCCAGGCTAAATCAATTGTCACAAACTCATTTGGCTCAAAACTAGAATTATACACCTACTAGCACTTGTGAGAGAATAAAAGCCATGCCTCTGTAGCCTGTTTTATGATAATTCTAGTAAGTCTATAATCAATAGTCTCTTATACAGCTGTGCATGCACATGCTACATTATTTTATACTCAGTTTATGCATAGAGAATTTTGCATTTGATAGAAATCGTCACTCCCCTTTCAGTAGTGAAGACCAATGGAGGCTGGCTAGCTGCTTCCCACCAAAGGCTGTGGTCTCTTACTGAAAACACAAAGCATGAGCAAGTCCTTACCAAGCACTGGTCTGTAAACCTAGCTCTTGCTAGGGTTTATTCCTGAGTCTTCTGGCTATATAGGGAGTAGTTTGAAGAACCTGCACTGTAGTTGTCTTTATACAGAAAAATTGTTGTCAACACCAGACCCTGAATCAATCCAAATCATTCAAAGAATGAAGAAAGTGCCATCAATTACCTAGTACTCCAACCTCTTCTTTATGTAGCTGGAGCTTCATGCAGTGAGACCCAAGTTGTATGTGTATATATATATATATATATATATATATATATACACACACATACATGTTTATTTATGTATATAAATACAAGTGTGTACATTAGCAAGA
>JAWWEW010000165.1:38477214-38524402 GCA_035583185.1 Anabacerthia variegaticeps | reverse complement strand
TATACACACACATACCTGTGTATGTATGTATATACATACCTGTGTGTACATTAGCAAGAAAGCAAGGTGTCGGCAGAGTTATTATAGTAATGAGAGTTATGCTTTCATGCCAGCAATTCTGTACGCATCATACCATAGATGTTTGCTTAAGCATGCCAACTGTTTTGCTTGACCATCTCACAGGGAATTAATTTTGTGATCAGTCACTGCAGCCACCGTTAATAAATCTGAAGAAAACTAGCAAGGAGTTTCACTAACCAGACACTTCTCAGGCCAAGAAGGTGCACAGTATCAAGCAAGCTCAAATCCTGAACAAGAGCTTTTGAACAAAACTTGTGACAGAAAGAAAATATATGGATTGTTGCCTTCATGTATGCATTAATTTTTCAGAATTTGTTGTCACCAAGATGGGATAGGAGGCAGGAAGAGCCTTCTGTTTAATACAGACTAAACTACCACTGTGGGAAGGCAGCCTGTTCAGACTGCATAGCTAAGCAGATTCTATTGCCTGTAACTTCAGCTCTAGGGTGTAACATCACACTTGCTGAATTATCTAGCACAGTTTAACAGGAGACAGCACAGGAATTCCCCAGTGCAGCGGAAAACCTTCACTGGCATGTTGCAATGGCTTGTAAAAAAAACCCATTTCTTACACTGTGGGCATGAGAGACATTCTCCTCTCACATTCACAATTCTTCATTAATACATGTCCCAAACAGCAAAGGAGGAAAAGCACTGCAAAATGGAAAGCATTTGAAAATCAATATGTTAAAAGTTGCTGATGGTAATTGCTCTTTACCCATGTAGAAACAGTGTTGATATACCCTTCAGCATAGTTTGAGGGAAGCCTCAGTTCCAAACTCACACTTACCAGGAGTGCTTCATCTCTGCTTTGGTTTTACAACAACAGGTATCAAGTGACAAACTGTTCTGGCCTGTGAATTCCAGTTTAATACAGGACATGTGTATATGGACTTGTCTTCTAGCTGTTCCAAAGTGTTTCACTAAGTGCCTCTAATGCAATTACAAGTCCATCAAGCAGCAAAGAGAAAAAATAGATATAGCAAAGGTGAAAAGCTATTTCAAATGCAATTTGAAACAAGGCAGAGAGTCAACAAGAGACAAAGTAAGGTTCTTCCAGGTGTTGGAGCCACAGAAAAGACACTTACCCAGCACAGACAGCTGTACAGGTAGAGGAGACCAGGGTGATACAAGATGTGCCAAAGGAGAGTGCCAGAGATTGACCTTGCAGGATGCTACACAGAAGGGTTGTTAGCACAGAGGAGATGAAAGCAAAGAAGCAGCTGTCTGACAGGAGAGGAAGGAACCAATTCTGGTTACACTCTGACAGGCTGCCGCTGCAGGTTGCACAGACACTAAGGAGTCCAAAGGTTATCAGGTCATTAAATGCATAGAGGAGAGCTGTTTCTGTGCAGAAGAAAACCACACTATTAGTCCCTCAGAACCTCTCAGAAAAAGGTGTTTCTGACTCCCAGCGACACAGAGCTCCATGATTTTGCCTGCAATGACTACAGGCTTCAGGAACCAATTTTCTCTCAAGTAATACCAATGTTGCAGCTTACAGCAAGGGTTCAGGGCTCTTGTAGGATTAACTAAGGAAAGAATTGGCTTCGCAATCTAGGTTTTTATGGACGTGGTTAAAATGATTTTGTAACTCCACACATTGTATTAATTACAAAGTATTTTTTATATCTTTTCACTTAGTCATTCAAAGACTGCTTCATGGCAAGTGAATGTTGCTTGCTTGTGTCCTTCTGAGGGGAAAAAATTAGTACAACAAGATTTAGAAAAATAGGTTTAGTGGTTGCTGATGACCAAGAACCTGGCATATCTTCATTGCAAGAAAGAAACTCTGCCATCCTTCTCAACCTACCCCAGAATGTTCCCTATTTTCCCTAATGCTCCAGCTGCTTTGTATCTATTTTAGTCACTCCCATTCTCGACAATTTAGTTATGCAATCACTGCTCCCTTTCCCACCTGCTCTCCCCTGCTGAGATTACCACCCTGGTCCTCCCTTTTTCTGCCGTGCTTTTGGTGATCTTCCCATTATTCAGTGCTTGGAATATATGAAAAAGTGCACCAGGATAAGGGAAGTCCTTGGACTTCAGCCTCTGGGTCTATATAACAATGACATGCTAGTCTCTGTTTTAAAGCAACACACTCTGGCCCCATGAGGGGTTCTACAGTTGAAAAAAAAAGTCAGCAAAATCTGAAATACAAGCAGGTAGAAGCACTGATAAGCAGAGAATTCAAACAGTCTCAAATACAAACTTCTGTGTTCTGGGAGAAAATGTGCTATGGGAGAAATAGATTCTCATGGTTACAGTTCTCTGTTGAGATTTAGCAGGGACTGGTCCAATGCTTTCCATATCCGCAAGTTACTGGTGAAGCTTTATGCAAACCATTTGATTTTTCCGTGCTTTATCCCTCACTTCCCTGTAAGTAAGTGGGGATCATAAAGACTGTCTGTATTACAAGGTTGCTGTCATTATAGGACAAGAAATGTTCAGAATGTGTTTGGGTCCTGCACTTAAAATTGTGCTTTCACATGTTGTATCTGGGACAAGAATAATCAGACTTTCCAAAAAAATCCTTTCTTAGTAATGCTACAGAGTAAAGATGACTGAATTATACTGTAATCTGCTGCTACAAGACTTTAGGTAAACTGGTTCTGCAGCTGAATCCAAACAAACACAGTTTTACAGCTGCTGGAACTAAATAAGTGCAGGCAGAGCTATACTGCAGGCGGTTTCTCCAGGAAATGTTGTCACAAGCTCCTTGAACCATCAGTGCACTCCACTTTCTGTTGCAGGTCACTGCCTGGCACAGGCTTCTTGTTCCCCTTGGCCCACCCCTGGGCCAGTCCCACCACTTGGCATCACTGCTTGGTTGCTGCCCTTCGTCCAGGTGGGTCCAAAAGCAGGAACAAGACTTCAAATAAGAAATCCTTCCAAGCAACATAGCAAAACTTTTGTTCTGATTTGAACCATTCAGTGTGGCTGCTTAAGAATTTATAGTTATACTGTTCCCTTTATCCCCCCAGAAAAATCAGTAAAATTTAAAAAAACACAACTCATTCTTTTAGGAAGACACAATTTCTGAAAGCATTTCTTTAAAGGAAAATGAAATATTATACCAGTATCTTATCTTAATACTTAGCTGTCTCAAAGAAAGAAAAAAGAAAACAAAACCCAGAAACATATATGCTGTTCCTATTTGTGCTTGTTTCATGGAAAGAGTGTTTTCAAATTGAAAGGAATGAAGGAGTGTGGGAAATATTGAAAAGTAATGAATCAATTTCAATCAATTTTAATTCCAGTATAAGAGTAAATTATGCCACTTGTTGAAAACAAAGCAACCCTTTCTGACAGCTAAATTTGCAAGAGGCTTTTTGCTGTCTGGAGGGAGGTAGAGCTGGGTGCTTCCCTGCTTCTACCTTCTCATTACTTGACTTTCAGTGCTGTTTGATATTTGCTAATGAAGTTTCTCTGTGTCCTGTGACTTCTACTTTTCTTCCCTTAAATCAGTACTCCCACACAAACAGAATTATTTTTTCCCAGTTTTAACATGAAATTTGGACTTCAGCATGGAAAAATGTATGTACCTGTTTTATAAAAATGCTTTTCTTAATGAGAGATACCTTGATTCAAAAGAGTTGTTATAAAATTTGGAATGATAATAAGACTAGAATAAAGTTAAAAATAAAGATAAGAGTGGAAAGAACATCAAGTTCCTCTTTTGTGTAATTTTATTGGTTTTTTACAAGCTAACTTTTCTGGTCTATGTGTACTTTGTGGATGAAATAACCCAAAATCCTTATTCATCATTTATCACCCAACAATAATTTTGACTTGTTGTTGCCTAAATATTTTACTAGCTGATTTTCTGCTGCAATCTGTAAGGGCTATGACTTTGACTTGGATATATTAAAAAGCTGAACAATTTTGCTTTTGTACTACAAAGAAAGGCAAGAGCCTACTCCTTTGGAGGAACACTGTGAGGACTCACAGCCCACTGCAAAGGCTTGCAAGGAAAATACCCCAGTGGATGTTTTCCCTGGAAGGGGAGACCCACAGTGAAGAGGTTTGCCCAAGAATCCTCAGGTTGTCAACGGCAGGTCTTGGCTTTCACTCTTTCAGTCATTCATAAACTGGTTTCTCCACACATAATGGGCTCAGGTAAGCTACGAAACAAACATCCAGATGACAAACAGTTTCATTCACTAACCTATTTAACACTGAGTTTTTTCACTGCTGATTTCAGGCTTTGAACTAAAGAGGAAAAATTCACTGCTCAGCAGAGCTGCTACCCTACTAAGACAGGCAAGACTGTGTCTGTATCTAAAGGTTGTTTCCTTCTAGACGATGCTGCTGTCTTTGGCAGCAGAAGGGCTTGAGAGACATGTTTCCTTGTGCCTGTGCTGGAATTGTTATCAGCAATGATCAAATATATGTTCTAACTTTTAAAAACAATTCTTCACACGGATGTTTTAAAATTAAAATGCATGAAGCTTTTATTTATATTTGCAACATAGCTTTTCATAAGACAATTTGAAGCAAGTCACATTTTCCACCAAAAATTTAATGCTGAAAGTAAGAGGTTAACAGGGTTTAATTTCAATCTAACAGGTTAACTAGGGTCTAGTATCAAACTTTCATTCCACACAACACGGCTATTAGAAACACAGGTCTCATCGATATCCCAGCAGGTGTCAGAAACCCTGGACTTGAATGAGCATTGGAAAATCTCTAAGGTAATAGCAGTGGGAGACCCTGGAAGTTTTGAATGTGGCAGGAGATATAAAAAAAAAACCGCCAAAAAAACAAACAAACAAACAAACAAACAAAACTAAAAAAAAAGGGACCAAACCCCAAACCAAACAGACTGCTGGGTGTACTCCACTTAAAATACACAGTTGCAGAATCGGATTTGACTCAGCAATTTAAAAATTCAAAAATAAATTCACTTACTATTCTTGAACAGTTACCATTATAGCTCTACCTTTTCTACAAGTTGTGTTTTACACACTTATTCAAACACATGAAGGAAAAAGCTTGATCTGTGCTTCTGTGCCCATTACTTTGGAGAGTAATTCCTTGCAGCACAGTGAAGGCAGCTGTAAGGGCTCCTTGCATCATGAAAGACCCAAAGGACAGAGCCCATCTTTTGTTATGGATGTTGAGACTGAGATCACTGTAAGAGAAACTTTTACAACTTTTAAAATACTTAGGAACAAGTATTTCATCTTAGATTTCACCCCTGAAGTCTGTCATTACTGGTTAACTAACAGTTCCCTCTGAAGAGAGCCCACAATGCGAAAGTATATTTTCAGGTTTCAAGAGGCTGTCAATGTGACACCCAGTCTTCCAGGCAAATTCATTAGGCCAGAATTAAATACTTACTGTGGAGCAAAATATAGGAAGAGAAACTTCAGCCTTTGTCACCCATACTTTTGTTAACCTAGACTTTGCCAGATTTGCCGCATGTGACAACTGGTGCTTGCCGGGGCCATTGAGGCACCAGGAATGCATTCGCTTTGTGAAGTAGTTTCCGCTTGCATGTGACAAAGCAGCTAGCTGGCTAGTCAGCCCCAGTCAGTGTCTATTTATGGCAAAATGTCAAAAAAGAATGTCCTGCATTTGTGGCTCAACAATAATGAACATGGCTAAATCTGAAAATGAACAAAGAGAAGTGAACAGCTTTTTAAATCCTGAAGAACATTCGATTCTTGGTGTCCTTTTTGTCCTGATTGTTTGGGCTGAAGCCTATGAAAGGACCACCTGTTGGGCTGCCATTTTGGGATTGTGCTAAATGCAGAGATTGCATGAAAGAACACTTTCCAAAATAACCTGGTATTATTATTCACGTATTTTATAGTAAATCTGCATTCAGAACTTGCAGGAAAGTATAAGGCTTTTTTTTTCTAAGTGAAATTTAAAGCTGCAAGTTCTCTATAAACACACTTACTGTGGATACATGATTTTATAGTGACAATCATGATTTTTTAAAAGGAGCTCAATTAAGCCTTTGATACAGCAATAAGTTCCTCTATAATAGAAAACTAACCATTTGAAGTAATAAATACAAGATGAAGGAGTGATTAAGTTATAAAGGACTGAGTATCTCTGAGGATTAAATTAGCAAGGACTACTTCCACAAAATGTAACTTAAATATTTATTTTGCTCCTGGCACGAACTTGAAATTTTTTATGAAGGCCATTATTTTTAATATCTGTGAGAATGTTCTTGGGTGTAATTTGGTTTTGCTCAAAACACTCCAATGAATTGTGCTAAAATCTTACAAAATTCTGAAGAGGCTTACCATAAATTGGTATAAACATTTCATTTAAAAATATGAAATACGTATTTATTTTCCTATGGATTTTTTTAAAAAGATACTTTGTACAGTCAAGTGACAATGATTAGTTACATAATATAAGCAGAAGAAATGTTGCTTAGATTAAAAGAAGAAAAAATAATTTGCGTTTCATAAACATCAATTCATCCAACTTTGTTTTGAAATTGAGACATTTATAAAGAAACTTCCACCTGATTCCAATAAATACACCCATTAATGTATTAACACAGCAAACCTTTCTATGGATCTCGAATAACCTCTATTTAGAGCCAATGCTAATAAAATCTAGAATAGCAAGGAAAAAATGTGTTTTCCAAAATATGTTTTCTTTATACACCCATGATAAATTCTGAAGTTACTTACATAATCTCCCATATATAGCCTTAATTTTTCTTAAGCATAGATGCCTGTGTAAACTTTTTGACACAGGTATTCTATTTACCAGGATGACCAATGACCCTCCTCTGAACTTACATGTTCACCTCATTCTACACAACATGCATTTCCAAAACCTTCATATGAACTTTATGGGACTTCGTGATTGGAGCTGGGTTTCACAGTTAATTGGAAGAATAGCAGAGATGGATGTCTACATGAACAGCCAGATATAATTCCATCTACTGTCACCTGTTTCAATTACAAAATGATAGTAAAACTCAGGTGAAAAATCTCTTGCCTTTGCTTATTTTTCATCCTCAGAAAAGTAAAGGTAGTTGTACGTCTGAAAACAAACCATAAAAAGCATTAGTGTAGGTAAAAGAGTGCTTATTTCCTAGAACCCTCCTGTATATCTTATAGTAGCAGAAATTGAGCTTAATGTATCATTACCACTACTTTTGAAAGTTAAAACATGGTTTTAAATATACCACAATGGGTTAAAGTGACTCTTAGAAAATAATAATTTTGCTGGTCAAACAAAATTGCTAGTCACTCAGATTTTTACATGTGGATTGAACTATATTTCCTATATTAGAAAGAATGAGATTTTCTGTGACTCAGTTCAGAGGGGGAAAATGTGAAGTGGAACAGTGTACAATGCAGAAGTATAAATTAATGTCTTGGTTTATTGTTCACAGTGCCATAAAGAATATGCACTACACACAGCTCCTCTATTAGGGAATTATGGAAACTGAAGCTAGGAAGCAAAAATGACTTATGTCTGAATAAAAATATGTGTCTTTGGGAGAGATACAATATGTTTGGAACCCTGAGGGTTAATGAGAGGTAAGCTGGTGAAGGGGGGAGATGAGATAAGGGAAATAACAGAAGCTGAATAGATGAAAGAAGTGATTCAGTGGGGAAGCATTGTTGAACACAGCTAGTGTCAGAAACAAACTAGAAAAATGGGAACTGCTTTAACATTGGCAGGAAAATAATATTTAAAAAAAAAAGAATTTATACCACATACTAAAAAGTAAAAGAAAATAAGAAATAATAAAAGGCTTTCAAGCTTTCTTTGGTATGCATCAATGAAAAATAGTACAAGCAAGCAAGAAAGAAAGCACTGAAATGGAATCTTTTCCAAAGGTATCTCGGGGAGATGGGCTTATTGTCCCATTCTTTTCACATCAGGAATTTAATTTTGCATTCTCTTTGTCTGTCTTGAGATATACTTGCAGTTATTCTACACTGGGTACTTTTTCGTTCTTTTCATCTACTTAGATAGTCTACACTGGCAGAGAGAGAGACAGAATGGGAGAAGTCTAGCCTTGAATTAAATCATCTGCCTGTCCCCTGCCAATGTGATTCTTGAATAAAGTTTGAACTGTACTCAGTGGCATCCTCTTTCCTGAATACTAGAGGGAACTGCAGTTCTTCAATTTCCCTCATTTTCTGTTCCCATTTTTAACATCTGTTTTTACAGAGAAATTATATCTATCTGTAGCATCTAGATTTCATTACACTTCTGCCACACAGGATGCAGATATACCTTACAGGACTTGACTACCTATTTACCTATATTTCACTTCAAGCAACTGTAAAAAAAGGTACCACCTTATATTGTCCCTCTGCAAAGACCTGCACTAAAATGTTATTAGCAGAACACTAAAACCCCCAAAATACTCTTTGCTTTTTAGTGCCAGGGACATTCCAGTTCCTATGTACATATACTGTTTACACCCATCCCCCATGAATTCCTAAGACAGTTTCTCTTATATTAAGCTTCCCTTTGGTGCCCATAGCAACACCATCTAGTACTGAAACGTTCCTGCAGGGTTTGCAGGAGTCCATTCAAAACAAGATGCTGATTCTGCAGTTATTGCACACCCGGCTACTTATATCAGATTCACAGTCTGTGCCCTCGGTAGCACACAGAAGGTAATTCATCTGACTGTCCTCGTCATCATTAGGGATGAAACATGTTACGTATGATTCAGTTTGAGTTTTCTTCCCATTAAAACCAACTTGGGTTGGGGTTTTTTGGAGTTTACTTAGCTGTTTAAAGAAATGGAAGAAGGTGGTGGGGCTTGCAATTTGAGGTGAACCTGCTGTTTTATTTTCATTTATCTATCTCCAAATGCATTGACACACAAATTGACCTTTGTCCTCTTTTAGGCAGCTTGGGATTCACTTTCTTATCTTAAGGGCAGTGGTGTGAAGGCAGAAAAGGTACATTTGGTTAAAAACCAAACTGGGAGAAGTTTACGGGGAGTCACAACAGCTGGCTCCTGCAGCTCGGAAATCTTTACCAGAGCTTGTTGTGCTGGGAGCTCACCCTCCTTGGGATGCCTGGTGGGGGTCAGAGTTGAGCTGGACCTCTGACAGTAGCCACAGATGCATATGTCATGATGAAAGGGAAGGGCCCATGCAATGGCCACTGCCTCTGTCTACCTGAGTGCATTGGGATTGAGGAGGGTCTAAAACAACTGTGTAAGCCTGTTACCTCCATGCCTCCTTACTGCATTCTGGAGATGCCAGCAGGTCTCCAGTGGAGAAGGCTGAGGAGGTACCCCAAAACGTGCTCAAAGTGCCCTATTCCACATCTTGAGGCTGAAAAGCAATAATGCTTCTTCCAAACACCAGAGCCATACCCACTGTCAGTACCAGTCATTTATATGACTTTAGCTCAACAAGAAAGGAAAGGAGGAAGGTAGTAGCAATATGCACTCTGTTCATTCATTTTGAACACGGTATTTCATTTAAATTCTGTGCTATGCCATGCTGTGTGCTAGAAAATGTGCCCTAGGATATTTTTTAAAGCTATGCAAGTTCAGTAAATGGAGACTTCCCTGCAGGACTCAGCTATTAAATCTTTGCTGGAAAGTGGGAGCCACATCCATTAAAAAATTCATATTCTGGTAAGACTAATCACATCTCTGTATTACTAAAGTATGCTTGAGTTCAGATGTTAATTGTGTAAATATTTGCCAGTTATACATTGTGTAGAACAAATGCCACAATTTGGCAGAGTTAAATAACCCCTTATCTCTGAAGTTATCTTGAGAACATGGAAATATTTGGGACATGTATTCAGGGTGAAGGTGGAATATTTTGCCATAGTGAGGCAAAAATAATCCCTTCCCCTGCCGTCATTTAGCCAGAAAAAAGTTCACCTGGAGTGCAGCTGCACAGACCCTGTGCTGTGCCTCACGGCACAGGCTGAGCTCTGCTCCCTGCTCTGAGCACGGGGTGCCTGGCCAGGCACAGACCCTGCCTGGGGATCACGCCAGCAGCACTCTGAGAAGGAGATGGATGTTGCTGGTGTATATAATATAGACATAACATTTGGGCCTTTGTACAGCAAGTGGGCAAGGGATCGTAAGAGCCCACTCAGCCCTGCTGGTGCTATGAGAGGTGCCTTACATGGTGATGGCAAGGAGTCGGAGGCAGGTGTGCAGCAGGCTGTGCTCTGAACAGAGGAATAAGACCTGGTAAAAGGGAGAGCTTGAAATTCCTTCGGAGGACACAGGCCACAAATCACCCTTCTTTCTGTTGCGTTTAGAAGAGTCATTCTAGAGCAAGAGTAAAGCTGTACAAATGGTGTCCAGAAGTGCAGCACACACGTTTCTTCCTTGCAGCCTTCACATATACTGTGAAAAAGGTGTAATTCTAAATAACTAAGAATTTAATTCCAAGTCTAATTCTGAATTTACAGTTTGTGAAAAAAAAAAAAATAAATAGGAAGTTCTTTAGGAGTCAAATACCCTTTTCAGCTTGCAAGGAGATGTGAATGACTATTACTATTGGACAACTCTATTTTCATCTGCTGTCTTCCTTCCTACTCAGCGCTAAATTCCCCATTACCAACAATTAACTCTTTATATGGTCATTGCTATGCTGACTTGGGAAAAATCAAGATCTCAGGAAACATCTTTTGTTTCAAGACTGGCCACCTGCTGAGCGTATCTAGCCCATGGGACAGTTTCTAGCACCATTCCGGGAATATAGCTCAGGCAAAAGAAAACAAAATTGGGGGAAGTGTCATGGGTGTTGCAGGAATGAAGGGTTACAGCAGGGAGGGAAGGATGAATTTGCAGCCCAGCTTGGATCTGACAATATTTATTTGATCATTTATCAAGTGCCACATTAACATTTCTGCACTGAACAGTCTCAGAGCACCAGGCTGGAGTTAGAAGTGGCATCCAAACACACCAAATTGGTTGGTCCCAGCTGACACAAACAGGACTAGATTTGAGTTCCAAAAAATACAGATCAAGAATCTGGACCAGTGCATTTTTTATGAACAAAAGGGCTAGAAATATTATTTTTACAGTTGATGTATGCTGAATCTTATATTTTCATCCTGGGTGCAGTTTTTTGTTTATTTGGTTTATGTACTCTTCTTTCTATCTTATTAGGGAGTATTCATTTAATGCAAAGGAATCCTGATGGTACATAAACTTTCCAGGAGTAAAAAAAAGTTTTTGTTGTGATGGGTTTTAAGTAGAAACTGCAATTCTGAAAGAATTGTTTATGCTTCCTTTCTTAAGAAAACTTTTCCTGTGAAGATGTATTAATCCTGTAAAGTTAACAAAATACCCAGTTCATACCAGCCTTCATCTTCCTTGTATTTGCTTGTTATTTAGATTTCAGAAGGGTCCAAGATCTGGGCCCCAATTCATCATTGCATTAATTTTGGTTTATGTTTGCATAAAGCTGTTGCTTTTGGATTAATTTAAATTAGTATAAAAGCTTTTCAAGACACATGCTGACTCTTTCTGAACATCTAGAAAGTTCCTGGAAAAACTCATAATGAAATTTTTGTGAAGATAGTTTCTAATGATAATAATCAATCACTTCCAAAGCTGTCTGTGTGCATCTGAAGCAATGCTCATTTTATTTTAAAAAATGAAAAAGAAAAGAAGATAAGAAAAATTACCAAGTGCAAGAATTACTGTGTAACTCAGGACTGTCAGGTTTCTCTCACTGCTAAATCTTGTCCCAGTTCTTAATCCAAACTGGTAGTCTGTGTTTCTTGCAATGAAGATCCTAGCCTTCCCTCTGAAAAACTGTTTTGCTACCTGTAGGAGCTACCGAGAGGAAGTCTGGGCCTGTGCCCAGCTATCGTTAGCTTTAAAAAATTCTCTCTGCTGATAGTCAGAATCAATATTTACCAAGTCAAGAAATGCCATTCCTCTGAACGCTCCGTATGCTTGTACCCAGTTATAACCCATCCCTTTGTTACCATTTTACTTTGCTGAACAAACACAGATTCTTTTCTTAAAATTATGAAAAATCAAAATCACTGATAGTAGAAGTTATTTATAACAAGTAAAGCAGTAATTAGATATCTGATGCACAAGTCTGAAGAATAAAGCACAGTTACTTTAAGAGGAATTATGAGTTTCATCCCCTGAAACTAGAAAAGCTACACAGACTAGTTGCTTTTAATCCCATTTAACTAAAGCTCCCCATTTCATTCTTCTAATCTTTTCCCATAAAAAAAAATCCTTCCAACTTCTCAGTCATGTTTTCTATCCTCCTTGGAATTTCTCTCTATTTGTCTACATATTTTGAGTATAAAGAGGGGCCCAGGGTGAATGCAGGATTCTAGGAGGGACTTCGTCACCATTGTGCTAAATCCGTAATTAAAAAGGGTTAAAGTTAATATATTTAAGCTACAACAGCGAAACCACTTGATCACACATGACAACAGAAGTATTTATAATTATAGTGATTGTCTTACCTCTCAAATGGTCAGACTTAGAGTGTTTAATCTGTACAGATTTCTTCTCTATAATGAAGATTTTAAGGACATTTCCAAGACAGTGAAAATTTTGCTTCAATTGTGGAAAAAGAGTTATTTTTAAAGGGTTTTAAAATCTTATGCCCTGGTGATTTTGGTCTGCAAAAACAATCTCTTATCCACTTTAGCACTGATCTTTCTATCTCGATGTAGCAGGACTCGTACCTTACACCAGTACCCTCCGTATGCAGCCACAGAGCAGGCAGGACGATGCACAGTAGCAACAACAGCTGCAAATAACATTTTCTAAACCTTTTTGTGCACTTTAACTAAAACGCTTAAATAACAGTGGAGATGAGGAAAACTCACATGTTCAATTCGTCAAGCATTAACTGAATGCAAATAGAATTTGCCTGTTTGAATTTATTATTCAAATATTCCCCAAACTACGCTAAAAAACCCCCAGCTGCATACAGGAACCCCAAGGCTATTGACTGCAAGGATGTACTATTAAACTCTGAGACACCAGATACAATTACACAACCATAATCTATTTGGTTTATTACTTTTCTGACCTATAACCAATAATGATTCTAAATTCTAGAATAACATCCGTGCCACAGATGGGCATGAACGCAATGCCTTGGAACCCCTCTCATGCACTGGGACCCCGAAAGAGTAATGACATTTCCCACCTTACAAAAAGTCTCTGATCTGAAAGGCTTCCCCCTGGCAGAAGTTCTCAGTACTTTGTATTGTCAGACTCACAGGCATAGAGTTCAGGAAGTTTGAGGTTTGTTTTTGGTTTTTGTTCTCAACCAGTGATGCTATGGAATTAATCCAAACCAGCTAACTTGTGTTCTCTCCAAAGACTAATTTAGTGGTACAAAGCATACATGCATGAGTACCTTACCCCACCCAGACACACCTGCACAATTATACACACACACACACATTTACATGAGGAGATTAACTGCATCTAAGAATTAATTACTTATCTGTATGCACACACGTGTTATTAAGATTTATGAAGATTATGCGTAGATTTAGCTACAGGTTCTCCTTAGGTTTCTGAAAATTTGAATCAAAGTGTGATCTTGATGCTTTTCATCCCTCTGCTCTCTACCTACAGACCATGAGCATGTGATGTTCGTTTGTATACGATATAGACAGGTGTCAGGGGAAGATGTATATAGACACATTTATCTATTAGTCTGTATATGACCATCATGCATTATTTATAAAACGACTTTATTGCATATACAAACAATAATTATTCTAAACATGCAATTATATATCCATATTTGTATGTCTATATAGATTTTTTGTCCTTAATGGAAAACTTGAACTGCAAGCAGCCATGTCAGAACTCAGATGGTTAACATTCACTTCTTGCTGTTTTATTGCATATTACTGTGCGCTCCTGAGCAGCAGGAGCAGATTCAGGCAATTACAATCAAGTCAGGGCACACGCCGTGGCTGAGCAACACGATCATGATGAGGATACTGATGAGGCACTTATCGAAAACCCCACATCATCCACACTCATCAGCCACAACATGTCACCCCAAATGAGGCATCAGCTGCCTTCAAATGGCTCATTGCACACTGTTTACAGCTTTCTTTGGACCCACTTTTGATTTTGCGGTCAGGACTTAGTTCAAACAGCAGCTGACTGGCACTGGCAAGCCCCGGGATACAGAAGAGCCGACTTCCCAGGAGTCAGAAGTGTTTTGACACGGGGCCTGACCAACGGAGAGGAAAGGTCCCGCTTCAGCACCCCCCCAAACATCAGTCCCTCTGAGAGGGGGAGAATGAGTTATTTCGGAAGAGTTTGAAATCAGGAGAGGAGGGGCAGGGTGAGAGAGGGGGAAAGCAAATAAACAAACACCCCCACAGCACTTTCTGGTATATTTTATTTCCTAACCTCCATCTTAACAAGCGGCTATCAAAAGCAAATCTGATAGAAACACTTTGGACCAGATCCCTCTCATTTCTGGGACCTCTTGAGTCACTTTGAAGGTGTAAAAGGGCCCTTAAAGTGGGGGCACAAGTCATGGGTTCTCTATTCAGAGCTGTCTTTGTGTTGGACTTGCACTAAGCTGTGCAGAAAACTTTTCCTGAGCTGCAAACCCTTACTTACTGGGATTCAGGAAGACCTTTCTTTCTTATTTATTTATTTCTCCATAAAGCAAACAAGAAAGAATGAGCAAATAAGGGTGAGAACACATGAATGATTCCTGGCTATCAGCCCTCTGCCCTTAGCTGAGGGTAAGGGATGGCACAAAAAGGAATAACTCCAAATAAGAAAGACAGAGAGAAACTCCCTCTGGGACAACTGATGGGCACTCGAAAAAGAGGTTTAGAGACTCACTGGAATAGCAAAGACAATGTCCAGACTCTTGCCTAAATCAAGTGGAGTGAGAACTCTGAGCCAAAGATTGGTTACTTCCACAGAACATCACCCTGGGCTGAACTGGAGCTGAGACGGTTTCTCCTGCCACTACTGCCCAGAAACAGATATTTCCATAGTACGGCTTAGAACTAATTTGTTTTGACAAATAGAGATTTTTCTGATGAGGAAGTGCTGCGTCATGGAGTCACTGACGCCCTGCCAAAGAAAGGTGAAAGGACCTTACGGTGAATAGAAATCTAGTCCTTGAACTGAGGATGTTAGCTGATGAAAACGAATATTAATTAATTATTGTCAGTTCATATCAGTTTATGTGAGAAACTGGAAAAAATGAAGCCATTTTACTTTATCCCTCTTTCTTTTTTATCCCATAATATCTAATGAAATTACTTTGTTCATTTAAGACAAAAATCAAAATCCCCAGATAGTTACCAATATACCAATTTAAAACCTTATTTTACAAATAAACAAGTTTATGAACTGAAATATCAGGTTATTCACCTGATCTTCCAGGACATCTTAGGCCTGTAGAGTGAATAATTAGATAATACGTTCTCTTCTGATTTTTCAATTAATGTGTAGAAATATATATATATATATATAGTTACTTTTATGGTTACTGTCTGCACTGTCTAGCTCAATAGTTCTCAAATTCTAGAAGGCAGCACGTTCCCTCTGGATGCCAAATTGTAACAGCATATTTCATCATGAAAATATTTGAAACAACAACAACAAAAGGATCCATGGAGGTTTTCCTACATTTCTACATATATTTGAGGGCTTTTTTTCTTGCTGCTTTCATTTTTACTCTGTGCTGCTCGACGTTTTTTTCTCTTAGGGACAGAGTCTTCCTGCTGCTTACAAAGATTTTATTTACTGTTGAATAGAGGAAAAATATTTTCCGAAAAGACAAAATAGATGGCCCGAGGAGAGACGGAGAACAATCTGTACAATCCGTTTATTAGTCTTATTTACACCCCCCCCCCCACCCCCCCACCCCCGGGTTGGCAAATGTCCTACACAAGTCCTAAACCTATTAATATCCTCAGAATAGCTTTAATTTATTGTTAGGACTCCTGTCATGCTATCTGCTCTGTGGTGCTCAGCAATATGAGCAGGAGGAGGAGGAGGATGTAAGGAGTGTGCGTGCGCTAGGATTGCACAGCATAAAATCCCTGAAAACTGCTTGACCGAAATAAAATTGAGCTGTTCGGCACAGCGCTGCAAAGACACGAAACTGTGTGAATGAGGCTAGATAAGAACTGAAGCACCGGTGGTAGAGCATCCTAATTACAAACCTGTGGTGCAGGCGGAATAATGGACAGAGTGGCAGCTCTTGTAGCTGTGTAAAAAGGAGTGGAAGTTTGCATTTTTGTTGCCGTATCGTGAATTGAAGGGGGGGGGAGGGGAGGGAGAGACTCTGTGTGTGTGTGTAAAGAACTGTTTTTGGGTCATCATCTTACGCTCTTTGTGATGCACATTCTAATTTAGGCAAAAGGGATGCATCTTTCAAATGCAGATCATGTTTGCATTAGAAGAGCAATGAGAACACTTGTCACTTTCAGAACATTTATGTGCTAGAAGTACTGTTAGCAGAAGAGCAGTTTAGATAAATTCAAGACTTTTTTTTGCTGATCACAAACATTAAGCTTCACACCTGAAACCCTCAACCCCCTGCTGTGCTCTAATCCTAGCACCATTCACCCTTAGAGACTCAAAGTGCTGTGCCACTGCTCTCAAACATTTGATTGCCCTTACTTTGAATGCCACCACCTGCAAAAATGCCTTTTTATTCCCTTTGAGCCTCTTGAGAAGGAAGTAAAAATGATAATTCATGACAAACATTAATTAATTGTTTACAAGATGATCTTTTCTTTTTCTAACTTCTGTTCAGCAGACATGTTGAGCTGCAAGACTCCACGCTTGATGCCAGAGCTTGTCAAGAGGTCTGCATTGTTGTTTATCACTCAGGCATAGGATAGACTGCAGGTCATTGTTTCTGCAGTTCAAGTAGGACTGTCTAGCTCTTGTTTGAAGAATGGAAGTGCCATGCATGAGTTACTCAGTACAAAAGAACTACCGGTTCTAAGAAGGAACAGGGATTTAGCTTCTAATGCAAAGTAAATAAACATTTTTCACCATCTCTTGCTCCGTGTGATTTTGGAAAGGTCAAGAGGTGCCATTACAGTATTTTAAAAGCTTCAAATTATGTTTAACTAACGTATCGCTAAACTCAGAGAAATCTTATCACAATTTAGGAACCTATTGTCGTTGTTTTAGCTCTCGAATTCATCAGGGGAAGACATATTTTGAACGGAATGTGCTGTTGTTATGAAGGCTGAGGTCACTCGAGTCTTGGACGTAGTTCTCCCCCAAGGTAAAGAATAAAACCTCTTCCTCCCCACCCCCCCCCCCAGCAATGGAGATTGGATTTAACTGAGTCCTTAAATTCAAGAATTAAATCTACGGAAGTTGTTAGACAGTTCTAATAACTGACAGGAGTATCCCAATGACAGACTAAAAGAGAAAAATACTGTCAAATTTAAAGCAATGCCACCAAAACATTGAAACCTGAGCAGCAATATTATTCTCCCTAAATTATCCTTATGCTGTTAAAGGTGGGCAGACAGGTTTGCAGAGGAACTGAGCTGCCACAACCTGGCTGAAGTCATTAGAAACTGTGGTGACCAGCATCTTTACAGATCAGACTTTTTATTTACTCGTATACATATATTTAATATACATAAACATATGTTTATTTACACATAGGTAAGCAGACATGTCTTGGAAATGTTGTTCTATTCCAATAACTTTAAACCACGTCAAAAGTCTGCTAAAAAGGTAAAGAGAGTGAAATATCTTACTTGTAGGAAGCGTACAGTAATACAGCTTCTCGCTGAACTCTGGTTTCCACATTCCAAGTTAGGAGCCCTTAGATCATGGCTGCAAGGCTAAAAATCAATGTTATATTTTCTGAGTCAATACTAAGGGTTGCACTTAACAGACGTGGAGACTAATAAGGTATGCAGAAGGAGTAAAAGCAGTGCACAAAAAATTCAGGCCTTCATCTTGGCGACGATCCAGCACAATGATGTTTCAACCAGATTTGAAAAAAAAAATAAAAAAAAAATCAATAACATCTGTGGTATAATGGTTAATTAAAGAAGCTCTTCAGCAAAGCTCAAGATGAGAGGCTCGGCCTGAAATTCAGACAGCTGAAGCTTGATTATCAGGAAAGAATGCTTTTTTAGCTATGAGTGGATAGGCCAAAAGCTGCAATGTGTGGAAATGGGGGGAAAATTTCTTTTATTTTAACTTTCTTTAAGTAATGCACACATTGTTCTCACCTGCATTAGGAGCTGTTCAGAGCAAAAGCCTCTTTCTATTTATCTATGTACATATAATCTGGTCCCTTTGGAATCTATAGATTTAAAAAACCATCAAAGATAAGCAGGTTGGCTGCCTATTCTTAATTCACAAATTCTCCACTTTTCCATCCCGCTCCCAGCCCCTGCTTCTGCGCCTTGTGTACAAAACCCACCTCTTGGCAGATCCCTTCAGCTACATTCTCTACTGATTTAGTTTAATTTTAAATACCTGAGCCTTTTCAAGGTCAATCCTGAAAGAAATGAATCAACGTTCAAATATTAAAACATTGTATCTGCAGTAAGCAGATAATTCTACCATCAACTTCTGCACCTTTCTATTCTCCTCTTTTGTCACCTCTACCTGAAATACATATGCACAGATTTACAGCCAGAAGGGACTATCTTAATCCAACCCTTGTATGACACCGGACAGAGGTTTCCAGCTAGTAATTCCTGTGCATTGTCATAGAGAATCTACTGTTTAGAGATTCCAAATGGCAGAAAAACTACTCCATCTCTTGGCAAGTTTTTCTGAAAGTTAATTAGCATTATCATAAAACCACTTTATTTTTAGTCTGAATTTTTTCTACCTACTTGTGTCTCAGTCTGCAAAGTTCAAGAGCCCTGGGCTATCAGAAATGATTGCTCTGTAGAAATTACAGAACATGGTCATGCCTGGTCTCCATCATCTTCTCACAAACTGGAAGAGATGGTACCACCTTATGCTTATAGACAGACTTTCTTACTATAGACAGATTTCCCAGATTTTTCTTGTAACTCCATCCTAAGTTAAGGTCCTTCTCAAGGGCAAATAGAAAAAAAAACCCTCTTCTTCCAGTAGCAATCTCACTAACACTTAATATCAGGCCTCTGCCTTCTGCTTAGTAATTCCCCCTTGATCCACCCAAAAACTTCCCAATTGCCAATTCCCACACTAAGAGCTTAACTATTTTAGCTCTAATTATATCGACCCTTTTCCCCAAAATGGATGTCCCGTCCTTAAAAATAAAAGCAACATTCCTTTATTTAGAAGTTGAAAATACCTTGCATTTGACCACATTGTATCAAATCTTGTTGGAGTACAGCTCTGTAAATATAACAATTCCTTCCTTTTCCAATGCTAAGCAAAACGTCTCCTGCATATTGCAGCTATCAGGAATGGCATTTTCTATTTCCCAGGAAATTAAAAAATGCTATTCAAACAGATGACAAATATTATTTAAGTTAGCCAGCAAATGAAGTTTCAGGAAGAAACATTTTTCTGGGTAAAAATGATTTCTTTAAATAATTTAAACATTTGATTCAAATGGTTATTTTAAACTAACATTGTGTCTATTTACATATTGCTTCTTAAAATGCACATAAAATTAATTACCGAAACCTGTTCCAAAATGTTAAAACAAGTTGTTTCAACACTAGCACAGTGTTGCTTTCCTTTTTCCTGGGTGTGATCTCTTGAAAGTGTTACTTTTTCCATGCTTTATATATCTAAGGGAAAAAATGCTGCTCATTAAAGAAGATTATAATAAATGAGTTAAACTCATACTAATGAGAATCTAAGCAGGCAGGTCTTTCTTTTTGACCTTTAAGGCACAAAGTAACAGTAAAAATAAAATCAGAAGTTTTGAGAAGTCAGAATTTTCAGGGCAGGGCTTCCTGGAGCAGTCAGGTTCAATTGACTCACACATTCATTTAAATCAATGTTAGCTTTGCAACTGTTTTCAAAGGGAGCAGACCTAAGTCAAGACAGTGAAAAGTAAAATCCTGTCCCCTCAAACTTTCTGTCAGAATTCTTCACATTCCTTTGGAGTTCAAGTGGAATTTTCCTCAGCAAACAGCATACCCCATGCAAAGATCTTTTATGTCATCAGCACTGAAAAAACGAAAACATCAGCAAGTACATATTTGGAAAGATAACTGCATTCACAGTCAAGACCAAAGGAGACAGATGTCATTAAAACATAGCTGCACCTGATTTCAGCATGTCAGATGATGTCCATCAGTGCATTTTGTTCTGTGTGCCAAACATACTTTAGCATGCAAATTTTTCCTGAATAAAGTTTTGTTTGATACACATATATAACATCCAAGAAATGTGTAATAATATTTTCTTTTAGGACAAGAAGTGCCCCATGCCCTCGAGACATTGCAAAGCATCTCCTCTGCCATCATTACAAGCTCCTGCAGGCACTGGACCAATTCCAGTTGCCCTGTCTCACACAAGGTGAGAAGTGCACTGACAAAGCCTCCTTGTTCTCACACAGCATCCAAAAGAGCCAAACACTCCATTAATAAAATAGTTCTGCCTTGTAGACCTCCTCCCATGAATTGACAGCTCTCCACTCTCCAGCATCCCTCAGTGAGATCCCTTGCAAGGGTCCTCTGAAGAGGCAGTCTGCCAAGAGATGACACACTGAAATGGTGTCATTTTTAAACCCAGCTTTAATAACAATCTGGCATTCAGCTAGGTCCATCAGCCCTATTTCCCGCAGTTCCATTTAGGTAATCAAGTAATTCATTATTATTTGGCATGTGTTGCGCATATTCATTGTTCCAGGGAGAATTTCTCCCAAGGAGGACCAGGGCCCTTAGCCAGATGAATGGTGGCTATTAGGGCAGCAAGAGCAGGCAACCAGCATTGGACTGAGGATTTAAAGCAATCACATTGGCATTGGTCTTGCCAGTCTCAGGATCATCTAGGAGGCCCAGAAGCCAGATATCCAGCTGAGAAGCTGAGTTGGCATGAAGTTTGTATGTCATCCACACTGAGTGATGTGTGTCAACAGATAACCTTGAACTTCCCTGACCTTTGCAGACTCTGTAACAGGACATCAACACCAAACTGCCTTTTTACTCCTTTCCCTCAAAAAGGGCCACTGGCCTGTGGCATGGGATTGCTCCACTAGGAGTACCCAGGCAGTTTCATCTCTCTGGCACCTTGTAGGAGCCCCTGTGAACTCTAGAGTCCCATTTACGTCTTTCCTATGATTCCCTCCACTTGATGTCTATGTCTAGCCTGAACCTTAATAAAAGGTAATGTCTGTAAATCTTGGTCTATATGATGAGGACTTCTTTCCAGTTCTCTTAAAACCTGTTCCATTGTGAAGGTTCTTGAAATCCACTGGGCATGTAGACACCAGGTGTAGGATGTGAAAAACCTTGGACTTGAGACCAGTGTCTCAATTACTGTGTCTGCCCTGTTGGTTTAAACACAGACTGATATGATTTGGAACTGGGCACAGCACCAGATTAAATACATGCAGACTTTTCATGGCATTGCTTCCAAATTGAGCTTGAGCAACCAAACTGTAACCATACTTCAAATCTGCTCATTTGAAATGTCCAGAAGTACAGAGAAAAGTTGAACTGCAGCTAAACCCTAACCCCTGTAGATACTTCAGACAACTGAGACCAGACAGGAGCTTGCAGAATGTTCTTCCATCCCTACAAACCTTAAAAAATACCAATGATATTTTTAATAGATGTCTGGGATGACACTTCTGGGTAAGATACTGAAATAAGAAAAGTTACTTAAGTACCTGCTCTAATGTATCTAGTCATAAGATTTCTAGTAATTTGTTTTCTTTGGGTTTTTGTTGGTTTTTTTTCTTCCCTGTCAATCCTAGAAAATTGTTTTATAATGTGAAGTGGAAATCTTTGAAACATGAAAAACATACACGCTAGGAGACAAACAGACCACCAGTGTAATTCACATGCTTTAGCCCACAAACGAGACCCCAAAAGTAGTTTTGAGTTTCTGCAGAATTGAGGTGGTCAAGTAGAAATATGAAGCTTCGTATTTAATGCCTAACTTCTCTGAGACCAAAAGTAGCTAAAAATGTGCATTGCAGTGGTTGGCCCCGCCTACAGGCAGAGACGACTCTTCTCTAATTACCATGGCCTGAGCACAGACAGGCTTGTGGTTTTTCTTCTGTCTTCAAACTGAAGATGTCACAATAGATGGCTACATCAGAAGAGGAAACAACTGGCATGGGATCATCATGAAATTCCAACGTGTTAATGGTTTGATGTTTTTCCTCTGAATGCTTAGGGCAGATGTGCCAAAGGAACACTTCTGATTGAAATTAATGAAGGAGGTGAATTTCAGAATTTTACTCTGCAATTCAGCCTCTGAATTCTAACCAGCAAAACATGTTTCAGCATGAGATCCTCCCACACTACTTCAAATGTGCACACGTGGATATGAACACACTTCTGCAAAGTCCAAAGCAACAGAGCAGCTGGCAAAATCAAGAACTAACAGACAAACTGCATTCCAAAAGAGTTCTTATTCAACAGCCCCTCCTTAAAAGTACTAAGAGCCACATGCCTCACTGATAAAAGACACCTATTTCTGCCTGTTGTTTCTGTACCTCTGTTTTGAATATTGCAAGTTTTCATGCTTTGGTATTTCGGAAAACACTGTATAGACTGCAGTGAAAAAATGACAGGTGAAAGCTGATAGAGGCGATAGAGTTTAAGTAAGATCTACCTGAGTCAGAGCAGCAGTCAAATAATGGACTTCTTTATAAATGAATCCAAAAAACAGGGGTTTCAGTTTGGAGTTTAGAGAATGTCTGATTCATCTATGCACTGATTCATCTATCCAGATTGACGATATCACCCCCAGCACTACAGAATAAACACAACAAGAAGCAGATCTGTGCTATCTTTGCAAAAATTCAGAGTAAGTCCATTGACTTCTGGGAGTTACCCTGGGTTTACAATGAAATAAATGAGAGCAGAATCTAGCCCATGAAACCATAAACTCAGCTGTTATCGGGCAGAGTTTTAGAATTCACTATTAATATCAGCACTGAGAGCTATTCTGATTACAATTGCAAAAGAATATTTTATATCCACTTTTACTATCTTGTTCAAATACAGGAAATGAGTCAATCTCCAGAGAACAGAAAGACCAGTCAGAAGAATTAGGGAGTTGTATAATTCAGCATCCAGATTTGAAGTGAAGGAAAGGAAAACTGATTCCTGTAAATAGTCTGCAAGTGGGACTGTTAACATATTGCTAAAGGTCACACCCATAGACTTGATACAGTGGTTTCAGTTGTTCTCTTCAAAGCACACACCGTCATGTGGATACCCCACTTCACTACATGCCAAATTAGCGCAAAAATTGCTGAACAAAAATTGTCTTTCAAAGTCTTCCTGAAGTAATTCACTGTGAAGCAACTTGGGATTCTCTGGATAAAGAAAAGTGAGGATGATACCTGCAATTTGTGCCACTTAAGCTTTTCCATCCAATGCTAACTATAGTTCTCTTAAATTAGTGAGTTATGAGTACTGGTATGTTTTGTATAGTTCCCACTTAAAGATGCGTTTTCTTTAAAATGAGCTAGACCAAATACACTTGTTTTTCACTATAAGCAAAATGCTAAAAATAGAAACCAAACCACTTGTCCTTCCCTGGTATGAAGGCTTGAGCTGACTTTGCTCTCAGAACTCTGACTCTTTTTTTCCTTTAATGGAATATTACAGTATGGCTGAAAAAAGAGGCAGCAGCTAGTTCTACTTTTGTCCCCTATTTTTCATTGAAAGCACATGCCTTCTAATGCTTTTAAGAAATCAAATTCTTCATATTTGCGCCATGTGCTAGCTTTCATTAATGGGGGAGTGAAGCCATGCAGGTAAAAACAGGCTAGGCTTGAGGGCTGGCTGTACAAGACTATCCAGGACTTTGGATATGAATGTGGGTGCTGGTCCACTACATGCTGGTAGTGCTGTCTGTGGCAGAGTTTAAACTACCTGAAATATTTTTATAGAACAGCCACAGCATTAAAAAGGTGGGATACAGGAGCCAAGAAATTATAAAAAAAGTCTGAGGAATCATCAGGAAATAACCTTAGTGAGTTCTAGCTGAGGATCCAGGAGCTTTTGCTCTGGGTCTGCATTCAGAAATTGCCACAGCAGGGGAAAAAACAAGTTGCCTTGGCTATTCATTTGCCACTTTATTTGCCATCAATTACAGCCCTGGAGATTGCCCAGAGAGTCAAGTATCATGCCTGCCCTCTAAGAGAGCAGTGCTCTTGCTCACTGGACTGAGAAGAGCCATGCTGCCATCTCCCCACCAGCTAGGCTTCATGAGAGCAACAGTGCAGCACAGCCTGGGGGTCTGGAGCAAAGGCAGGCACAAAGCCACGAGCTTCCCATCGGAAAGAGGAGACAAGTCTTCAAGCATGGTCTTTGTGAGAGAAAATATAAGGTATATTCCATAATAGATAGGAATATTATTTCTAACATAAAGATCTATAAATTTTAAGGTACTGTCATAGGGTGCTTTAAAATAAGGCACTTCAAAAACCCTTTCAGGAAGAAAAATTTTGAATTACATACAGGGAAGGTTTGTCCTAAATGGCAGTGCTGCAGCTACTGTGATACAGGTGTGTCTGGATCCCTTCTCCTGCAGCTCTCACAAATATTTTACATTTACAGGAAGAAGACTTAAAAATTACTGACAAATCAAATGGACATAAATTATCAGCATTGTGCATTGAATGCCCCTGGTAGGTAGACTATAAAACCATTTAGTATGTTAATTTATTTGAAATTACATCAAACTCCAGTTACTGAAGTCTGCTTTGTCTCAACTAACCCAGGTTACCAAGGTCATGTTAACAACAGAGCTCATCTGTTGTCTCAGGTCACTGTACGGTGGATAAGACATAATTCCTCAGGTTATTTTTCCTTTACATTTTCTTGGTCAAGATGGTTTGGGTATTTTTAACTTCACGGACCATAAAAGCAGACTGTGGTTTCCTTGTCCATGGGCAGAGGGAAGTCCCAACAGGCTGAGGGCAGTTGCAGCTGTCTGGCAGAATTAGGATCATGATTCACCAGGAGAGAGGAAAAGGAAACAAGGCATAGCACACAATACATCACCGAGCACATACATGCTCCTTGCCCTTTGGTACCACAGGGCACACCATGGCTGTGGGAAGGAGATGGTGGGGAATCTGTGCCTTATGCTCTCAATGGAGTGATACCACAGAAGGGCTGAGACTCAAATATCTTTGGGTGCTTGGTGGGAGCTGAACACTCTCAACACTTTGCACTTCAGTCCTCAAAAACCTGAGGGTTTGTCTACATAGAGACACTCAGGAAAGCTGAGTTAACTAAAGAGAGAGGTTTAAAGAAATGCATTAAGCTACATTAAACCCTTCTCAGCTCTCATCAGTTTCAGTCATAAAGAAGTCTGTTCTTTTCCCATTGAACTTAGATTGTCCAGTAAAAGATATTCCTTTTTCTTAAAAACCTCACCTGCCTTATTCACTGCAGCCCTAACACTCCTTTGTTCATTAATGAATTAGCTCCCGTGTACCTGTATCAAGGCAGTGATGCAAAAATTCACTTTGTAACAGTATAGAAAAATACAACAATATAGTAATATATCATTACCCTAATAGATAAGGATTTTGAATTGTATATCTGTTTGGCCAAATTAAACCTTAGTTTGTAATAGAATTTAATAGCACATTGATTAGCTATTGGATAAAGCTGAACCCACAAACTGTCTGTGTTGCAGCTGAATTAAGACGAACACTTACACAAATGTGACCTGATACACAGGGTGTTTTGTCAGTGCTGTCTGGTCCTGAAGGAGGGAGTTACCTTCACACAGCAGCTCATCCTGTGTGTGTGTGAGAGAGGGTCCATCAGTGCAGCATCTGTTCACCCATACAGCTGGAGGGGTTCAGATCTTTCACAGCAATGTGTTGCATACATGTGCTCTCAGCACATTTCTGCTCCCTGAGTTTCCTGCCTTTAACCTATTTACACCACAGCCCTACTATCAAAGATTCTTTGTGTATTGATTATTAGTTTGGGTGGGGAGGTGAAGGAAATAGATCTCTGGTTTAATAAAATTTTTGAGTCTTGTTTAAGAATGTTGCCTATAGTTATGTCTTCCCTTTGAACATAAATGATATCTTTTCCAATTTAATTAACAGTTCACAAGTGGATAAGCTAAATAGCCATTTAGAACTATGGAAATGTAATTGCTCCACCATCTGGTCAGCTGCAATATTTTATGATGACTATATGAAGAAACAATACTGTATTTTTCCTGCCAGAGTAAACCACCATGATGCTTCCAGAGCAGTTGTGCTGACCTGGATCCTACCCCAAGACCACTCTTGAACTAGCAGACCAGCTTCCTGGGTATCATGGCTGATGGTCAGGTATAGTATTATTTATATTTCCCTTCACTTGTTTTGAAATCAATGCTTACAGGTGCTTTGGTTTCATTTTGACCTTTGTTAAGCTTGCAGGAAGACCAATTGAGGTACATCAAGTTTTAATTTTTTCATATGCCGTTCTGATTACTGCACAGTTATGCAGAATGGAGGCAAAGGAGTTATTCCAAGACCAATGTGATATCTTTGTATTTACTCTGCTACTTCAAAGGGAAGAAAGAAAAATGTAATTACCATAACAATGTGCAGTTCATGCATCACGACTATAATAGAACTCTACTAACTTGCTGGCTACTGAGTCTTGGAAATTTAAATGCAGCAACACAGTTCTGCTGCAAATGTCTGGTCACAGAGGCCGTTTCTTAGATGGCATTGTGGAAAGGGTCTACAGCACTGGAAATATATTTATTCTTTCTGAAAAGAAGGACAATAGTGTGAAAAACAGGAAAAGTATCTACAAAAACTGACTTTTTACTTTTAAGGTGATGACTGGAAAATATGTAAATATTATTAAGAATGCAAACTCTCAGATACAGCTTTGGAAGATTTATAGACAAAGACAAATAGTGAAGAGATGTCACATACTGAAATCAATACAGCCAAAATTCTGTGAAAGTCAGCAGGAATTTCACCACTGACTTGAAAGGAATCCAGACTTCATCCCATACTGGAAAGACCTTAAGGAGATTCAACAACTTGAACCCAGTTTGTTATAGGGAAGTGTAGTGAGGGACACTAACTAGAACATCAGACACAGTAACAAGACCAACAGAGGGCTCATATTTGTGAACACTAGTGAGACACGTATGTGAACTAGACAAGTTGCTAAATAATTAATTCACATAAAGAGTCAAGATATTGTGCTACGCAATATCATTACATCTCATATAGTGAGTAGTAACACAAAGAAAACACTCAGTATGGAGTCTGGGGAAATGAACTCACTTTTGAACTTTTATTCAACGTTTGCTTACAAGCACAGAGAGGATTTTGCTTGTGATTTGCATGTGGAATGCAGGGCTCATTCTCCCGCACCTCTTGGGAAAGAATTAGCACCTTCATAACATTTAGTTTTTTGTCCGCACTAAGAGAAATATCAGATTTTACTGAAAGGTTACGGAACTGCAATGTGAGCCTCCCATGAAAAGTGACCCTGTGCAAACAACTGGAAGTGATGCAGAACAAGAGGCCTATGGTTATCTAGGCTCCTAATGGCCACGTCTGTGTTCGCATTTGGGTTTGGAGGAGCTCTGAAGTTCTGAAGCAAATCCCCCAGTTATTCCCACTTACTGTGTGTTGGTTCAGATGACAGGATTATTTTGCTGCACACTGGATTCACTTCCTTATCACATCCCTGTCTACTCAGAGCCTCCTGACGCCGCTAGGGTTTGGGTTTGTCTCCCTCCTTTTCACACATTTTTTCAGGATCTTTTTCATTTCTTGAGCAGTGTGGTCCTATGTCACAGCTGGGATCAGTTCCAGGGCTATGCACTAGAGGGCAATTACATTCATACAAGTGCATCATGTCACTACTAAAATATTCTTGCAGTAGTGCAGAATATGCTGATGCAGATATCCTCAATTACCTGCAGGATCCTGATGACTACAAATCTTTCTCTGCAGGCTAGCAAATGGTACTTTTTAGCTGTCTCCATTGTATAAGACAGCTTTGCATTTTGAAAATTACCTGAATATCTTATTTTTATCTACCCAGGAGATGAGTCTCCTTAAATAATCCTATTTTCCACTGATATCCATTTAGATATTAGTTCTTTATTCATCTTTTTTAACTTCAATGTAAGAAAGCAACACCAGTGACTATATGTCTCTATAGTCAGATATTGGAAAACAATTCAGAGTTCAAATTCCTGTTTTGCTGCATGAGAATTTATTTAACATTTTATGTCTTTTGGAGAGAAATATTCTCAGTTCTGCACCGAATAAAAAGCTATCTTTTGTAAGAGTCTGATTTAAAATCACTTATCTCAGTACATTTTGGTATTTAATTCAATAAAAACAAAGGAAACTCCAAATTTTGCTTGTTGTTGTCAAGTTATCAATTAATTATTTCCACAAAAACAAGGACTGGGTTTTTTTTTTAAATTTGATTTCTTTCTTTGTTTTATTCCTTAAGAGGATGATCACATACTGCTTAGAAGGAGTTTGTGTGTCACCTGGTTTCTGGTGACACTGTGACTCACTCCTTCCTAGCATTTATTAGTCACAGCATCTTGCAGGCAGGTATGATGGAACTGTATATAATGTCTGTCAGGAGAATATCTGTCTGTGAGAGAGAAGCAAAAGGGTTGACACAAAATTGTGAGACCTCAAAAAAAATCCCAGCAACAACAAAGAACCACAAACCAAGAACAAAAAAACCCACAACCTGTCTGAGAACAGTTCTTCATATGAATTACTGGAGACTTAGAAGGTAAGAGACAGCTGCTGCAGCTGAAGAGGGAGGCAATTGCTAAAGGCAGAAAAAAGAAAATAATGCAGTTTTCCAGGATTTGGTCAAGCAGAAGTCATGTTAGCTTTTGCTGAGGTGGTGAGGACTGAAGATTGATTAAAAGATCTCAGATGAACTCAGAGGGCAGAAAGCAATTTCTGCCCTGTTGTTTTTCAAGTAGAACACTATAATGTCTAAAACAACCAAGATCTGTTCCAGAATCACTGGATCTATGTTTCTCTCCAAAAAGTAGACATCAGATTTACAACTGTGGGTCACCACATATACACATTTCACAAGAATTAGATCTAGAACAGAAATAACAACTCCTGGGCAAAATCCTCATCTCACATATTTCTTTTCACCTGAGGATGTAAGCTAGGCTGTCCCTTACTCAAGGCCCAGCATACTTGCTGAGCTTATCCTACCAGAAACTGACCAAGACTAGCTACCTTCACTGTGGTCCTGGAAACCACAACATCACCCTTGTGACTGGAGCTGATCCTTTTTATAGTGCAATACTTACTTGATGCTGCTGAGGGAAGTCTCAGGACTGTGATCTGCTTTAGCTTCCAACTTTCCGCAGCCCAGGGCTCATCTCTGCTAATCCAGCAAAACCCCTTGTAGGAGCCCGTTCCACTGTTCAGAGCAGGTGTCAGAGGAACCACTCCTGCTGCTGCCTGCTCAAGAAAGTATGCAGCTTGCTGCCTCTGGTCCCTGCAGAAGGAGCAACTGTTTCTTTAGGTTATATTCTGTCACCTGAACATCATCTATCCCCTTTAGACTTACGGGGGGAGGGAGGGAAGGTGAAGAAAAAGGAAAGGCTGTGTCAAGTCCCAAGCCTTTTCTTACTGTTGCATTTCAACCACTTCTGAGATTTGGAGCTGATTTGCTTGCCTGCTTTCCTCATGCAATGTTAGACTTTCCTCCAGAAAGCTTATTCACTGAAAGTAAAGGGCATTTCTTCTGGATAAAATTAATCAGAACTTTGAAACTATTACTGTGCATTTAGAAACAGGAATTGCTGTTCTGCTAGCCCTTGATAACAGAGATCTCTCAGCTATTTACACAAAACAAATCCTAGGGTAAGGCTGGCTTAGATTTTATTTCAGCTAGACTGTCTGGGTCAGTCTGCAAGGGGGGTAACTTTATTTATGGGTATACTAGTTAAAAGAGGCTCATGGAAAGAAAAGTGAGGGACCTTGGACAAGGAACAGAAGATAGGAGATCAGGACAGGACAGGAAGAATATGTAAGAGAGGCAGAAAATTAAAAAACCAAACAGCCCAACTCCGAAAATGCAAAGCAATATTCAACCAACTGTCAGTGGATGAACGGAGACCCATATTGTGCTCCAGATGTCTCCAAATACCCCATGCCAACTGCAGTTTGGTGGTTGTCCTAAGGATGGAAATGGAATGGAGCAGTACAAAAGAGGAAAATCCTCCCTGTGTCACCATGTTGTCAGTGGGGGCAAACAGAGAGGAGGAGGGCAGGGAGAAGAAAGAGATTTGCTGTACTCCAAGTAGTTCTGGGTGCAGACTGTTCCCTTGATAATAGTGTACTAGTGCATCAAAATAGCCTTGAACAACTCGTGGTGAAGGGTAGTACATTGAGTCATTCCTAAAGATTATTAGAGTAATATTAAATATGGATGGGAAATTAAAACAGCATAAGCCTAAAAACACAACCCAGATCAGAATATGGCTACTATATGGAAAGAATAAACATAAAAAGCAGGGAAAAAAAATTCAAGTGAAAGAATAAATATACTACATAAACATTACCATTTGCTTCACCAACATACTAATCAACTTTCTATTTCTAACTTAAACCCTGTGTTTCTTCTTGAAATCACAAAAGTTATCAGTTACGATTTTTAAATATCAGGGAAAGAGAAATGAAAATTAAATGAGATGCTTGAAACACGCAAGCCCCCACAGCAATTTAGAGATTATACCATGCTAAAAAACACACACCTTGTTAAAAATGCTCAGTAAAATCAGGCATGATCAAGAAGCATGTTTTGAAAACTTATTTACAATATGGTAAAGAAAAAGCAAATTTATTCATGATGTTGAAGTCATAGGAAGACCAAAGTCAGGATTTTACCCAAAATGTTTTTCCAAAGGAAGTGGAAACTATCAAAATGTTCTCTGTCCTCAATAATAAAAAGAGAAGAAAGAACAGAGGACAAGGTTAAAAATAATGTCTGTATGGCCCCCAAACGAAATAATTATTTTACGTTAGGTTTAACTTAGGATAACAAAGAAGAAGCTGGGAACAAAAGCTGATTGGGTAATGAGAAAAGTATCTAGAAATGGTTAAAATATAATTTTCTATCTCAGCTGGGAGAAGTTTTCAGACAGCTCATTGTGTTCAAGGAAGGTACAGTAGATAGCCTTTATCCCAGACTGTTGAAAGGAATGACATATGAAATTGTGAGCCCTATGAAAAGGAGAAAAGACAAAAATCTAAGAAGGCAGGGGGAGATTATGTGACTGAAAAAGAGCAAGTTTAACATCGTACCTAAAACAGAAAAAAAATGCCCTGAGCTAGAACAGACCAGTAGAAGCCTGACCTCGGCAGTATGTGAAGCTTTCCAGTGAGCTTTAAGGGGAAGCAAATACCACATTTCAAGGTGCATAAATTATACAACCTTCTTCTTTTTTTCTTTTTTCTTTCTTTTTTCCTTTTTCTTTTTTCTTTTTTTTTTTTGTTTGTTTTGGAGGAGTTGTTTGGGTTTGGATTTTTTTGGTTCGTTTTCAAGCCTCCCCTTGGGTTATGTACATGTGCAAGCAATAAAAGCATTTGTTTGCTTGAAGTGAATAGGCAACTCACATCCAAAAGAGAGGCTTCTGGAATAAATGTCCTCTTTAGACCCCTCTGGGGATATTTCTTCCCCATTCCTTATTCCTGTCTTTTTGCCAGGCTCTGAGCACTCCTTGCTGTACTGTTGTCTTCTACCCAGAGCCTTATTCCAGTGCCATCTCTTCTCTTCTCCACTCCTTCCCTCTCCTCCTCCCTTTTGCTTACAAAACCAGCTGATACTGTATTTTCACATATATTAACTGACGTATTCCTTTATGCGATTGGGTTACTTGGGAACCTACTGTTGGAGTAGAGCAATTTTAAAAGTTAGATAGTTGTCTGATATATAGGTTATACCCATGAAAAAAAAAAGTATGAAATTTCAAAACATTTGAAAATGCAACTTGATTAAAAATAGGTCATACCTTCTATTTTTACTAAGAATTTTCTTCTGTGCAGAATAGCTGGATAAAGTAAAAATGCAGCTCGGTTATTCAAAAAGCTTTTGGGCTGGCTGCATGTTGTTGACAGGATTTCTCCAGAATTAGCCTTTCAAATTATTACACGTAATTTTTCCTTTAATGATGTGTGGAGTTCAAAGTATCAGTCATGCCCTTCAGAACTAATAAAGACAATTTTTCGCATAAGTGGCACACCAAACCAGCACGGCACACCTGCACAGCCTGCTGTCTCCCCACTCCTTTCTTCACTGGGAATGTCAGGGAAACATGAGGCCAGACCAGGGGGTGGGTGCACCTTGAGTGCAGGTGTATTACAGTGTTAGGCCCCCACACTCAACAACAGCAAGGCTGCAACTACCTCCATCAGCTCCTGATTTGTCCTCTGTTTCCTCAGAGATTTGAAAGGGGACCATAAGTCTCATTTCCTTGTACTTTGCTCCTTCTGCATGTCTTCAATTCTTACATTTGTGAGATCTCTCTTATTGTTTTGATTTGATGTACCAGCACATGCTGTAGTGTTCTCTTGAGATATTACCTCCCATCAGGCCTTGGGGTCTTCTTCTTTAAGTCGTCCGTCTCTGGAGCAAACACTTGTCTCTCTACCTTTACAGTTATCTTTCAGAGACAGATTTTTAAAGTAAATAGCCCACCCTGTGGACATACCAGCCTGTTCAAGTTACCTCAGGGGCCACACACAGGCAGGTGGATGCTTTGCTGCCCCACTTCTACTAGAAAGAAGGCTAACTTCCCTATGCTGTATCTTCTTTCTCTGCCTCCCCTCATGGAGGCCTGAGGATATTTAATGGGTTGGAGAGTCAGAAGAGCAAGGAAGCATGACCTTCTGGGGAAAGAAAAAAGAGTGAAAGAAGAAAAGAAGAAAAAAACCCAGATCCTCTAATGTTTAATCTTCAATAGACAAGCAGAAGAAAACCAGGTGCGGCAATAACAGTACAGGTGTAAGATGAGGGGACAGATCCAAGGTCAACAAAATGCCAGGGTAAGCATGGTAGCTTGCTGTCCAACTCTGATGATGACCTCAGTCTTATTCTAGCGTCTTCTGAATTAATGTGTCCTCTATCCCCACTCTCCAGTCTAGGTATGGCTGACCTGACCTGAATTTCTCTTCAACACAATCTCTGTTCTCTTAATCTCACCAATTTCCCTCCTTTCTGTCTTACTCCTAAGGTTTCTGCTAAGTTTTACCATTATCACCCAGATTTATTCTAATCTCTCCAACACCTCATTCCATTTAATCTAAATGGTGGCCAGCAAATAATCTAACCTAATTTGTCTCTGTCCCTCTTGCTCAAAGATGAGTATGAGGAGGTCTAGTGCTTTTATGTTGAGAGATGAGAGCTCATAGTTGGTCTGGAAACTTTACTGTCAAAAAGCCTGAGCTCAGCTACGCTTAAGGCATTTTCAAGGGTGATAGTAGACTGAAGATCAGCAACAGTGTCTGAATTAAATGTAGTCATCTCAGAGGGCAAGAGGCAAAGATGTACATGTACACGTACATTGTACATGTACAAAACAAGAAGCACAGAGGGTTAAGGATTTCTACGGAGCTATCTCTAGCTGAGTACTGAATTCAGATATGAAGTTGCTGCTAGGGTTGGCAAGTGGAAGAGCAGAATTTAGTGGGAGAGTGGCAGAGTAGTAGAAGTTAGCAGCATAAAATGGCTTTGCTGTTTGCTTGCATTCCACCCTCAGTTTGTTGAGCTGTGCATGGCCCATGCCTGGCATTCAGTCTTATGTGGTGGAGGACCAGCAATGAATGATGACGGCTGTGCCAAGCAAAGAGCTGCATCTGGTAGAAGAAGCCCTGGTCTTTCTCTTTGCAATGGCTGAAGGCTCCTTGATACAATCAGTCAAGTTCAAAGGGCTTCAAGTTCAAAGGGCTTCAAGCAAAGACAAGGGTTTTCCTGAGCATTGTTTTAGACAGTGATTTTAATTATGCAAAAAAAATAATTAATAATTCCACATGATATCTTGTCTAAAGCTGGCTTCAAGATTTGCCCAGAAGCAAGCAAGGGCATGAGAGGGGGCAGGACGGAGAATAGAGGCAGTTTTTGCTAAGGCAGAGGGTAGTATGGAAAGGACTGGCCGAATGACTCCACAATGCCATTATCAGATAAAACACAAAGATATGTCCAGGGTTTTGTGCTCACTGCTGTTTTCAAACTGTTAAAAAACCTACTGACTATCCTCAAATACCTCAGGACTTTAAACCAACAGCTTCCCTTCTCTATTCCCTTCCCTAAAATGTATAAATTGTCCTCAGCAGTAGAAATCACAGACTAATTTGTCAGCAAAAATTCCCTTCACCCCTTTCCTATAAAGAAAATACCAGAACTTATACCATAAAACTGGGAGCTCATAATAGGCAGCTATTAGCACAACGCTAAATTTGGGGTGTTTCAGAGAAGAACATCGTTATGTCTGTTGCTTGATTTGTGGCACATGTACAGTTACAGTTCAAGTTACTCTGGAGCTGGAAGAGAGGTCTGTACAAAATACCATGATAAATTTTCGAGTGAATACTAATATGCAGAAGGAGTTGGTTTAAAAACAAGCTGTGACTTCTAATCAGTGCTTGACATGTGTCCAGTTTTCTGAAATTGAAGTGAAAGGTGAGACTGATTATTCATTACACAATCTGGTCATATTTATTTGCATCCACGCATTTGAAAATCCAAGTTTACATTTTTAAAGCTAAATAAAGTTGCCTTGTGACACTCGTATCTATTACATATTTCACTTCAAAACCTCATCTCTCCTAAAGCCTCTTCAGTGTGCTTGAAGTAGCACAGCAAAAGAAAAGGAATTTTCAGTTTAACTAGAGCACTGACATTCTGTTACACAATTCGATCTTGTCTATTTACCAGCTCTTAAAAAACAGAAGACACTAAACAAAACAAAACAAAAAAATAATGCTGAATGCATCCAGCCGGCAGTGCCATAGGTGTCTGAATGCATCTGTAGCTTCCCTCTCACTCATCAGTGTAATTGTTGTCATGTTATTCCATTTTTTGATTAGGCTGGTCCGCCAAGCTCCCAGCTTTTCCTGGCCAAACGTTCTTCTGCTGGTTGTCATGGTGACTGCATTGTTAGTGGGGAGAAAGGCTCTGTTGTCTGCCATTGTTCTGTTGTGCTTTAGGTAATGCACGAGGCATCACAAGTGAAGTGGATGGACCTTTTTTGCTCGGCATCATTGCCGAGTATTGAAAATCTCACATAAAAAAGGAGCAAATAGGCCCTGACCAAAGAAATAACCAAGTTCTTTTTTTTTTCTTCTTTATTTTTTTTTTTTTTTTAAAGAAAGCATGCATTATTATAAAGAGGTAAAACAGCACTGGCGGTTAACTGAATAATTGAAGAAAATGCTATAGAAATTATATTTATTAGAAGAACAATTGTCATGATTTGGATGTTACCATACAAGGGTAACCATTTGGCAATTTAGCTTGAATATAGTTTTTAAATATTCATTTATCCAGCTTATAATGTCATTTAACCTCAGATTCTATTTAGCTTAAAACACTACACTGTAGGAGTTGAATTCAATCATTGGATTTTTAAAATTTAATCTATGAATGGCTACCTTTTGTATAAGCTACCACAGTTTTTTACATTTTATACCATCATCAGAGTATGTAATCACTGATTTTGGGGGTTTTTTTCCTCCACAAAATGAGGGGTTACTCCAATATTAATTAAACTAGCTGAAAAAAATATTAAAACAACAGGCACTGTTCACTATTTGAGGTTCAGATAGTTTCTTTAAGAGACATCTCAGGAAAATTAGGGGAGAAACCCTGAGAAAGTTCTTCAAAGAGCCTTAGCTTATTTAAATGGATTGCCAGACAAGAGACTGGCTTTAAATTGTGCTTAATTAACACCTTTTTAACAGCAATTTACATGTTAAATATTGAAAGCAAACTCAATGTAAATCCCAACTGCCATAAAACAATCAATAGTATATGATTTGAGAGTCTAATTTTCAGTCTTTGCTCAAATTCATCTGCTGATCCCATTAAGGGAAACCAGCAGGATACCATAATTTCTGTCCCATCATTCCAGGGAGAAAAAGCACCTTTCAGAAGAACCTGTCACTGGATGTCACCAAAGTACCATGAATTTGCAGGCAAAACAGCACTATTTTACCAATAAAACTCAAGAGCCTTAAAGAAGGCAAGTGAAAATGAGTATTACAGGTAACCCAACTTACCTGTAAAGCTGGCAAGGCCAGAACGTGCACTCAACTATATGTGGATGCCACTGAGGTTTGCATGCTGTGGCTTTCAGCTGCCCAATATCTCATACACCTGGAGCAGGGAGAGATTTACAACTGCTGGCACAGGCAGCTGAGAAAGTGCACAGAGCGGCTTGATTTGGGTTGTGATACATATCGACATATATTTTCCCACCTTAAGCCTGTAAAATGAGAATGACATTTTCCATTTGCTTCCTTATTTAGTGAGAATTTTTCTGGACTGTTTCTTGAGCCCAGCAGACTGGGACCATCCCATACCCCATTGTGCCTCCTCCACTGGGGGTTGCTGGTGGGAGACACAAAAACTGAAAGAAGTTTTTGCCTCTTGGGTGCTCAGCTCCTCCATGTGTCAGACTAGAAATTTAAAAGGAGATGGTAGGAGATGCAGATTTCCTTGAAGGGAAATCTATACAAACACATAATTCAAGGAGTATCTTTTTGACTAATGCCAAAATAATTGAGGTGAAGATCAAAAAAAAAAAAAATTTACATGAATATTAAACTTTTTAATAACAGAAAAATGGTTTCTCCTTTGGGAAAAAAAAATTGCTGTATCATGAAGTGTGTGTGCTTTTAAACCTTGAGAGCAGGGATTTCAAAATATCAAAATTACATGGGCATCAGTGCCCCAAAGACTTTTCATGGGTATTACCTCCCCAAATCCCTTGTCATTTCTAGTTTTCTCAGAAATTACTTTTAAAAGCTAGAGAAATGGGTAGCCTTCATACAATTTGCTGGGAACACTGAAGACCAGTGACTGTCCTACTTAGAGTTTGCCTTGGACTCCATCTGTCCCTGTGTTTCACAGGCGCTCACTGAATACAGCAGCAATCCTGCCTTTCCACACTCCTCTGCTCTGAGGTGCTCTGGACACATGCCCAGCATATCTGGGAGTGTGCATTCAAACACCTCTGAGACTGGGTAGTAAAAGAGGATTTATCACACTTGTATGTGTGCACACAGATTATTTACGCACACAGATTATTTACTCACACAGCGGAGGCTGGTCTGCACACAGCCTCGTGTCAGCTAATGCCAGCCTCATCCATGGCAGAGGTATAATTCCTGTTAAATTCCTAATTCTCTTTTAATTCTATGAAATTACTATATAGCCCAGGTTTTTTTGGCCTTATTAGATTCAGAAGAGCTTTTCCATAAGGGATAGCTTCAGAAATACTAATATAGGACAATTGCTGTTTTTTGGAGAGCTCTATTGCAAGTGTATTGCCTTCTCAGCTGGAAAGGATGATTACTGATGTCTGAAAAAGGTACTTACAGCTTAGTACACAGTAAACATGTATTCTGTTTTTCTTTTGCTCTGTTAAACAATATAATACATAGCAAAAATCTACAGAAAAAGCAATCAAAACAGACACACTTTAAGAAGAATCCCAATGCTTCTTAATTTGCACTTCATTCTTTCCGTCAGCGTTTCCACCCGCATTCATCACTGAATATTCATTCCTACTTCTGTTTTCGGGTTGAGTGTGGCAGCAGCCCAGCAAAGTCACGCAGGTATTTCGGTGAAAGGGGTGACAAGATATCCCTCCCCCATTCCTGCTGCATCGCAGGAGGATCCTCAGCACTTCTGTAGTTTGGTAGGGCTGAGCTCCCCACCAAACCCCTTTCCCCTGCCTGATGCGCTGAGAGCTCCCCCTCCTGTTACAGCCAATCTTAACTGCAGTCGACAGATTAATATTATTACCTCATTTTAATTAATTCCTCTCCTCAATTCAAAAAAGCACATCTGGTGCTTTTCAGAGCCAGACAAAGCTTCTTTCCTCCCATCCTCTCCTGAACATCAATTAATAACTTGGCAACAAAAAGAAAAGAAGTGTTTGTTCTCCGTACCTAACAGTCACAAGTGACAGAGAGAAAGAAAAGGGACTTGCTCCAGACAGAGGTCAAGGGAAATGACAGAACTGCCAAATCTTCTGTTTTTCTGTAACTCAGCAGAGCTTATTAAGTCTGAGCACAGTGACATAGCTACTGTGGCTGTGCAGTTTCCAGGTCAGGGTTGTCTCACTTCTCTTTAACTCGAAGGGCACAAAAAATGATGTGTAACTTGTCCCACCTATTCAGACTGGTGGTTAACCATTGGCTCCCTTGCAACTGCTCAAGCCCAAAAGGTGATTTCAGACCATACCAACAATACTTTAACCCTCAGGCCCACATTTCAAGAAGTCACTCCCATTCCAGAATTTCTCAAATTTCTAAAATCTCCTAATACAAGCAGAAGATACAAAGCATCCTGAGCCCCTAGTCCTACATGGCCCTGTGCCTTGCATAAACAGCATAGTGACCAATGGCACTGAAGACAGTGAGAATGAAAACCACTTCCCAGTTGTCCAGAGCATGTGTAGTTCTCTTTGACTGGAGAGATGAAAATAAAGTTCAAAGGAGATTTTTTTTTAACAGAAAAAAAAAAAATCAGTAGGGAGTTTGGCATACAAAAGAACAAGAGTTCATTACAACCATTTGTGCAATATTGAGATGCAGGACTAAACTCTGAGTCACTAGTCCATGGCCTCCCAAATCTGCAGGTCAGGGAGATATCAAGCCCATAGGAAGGGGCGTGGCTGAGCCAGGATGTACTCATCTGGCTGGCAGGATGGGTTGACCAGCACGGGCTGTACACTGAATGGGGAGCCAGTGTTGCTCTGCAGGCAGGGAGTCTGGTAGCCATCAAAGCCTCCTCACCTCAAAGGCACATTCAAACATGGCTCAGCATTTGACATTGAATTTTGTGCTTGAGTACTTCCTGTTTTCCAACCTGACCTCAAGAAAATTATAGATGCCAGAAAAAATACATTAACACTTCAGGATGATCAACATTCATGATAAATTAAGAGAAATGCCAGTGAGTCAAAACCAAATGTGAGATAGAAATTAAAGGAAAAATTTATTAGTTTTTCAAAACAGAACTAGTGTCCTATTGTTGTCTACACATAGATCCAGGACCTCAGTTCTTCAGTTCTCATTGGAGAGACAGGTTTTGAAGTTAGTGTCCAAACTGGCTTTCTTCCAACATTATTGCTATCTTAGTAGCTGAGGTTTGTGACTTGCTTGGGAACTTGGCTTTCCCTTAGAATTTCTTTTTGTTGATGCCTTTTTCCCAGCTTTGCAGCAGCTACTTTCTTCACTTCTATCTCCATTTTATTTTATCTCCTTTCCCCACCCTCTCCCCCACCAAAGAAATTTAGTGTGGAGCAAGCTCATGTGATTTCAGTTACAATTCAAAACTGAAATTCTTCTTGGGAACCCGGTTTTTTTAAGCCCAATAACTTGTGGCTACTGTTCAATGTACTAATACCTGTATATTTATATGTTTTAAAAATCAAAATAGGCAGGAGAACTACATGAAAACTGTATTTATGCTTGTTTTATGTAGAACACAAACATATATTTCACATCAGACGGGCAAATGTCTTCTCACAGGTTGGAATTTTACTAGACAGGAGGTGAATTTCATTACAACTAAACCAGGTCCAGAAAAAATTAGTTAGCTGTTGATAAACACAGATTACAAAAATGCAAAATTTAATTCAACTGTATTAAATGTGAATTTGGTACAATTTCAGCATATTAGCAGTATGCCCATTCTTAAAATTTGCTTCAAATTTTCTATTTTATTTTTGTTATAGAACTGCCTGTCACACAGAACAATATAGAGAAAAGACCTGTGTTAGCTAATCTGCTGTAATCTTTTCAAATCTTTGAAAGAACAACAAGCGCTTGATAAGCAGGGTCAGGCTGGGTCAGGATTTCGATAGCAGACATCTAAGGAATGCCTAGATGCTTTGGGACGGGGATGTGGGTGACTTAGCAAGCTGGCTAAATCAGCAAGTTTGCTCTCCCCTTCACTTTGGTAAGGAGTAAAGGGAACAGACTATGCGCTGCCGACAAGGTAACTTTTTGGGGGAGATAGGTGTAATGCAAGAAATGCCATTCAAGGTATTACTTTACCCTTTTATCAAGCAGTGGCTTTAACTGACACCAGCTCAGGTAAGTACATTTTGCCTTGTTAACTGATGGATAACCTGTTTCACACATCCAGTCATAAAATTTGCAGGGCGTTGTCAGGTGCTGTTAAGCCATGCCATAAACCATCCTGTTCACCCATTGTCTTGAGCCACTTCTCTCCTACATGCTTTGTACATATAAAAATATATTTCTCCAAAGTGCTTTTAAATTGCAGGAATGTCAGCTACATCCATTATAGTTATCATCCATATCAATGCTAGTGTTGGTTTTAACAGCTGATTATATAAAAAACACACACAAAAAAATTGATAATATGAAATATGAGTAAATATTTTTAATTAACTCTTTACAAAGCTCTCATCTGAACCAGAAAAATTAATAAGGTAAAATTATTTTAGAAGTATGTACCTTGCCTTTCTGAAACATTATACAGGCTGTGCTGGCAAAAACAACCTCTCTCTAAGAAAACACTTATTGAAAAGTCAGCATCTGTATCTTACTGAAAGAAATGCAGCAGTTTCAATGAAAAGAGTAAAAACCTCTCTCTCAGATCTCATTTTATGCTTTTTTATTTCCACTGAGAATATTTTAAGACTAATCAGCCCTACAAAAGGTACCACTGTTAATCTACTGTTTGTCTTCGTCTTCACTGCAGCTGCTTAGTCGATAGAGAGCAAACAAAACTAGAATTAAGGTCATTCCATTTAAATCCTTCAGATTGGAAGACAAGAACTAAATTATTGCTAAAAATTACATGAAGGAAAGCCCAGGATAAGATATATATTGTTTATTATTTGCCAGACCCATAGTGCCACTGCACTTACATATTTGTGAAGGGATTACATCAACATTTTATGAGATTAATTGTTATCATGGGGAGATTCTCTGATATAGTATCCACACAATTTAAAAGTATGCTCCTGAGCTTTCACAGAAGGTATGCAGTACATAGGGGTAGTGAGAAATAACCCAAACCCCCCAGCTTCCAATCAATTGTAATGCATGAAATATAATGACATTTTTTCACATAAATGAAATGTAAAGAACATTATTACATTTCATCATAGACCACCGGTCTGAATCCCACAGGATCATTAAGGTAAAGATCTTAATGGATGATTTTGTTTTCCTTCATAAGACACCTTAAACCTGTACTTTCACATTTTTAGGTAGACAGAGCAATAGCACTAAAGATTGCTTCTATGCTAATATTAGGAAATTATTTCACAGTAGTCAAATAAGAGTAGAAAATGAGTGGTCAAATGCATAGAAAATCTTTTGGCCATCAAAAATCCACAAGATTTTTTCTTCAAATTAGGAAATATTCCCTGGGAACTACTCTATAAATAATACATAGTAGGGTTTAGTGTAATCTTTACTATGAGAACATGCTTTCTTTAGAGCCAACAGTAATACCACTTCAAGAAGGAAATGCTGTGTGAAGAGAGGATCTTGCAGCTCTCTCCCACTTTAAAATCAAGTACATAGGCTCCACAGTATCTGCAGCCCTCAGGAGCCTGATGGCTACAAGGTATGAGTCAGCTCCACCACTCTGACCTCTCAAGTGGTGGAGAGGTATGTCCCCGTTTAGTATCCTGTGCTGGCTCAGGCTTCCCGCACTCAGCCTCTGTGAGGCTCACTCGACACTGAGGCTGGACAGAAATCAAATATTGGCACTAGGTATCCACAAAGAAAACAAAAAAAAAGGGGGGGCATTTTATGTAGTCGAAAAGGACCTCTGCCCGGGTATGATTCAGTAGGGTGATAAGATGCTCATGGTGTTGTGATCTGTGCTCTAGTGAGAAGGGTAACCACTCACATCAAAATTAAATTTGTAACCTTTTTTCAAGCAACAATTTTGATAGGAGGTCTCTCAAACACAAAATCATTGCAGATTTACAGCCAGCTTCAAAACAATTCTCCTTTTCCCTATCCCTTCCTCCCTCTCCCCTTCCCTCCTTTTCCCTCACTATACACAAGATTTTTTTGCTCATCCTGTTTCTTTTGGTCTCCCAAAATTCTTTCACCCAGCCTGATTTCACCCTTGCAAGCTGAGTCGGGAGCAAAGAGCCTTTAACCACAGCCATGAATTTCCTGCTGCATCTGGGCTCTGTGAGAGGTGACATCAGGCTGGTGGAGGGCAGACCTGGACCAGAGACAGGACTCACTGGAGGACCAGGTTGTAACCAAGGCATTAGGACTCACTGTGATTGCAGGTGACATGGGTGGCCCATGCAGCTTGCTAGGAACCAGTAAACCTTTGTGAGGGAGGTTTGCCTCAGGCCCTCAGATATCTTAGTAGCAAGCCGAATCAATTGGACCACGCTCTTTTGGTCACATCCCTTCTTCTAAAAACTCACCTGCATACATGTAATTTTTTGCTTCACTCCTAGGCTTCTATTTCAGTAAGTGGATGAATTGCAAAAGAAATAAAATGTAGGTGGGTCATAAATGTTTCAAGTGTCAATAAATCACTGGCACCAGTGGAATTTCTAGGAATATCCACAAACAGAAGATTCAGGATGAGGCAAGACTAACAATATTTTTTCCCCCTTTTTTAAGGAGCACAAAATGAAAAATACTGCCTCGTGTTCTACTCTTCTCTGTAGAGTATGCCTGCTTGCATTGCGATACCTAACCTATGTCTGTATTCCCCATACAGAACATTCATCGTTTATCCGTTTAGGACATACACAGCTTTAGTGTCATAGTACTAAGGACTTTCACTACGGAGATAATGGCTGTATAGAATCAACTATTGTATATAATAATGCTGAAGATAACGGTCATTACTAGAGCCACTGAAGAAACACATAAAAATTCTAGAACTGTCAGAGGTGACATCTGCAAATGACGTCACTTGCATTCTTATATCTCTGAAACATCTTGAAACTCTTACACAAAAATGTCACTAACATAATTCACCACAAAAGTGTTACAAGGATGACAGGACTATATAAAAAATTGCTAGAAATACTTAATATCAGGGAAATATTTTTCTTTATGTGCGTATACAAAAGGAAAAAAAGAAAGCTTCTAAGTCACATGCTGAAAGCAGTCTGAATTTACCTTAACACACACACAAAAAAAAAACCCCAACCCCCAAACCCACACTACTTTTCTAGAATGCTGGAAACCTAACTAGAGCTCAGGGTTTAACACCCTCTGTATTTGGAAACACATGAACTCACATTATCTATACTTTCTTGTATACATATAAAATCAGAAATCCTTTCCAGTTCATTCTCTGTTCTTTCTGAGACATGCTGCCACTGCCTTGTTTATTGTCATCATCATTTGCAATCACAAAATTTATGCATCATTTCAAGTACTAAAATAATAAGAAACAGAGCTCTGTGGAGATCAACAAGAAGTCCTTACAGAAAGCGAGGCACAAATGGAGAAAGGCATTGTTGCTTCTAGCCCTAATTTGTTGGAAAGCATTAATCAAGAAACAGTTCACCAACAGGCATATGCCATCTAATGGATCAATACACATTTCTATCAGCATGACATGCGGGTGATGCTAGTAACTGCCAAGTCCTATAGTCTTGAACCTTAATTCTTGGATGATGATATACTAAGAGTACAGCATATAGCCTTACCAGCAAACTTGGAAAATACATGTAACATGACACAAAAGCTGGCTGCCCAGTCTAACGACATTTTCAAAAAACTATATTCTATGGCAACACATCATAAATGGCTTTCATTATCATTTCTAAAACACTCCTTAATGTTTTCTCTAGCTGATCAAGTAGTAGGCATAAAAAAGAAAGGAAGGAAAAGATCACATTTAGCCTATTATTATATTTGAGGAACTAAAATGTTATTTATTAGTAAATGTTAGTTTCTTGAAAGGAAGTTTCATAAAAGTTGAATTAAATAATTTATCTAACATGAAGTCATTACATTTGTAATGTAAATATTGACTGACTTAGCTAATGAGTGTCTGTGTATAAACAGGCTCTTTTTTGACTTCAACTGGAGTCTAGAGCAGACAGCTTTGTATATTTTACAGTCTCTTGTACCTGAGCCAACAATTGATAGTGCCATAGATCAAAGCCTCGATACAGAGATACCAAGCAATTTGGGTATAAATGTGCTGCTTAAAAAATGATAAGAGCACAAAAGAAGTTTTAAGATACTTTTGTCATGGTTTAAATGGTAAGTAGCAAATTAATCTGATGAGTTGTGTTAAAGTTGTACCCGATGTACCAACAGGATAGAAGCTCAAAAAATACTTTCTATTTTTTTCCTGAGATTTGTAAATGAGAAAATATTTTATATTAAAAACAGCCATGACTCTATGTTTTCAACAGGAGTATTTCATTTTATTCCCTAATTATTTCCTCAGATTTTATGCAGAGGGCTAGGATGTAATTTTCTCTGCATAGTTTAACCAAGATATTTAAGTAGACAAGTAAGAAAAAGTGCCTTCAGTGGCCATGAGATGCTCACTAATAATGCCTGCTCAATTAAAGTAATTTTTAACACATAAAAGCATTTATTGACACATAGAGAGCATTCAGTCCAAGACTCAAGCCTCTTCATGATTTCTTTTAAAGTTATACTGCCTAATTTATGAGCAGGCTCAGCCTGCTATGCTTCTATAAATTGTGTAATGAAAAGTCAGTTAAACAAATAAAAGCAATAGGATCTATCTAGCAACCAGCTAGCTGGCACTGCAGAACCATAGGAAGTACTACAAAGTACTACAATTGTACTATAATGTCTTCAATAATTTGAAAAACTCCATGTATTATGCTTTAATTTTTAAATATTGTTTGACAGGTTAAATTGTGGGCACAGGTATTTTCTACTCATACAACAAAGTACTTGGCTTCTTCACTTTTATTATGCAATAGAAGACAACTAGTCAGAAGTACAAATGTAACACTTAACTATGGCTCTTAGAAACGAACATTATAACCCTATCTCTTGAGTTGTTTTCTCACACTGTCTCAACAAAATTGTCTAGAACAAAAGTGAAAGGTGAATAATATCTGAACAACAGACACTTATTTACTGCTGTGTAGTACCAGAAGGCCCACACACTGGAGAGGAACTGAGAGAGAAAGGCACCTCTCCATGTAGATGTGTATTAAAAAGAAAAAAACTATCCAAATAAAATTTAAAAGTAGCATCTTGCACTAATTCTGCTGTTACAAATTATGCAAGACAACAGAGTACCAAACCCACAACTGCCTTCAATGTAGACGCATGGCTAAATGAGTTCTCTGATGATTTTTAATACAAGGGTAGTTTTAAACAACGGACTCCATATTGTATAGATAATGGTTTTTGCATAGTAAGGTCAGCCTGGGTATAAGAGGCAGCAGAGGTATGACTTCTCAGCATGTTTGTGCAATGCTGTTGGCAAAACCGAAGAGCACTGGCTGCAGGCAGGGGTCGGTGAATCCAAGCTCTACCTATATATGTGTGCATGTGTGTGCACATGCGTGTATGTGTCTGTGAGCAACATGAAATGAGTGTTGTAGGGTCCAGAAACACACACATTCCAGCACACAGTTAGCTCCAGCAACGAAAACATCATGGGTATGCAGTCCAGGAGCCAGAGTATACCTCAGGCCCTTGCAATTTGAGAAGTAATCCCTGCAGATATCTGTGTTTGAGCTCCTCCTGCCATTGCACATTCAACTCCAACACAGATGTATCTTCTGCAGCAGCAGTTTCCCAAGCATAGGCAGAAATCTACAACACTGCACCCACTGCCTCTCACTTGTCTCACACCTTTTCATTTTCTCTGTGATTTGGGGAAATTCTGAAGACAGACTTTTCTCTCCAGTCATGGCTTATTTTGCCTAGATGTAATGATACAGGCCAAGAAAACTCACTGCACTTTTATTTTTCTTCTAATATATTTTATCTTAAATTATTTGCTCTAATTAAAAATATAGTGGTGATTGGAAATAAATACTGAGAGGGTACAATTCCCTTTACTGCTATATCCCTAAATTGCTGTGCTCATACTTACTGCACTGCAATACAATCCCAGGCCAGTGATCAATGAGAAATTAAATAACCATCATCAGTCATAAAACTAACAGTAAGGCAGGACTGGGGTTTTGCTGGCAGTTACATCTAGGTTTAACCTTTGAAGGTGACCCTGGTGAGGCACACTGAGATTTCCAGATGGAAAGCACCGTAACAGTCAGGCATGACCCTGTACTGCTTTTGCTATAGGACTATTTTCCTTATCTCACTGAAGGAAGAGAAAGTCCTAATATAAGAGTGGGAAAAGCATAGGGATCTCATACAACAGTGCAGGTACCACAAAATGGATGTGGGATGCTTTCCACAACCAGGGGCTTGTGTCCCTGCTGAGAGGACAGGTTTCACACAGCAGCCTGAGCTGAAAGCAGCATGCAGCCTCCATCTCCAGCACATCAAAAGCAAACCTGATATTGAGTGCAGATCCCAGGCAATAGTTTTGTTCTTCCTTACACTGCTGCAGGGAGATGCTTTACCCCTCCTTGGCCATCAGCTCCTATCCCCTCTGCACAGCCTCTGCACATGTCTGGGAACATGAGTGGTGCCAGCACTGCTGCAGGAGCAAGGCACGTGATTCAGGAGGGCACAACCCCACACAGAAACACACTGAGCTTCTCTGTAGAGGGTTGAGTTGGCTCCGTGCCAAACCCAACTGCCGGCCACACGGATTCCCCCCCCCTAAAGAGAAAAGGGAAAAA
>JAWWEW010000165.1:38452524-38477114 GCA_035583185.1 Anabacerthia variegaticeps | reverse complement strand
AATACTTCCTTAGTTATAACCTGGTTACCAAGGAAGGCCTGAACCAGAACCAAGAAAACTAAACCACCACATTCTCCCACTGCTGCAGAGTGAGGATGTTTATTTTACATGATCCCTCTCTTTGTTTCCTTTGGAAGCCCTTGATTTCTTAGGGAGAGTTGAAATGTCCTTTTTTCCCCTCTAAGAGAAAAGGAGACCAAATAGGTTTAAAGTAATGACAGTTTTATAAAAAAAAAGAAAATAAAATCAATCTGTTAACATCTCAAATTCAAGTTGTATTCAGTTCTTGGCCTCCACAGTGTCTGTACATTCAGGTGCACTTATAAAATCCTGCAATAAAATAGAACTGAATAATAGACATACATCTATAACTTTTTATTTGATATTCTAGTCAAACTGAAAAGGAATGTACACAAGACCTGGAACTTAAATAAAACATTTTCATAAATACAGGCTGGTGAATATGTCCTAGAGCAAAAGACTAAATATGCTGTACATCTCCCAGGGTTTAAAAACTTAGGAATTACCTCTTTTTCCTTCTCTGTACCCTATCCGAATGACATTTAGCTAACTACAGAGTGTAAATATTAAGGGGTACCTTCATCACTGTCTACAAGTGTCTGCACAGGAATAAAAAATGCAATAAAGGCCTCTGCAGTCTGTCAAGGAAAGGTACAACAACCTCCAACCACTGGAAGTTGGACCAAGACAAATTCAAATTTCAACCATGTATGGTTCTTCCATAATGATGCTAATTAGTCACTGAAAGAGGGTAGTGGTGGCTCTCTGGGAATTATAAGAGCAAACTTGACTGTGCTTTCTTGGGAATACGCTCAGATTCCATCTAGGAGTCATTCAGAGGAGCCCTACAGCAGTTCTGTTCTATGCAGGTAGGATTTCACGTTGTAGGTTCTGCTGCAACAACCAGGCGCATCCTCATCACAGACCTTCTTTTCACTTGGCACATTACAGGACTCAGGAGCATGATGCAGCTGCCCAGAGATGATAACTGCTTCACTTCATGTCTTCTAGATTCATGGGCTATAAATGACAAAAAATCATGGTCTCTGGTTCAGTGTTCCTTCTACCTGGGAAAGAACACCTAAAAGATACTGTCTCCCTAAAACCTACTCAGTAGTGTGTGGTGAGTACAGTCATTCAAATAATTTGCAAACAAGCGCAGATGGTGACATAACAGGCTGAGTACTGTCAATAAGAATGTGATCATCTCCATACTACAGCTATCCTGGTGGGAGTTTGTTACAGACCACCCAGCTAGGGCGAAGAGAGAAACAAAATCTCCCATAAGCAGGTGCAACAACTCTTGTGAGGGACTTCATGGAACTGAAACTGGCAAGGGACACAAAGAATAACAGGAAGGGCTTCTACAGCTACATTAATCAGAACAGGAAGGTGAAAGAAGGTGTATCCTCTCTGTTAAACAATGCTGGTGAATAGATAACAGATGAGAACAAGGCTGAGGTCCTTAACAATATTTTGCCTCAGTCTTCAACAATATTTTGCCTCAGTCTTCAATGACAATCTCTCTTCTCACACCTCTTGAGTGGATGGGGAGCAGGATGGGGATTGGAAGAGCAAAGCCCCTCCCATTGTAATGAAAATCAGGTTCGTGACACCTGGGGAAGCTGAATGTGCACAAGTCTAAGGGACCCAATGAGACATTGGGGGTGCCCAACCCATATAGAACATTGGACTGTTGGAGCAAGTCCAAAGGAAGACTACCAAGTTGATCAGAGGGATGGAGCACCTCTCCTTTGAGGAAAGGCTGAGAGAATTGGGATTGTTCAGCCTGGGAAAAAGAAAGTTTCAGGGTGACTAAACTGCAGCCTTCCAGTACCCAAAGGGAACTTACAGGAAAGAAGGAGCAAGACTATTTACAAGAGCATACAGGGACAGAACAAAGGGAATGGGTTCAAAGTGAAAGAGAGAAGGTTTAGATCAGATATTAGGAAAAAATTCTTTACTGTGAGGTAGTGAGGCACTGGGACTGGTTGCCTGGAGCAATTGTGGACGCCCCATCCCTGAAGATGTTCAAGTCCAGGTTGGATGGGTCTCTGAGCAACCTTATCTAGTTGAAGTGGTTCTTGCACATGTCAGGGGGGTTGGAACTAGATGCTCTCACCTCAGGGAATGGCTTGAAGTTGTGTCAAGGGGGGTTCAGGTTGGATATTAGAAAGAGGTTCTTCACTCAGAGGGTAGTTGGGCACTGGAACAGGCACTTCAGGGAAATGATCACAGCACCAAGCCTGACAGAGTTCAAGTGTTTGGACAACACTCTCGAGCGCATGGTGTGACTCTTGGGGATGGTCCTGTGGAGGGCTAAGAATTGGACTCAATGATCCTTGTGGGTCCCTTTCAACTTGGCATATTCTATATGGTCATCTATATGGTCCCCTTTCAAACCAAACTATTCTATGATTCTGTTACTCAATTTACCATATGTCTGCTGGAAAAACAACACAGCAAGAGGAAGCAGTCTACAGGATTCCCGGAGTGTGTGGAAAATAACTTCCTGACACAGGTGGTGAGGGAGTCAACTAGAGAAGGTGCCATGCTAGACCTGTTGTTTGCCAGCAGAGTAGGACCTGTGGGTGGTGTGATGCTTGGAGGCCCTCCTGAGCACAGTGATGCTGAAGAATTTTTGATTCTCAGAGAAGTAAGGAGTGGTGTCAGCAGAACTGACATATTGGAATTCTGGAGGAAAGACTTTGGGGTGTTTAGGGGCCTGGTTGACAGAGTCCCCTGGGAGACAGTCCTGTAGGGCAAAGGGGTCCAGGAAGGCTGGATATTCTTCAAGAAGGAAATCTGAAAGGCACAAAAGTAGGTTGCCTCCATGAGCTGAAAGATGAGCTGATGGGGAAGAAGGCCAGCCTGGCTGAACCAAGCTTTGAGTGGAACTCAGGAAAAAAAGTGAGAGTTAGTTTATGACTATTGGAAGAAGGGGTGAGAAACTCAGAAAGACTACAAAGATGTGAGGTTATACAGTCATAAAATTAGCAAGGCTAAAGCTCAGGAGGGTGGGTACCCAGAGAACAACTGGACTTACTAAAAAAGGAAACTGAGGCAAAGAAGGCATTAAGTATCTCAGTCTTATCCTCAGCCACCCCTCACATGTTTGCAGGGGCAGATGGGATCCATCCAAGGGCACCAAAGGATCTGGTGGAAGTGTTCCCTGAGCCACTTTCCACCATTTGCTAGCAGTCCTGGTTAACCAGAGAGGTTCCAGAAGACTGGAGTTGGCAAATGTATCTCTACCTACAAAAATGGGTCGGAAGGAGGATTTAGACAACTACAGGCCTGTCAGCCTGACCTCAATGCCAGGGAAGGTCACAGAGCAGATCATGTTGAGTGCCATTATATGGCACATACAGGGCAACCAAGGAGTCAGGATCAGCCAGCATGGGTTGATGAAAGGCAGGTCCTGTTTGACTAAACTAATTTCCTTCTATGACAGGGTGATCCATTTAGTGTATGAGGGAAAGACCGTGCAGGTGTGAACCTGAACATCAGTAAAACATTTTACACCATTTCCCACAATATTCTCCAGGAGAAACTGGCTGCTCATGGCTTGGATGAGTATACTATTCACTGGGTAAAAAACTGGCCAGGCCCAGAGAGTGGTGGTGAAGAGAGATAAATCCAGCTGATGACTGGTGTCACTAGTGGTGTTCCCCAAGGCTCAGTACTGGGGCCAGTCCTGTTTACTGTTTTTATCAATGACCTGGACAAGGGGATTGAGTGCACCCTCTGCAGTTTGCAGATGATACCAAGTGGGTAGGAGTACTGATCTGCTGGAGAGCAGGAAGGCACTGCAGAGGTATATGGACAGGCTGGATCCATGGACTGAGGCCAATTGTATGAGGTTCAACAAGTTGAAGTGCTGGGTCTTGCCCTTGGATCACAAGAACCCCAGGCAGGACTACAGTCTTGGGACAGAGTGGTTGGAAAGCTGCCTGGAGGAAAAGGATCTGGTAGTGCTGATCAACAGCTGGCTGAACATGAACCAGCAGCGTGCCCAGGTGGCCAAGAAGACCAATGGCATCCTGGCTTGTATTAGAAATCCTGTGGCCCACAGGACTAGGGAAGTGATCGTCCCTTTGTACTCAGCAATGGTGGTATCTTGAATCCTGTGCTCACTTTTGGCCCACCCACTACAAAAAAGCCATGGAGGTCCTGGAGTGTGTCCAGAGAAGGGCAACAGAGCCAGTGAAGTGTGGATCACATGTCTAAGAGGAGCAGCTGAAGGAGTTGGAGTTGTTTAGCCTGAAGGAGACTCAGGGGACTTTACTGCTCTCTACAAAGAGACTTTTTTGCTCTCTGAAAGGAGGTTTAAGCAAGGTGGAGATTGGTCTCTTCTCCTAAGTAACAAGTGACTGAACAAGAGGAAATGGCCTCAAGTTGTAACAGAGGAGGTTTAGGTGGGATATTAGTAAAAATTTCTTCATCAAAATTGTTGTCAAGGTTTGGAACAGGCTGCCCAGGGAAATGGCTTAGTTGCCATCCCTGGAGGTATTTGAAAGATGTGTAGATGTGGCACTTAGGGAGATGGTTTAGTGGTGGACTTGGCAGTGCCACGTTAATAGTTGGACTCAATGGTTTTAAGTCTTTTCCAACCTAAATGATTCTATGATTCTATTTTTTAAGAGCACGGTTGGAAAAATGCTGGTACTTGAGTAGTGAAATCCATAGTGTTTCTAGAAACCACCCAAACCACAGTTTTCCTGGCATTATTTTCCCATTGTCAATATTCCCAGATTTGGAATGAAAAACCTCTTTTTTAGCTTACCCCACAACCTTTAAGACAGGATGGCAAACCTTAGAGTTATAGAGCAGTTCACACATATGTTCAACACCACAGACCACAAAAAATAGTTAAAATCTCTGTAGATGCTGAGTACAAGTGAGATAGTTGGTGGGACATGAACACTGTGTCTGTATTGAGTGCAACCCCACTCTCTGTGTACCTCCTGTGCCCCCAGGTAACTACCATGCAGCTGCCCTCACTTGTTCATGGACCCCTCTGCAGCACAACCCCACAGGTCACTCCAAGAAGAAATTCAAGCAGTGCTCATGGCACAGGTCACTCCTTGGTCTGCACCCTGCACAGTCTAAGCTCCCAGTGGGAGGCAAAGGAGGCAGAATGGGTGAAAGCATTTCTCCATCTGTGGCTGAAAGGTCAGGGGCTAACCCTGTACTTGAGTGGACCTTCACATCCAAATAAGATAAGTCTGTAATTCTTGAAAATCTGCTCTTTCAACGTTAAAAAGACTGAAATGATTTATTGCTTGGCAGACAATTACAGTTTATGCAGATTGAAGGCCAGAAAGTGTTTCAGCTAGGATTTCACCATCATCTGACATTATCCAATGTCCGCAGATTTGATGATGTGGTTGAGTTACATTAGCTTTGAAATGATTGACCTGTTCATTACACAGGTAGTAATTTACATCCCATGCTAATTTACAGAGGCCAAGCTTTCTCTCACTTTCAATTTCTCAAAAATATGGAATCAAGCCAAAGCTAACTTTGACATCTGATCCTGATCTTACATCTTACTAGTCTTAGACAGAGTTATTCCTAAAACTATCATGTACTTATTTTGGAGGCAAATATCCCATTTGCCTTTGACAATTTTTCTACTGAAAAGTCTGTGCATACTTTTGGACACTGCACATTCCAACAATAGGATACAGGTGCATATGTATTTGATATTGGAGGATAATATAATTTTTTTCTGAGCACCTGAACAGCTGATCTCTTTCTACATTTCTATATATATAGGTCACATTGCATGTAAGTCCAAAATTTTTATAACCATGCAATAACAAATACCTTAATAATCTCATGCACGTAACAGCTACCAAGGGGAGTCTCCTATTCCTTTCAATGGACTTGGCTAAGACTTAAAGTAGCCATTTTTTTGTTTATTTTGGGGTGGATAGCAAACCAATGGGTTTTTTAAACTATTCTTTCACATACAGATATTCTTGCATCTTAATTCAATCCCCCCAAACAAACAACAACAAAAAACCAATATAAAAAAACGCCAAACAAACAAACAAAACCAAAACCTAACCACAAAATTCAAGCTGTAGCACCCCATTTAGCAATAAGAATAAGGATTTCTAGTGTGGTGATATATAATGCCTAGATTTGAGGTAAATTCCATTGGCGTGAATATGCTTATCTCTTTTGTTATAGCCTTCTGCTGTTTCTTACCAGAGTGCCCTAATAAATTTTCACGTGTCCATCACAGTCTTAATAATTTTACTTCAAATATCTACGTTGTTCCCACAGAAATTATGAAGTGTCATATTAGGCCACTTTAGATCCCACACTATTCTGTAACACCAGATCCACAAGTCTTAATTCTTTCATTAATATTCGGACATTACTGCAAGAACTTCCTCTAAATGGTATAGCAATAGCAAAACTGTTCTGCGGCAGACAAATAGATCAGATGTTGCGGTCAAGTATTATAAGCACACTACTCTAAGCACTTTCTAACTAGTGATTCCGGAACTGCCCAGGTGACAAAAAAGGGTAAGTGGAAATGAAATCAATAGTCAGGTCCTCTAGCCTGTGATAACCAGCCAGTTAGCTACAGATCAGCAACTAACTAGACTCTCCAAAGGGTTACTTTAAAAAGAGCCTGAACAATTTTTTCATATCATTACTCCTGCTACCTATAAATTAGATATTTGAAGTGTACACATTCTTCCAGCATATTCAGGCATCCTTTTAATTATATTTCAACCAAAGAAAAGTGCAATCTCTCTTTCATCATCCAACTTAAGACAGTATATATCAAGAGTCAGAAAGAAATATAATAGATGGCTTAGACTACAACACCTTCAGTTGCTGCATCTACTAAGTATTATTACTCCAGCACCAAATATGGAATATGAAAAGAAGGTCAAAAAGCACACTTTAAAATTTAAGAATGCTAAATTAAACCTACAGATTTACAAAAGGTGAATTTTCATGTTATTATGGAATTCTACAGGTTGTCAATAGTCCTAGCAAGGACTGTGTAAGGATTACTTACATGACTGCCTGGTAAGTGAATGTCTCTTTTCTGATTTTCCTGCAAAATTAAGGAAGAAATAATCAAAGATTACTAGAAAATTTAAACTAAACACTGGTACTAATTTTAAAATTTCAAACTGCAATGAAATACACTCTGCTTTACTGTGTAAAGCATAGAAGCAACATATAATGGTTTGACATTTTAAAATAAATATTTTCAGAGAAAAATGCTAAAAATATCTCTTTTCTGTATTTAAAGGTCCAATTCAACCCTAGATAACTGCTAAAACATAAATTCCGATTGCAATCTGGTTACAATGCACACCAAGCACAAAAGCCCTCTAATGATCTTTGATTAGTTCTTTATTAAATTCATCAAGGGAGCAAAGAAAATTTAATAGTCTTCACCATTTGTCATCTTTCTGATTACAGTTTTGATTAGAACTTTCAGCTTTTATTTTCTTCTTTTCTAGTCATGGCTATTACTGTGATAGTGCTTCTTTCCTCTAGTTTAAGAAGTACAAGATAGGGCAAATGAAACACATTTGTAATTAGATTTTAAAAAAATAAAATATGTCCTTAGCTAGGTGTGTTCATACCCTGAAAAAGGCTAGTTAAGAATATGAGGTCTTAAAAATGCAAAATAGCCCTAAAGGGAATGCCTCCACATTAATTCCATAAAACTTTTAATAAAAAACCCCAATATCTTGCTTAACTAATAAAATACCTCAAAAAATTTAAAATGCCCTATACACAGATTTTTGTAGAAGAAGGGAAAAAAATCCCATATTTGAAAATTAATTTTAATATTTTAGAAACATTTCTAAGTGTATTCTGTTTTAGTATTCGGCATTACAATTCACTTATTTAGTACAAACAATTGAAAACATTTTTTACTGTGCATTAGTGATACATCTATCTTAAAAAACTGGAAAGAAACAAATTGAAATGTTCTAAATAGATAAAATAATTTTCACAATACTATGCACTATGTCTGTAAAAAATGCGTGCATTTCAATCTCAGTTATGAATGCCTAAATTTTTATATTCCTAATGCAAAACCTGCCAAGTCACCTACTGCATGAGACAGGCCCTGATTCACTATGAACAGTGAAGGGTGTTGCAGGTTTCTTATTTGCATGAATTACTGAAAAAAGCCTTCAGCAGCAAGCACTGTTTTCATCAGCATGAAAAGGATACATTAAACAGTCACTGAGTAAAATCCTGAAACAGTCCTGAAACAAAGGATAAAATTGGGAAGTCCACCTTTAGCAGGTGGACATTCCAAACACTGGGCTGAAGAACCATAATTTCTCTCTGTTCTTACCTCCCCGGACCAGGAAACCTTTCAGTGTTCCTACAGAGTTAAATGTCTCAGAAGAAGCACAAGGTTTGTGCTGTCCCCCACTCTTTGTACAGACTGATGACTCCGCATATCAGAAACCTGGCCTTGAATTCCCTTTAGCAGAGGACAGACCTGAGTCCAGGCTGTGATTTGTGATACCTGTCCGTAGTTAAAGTGGAGTTATTGCATGCAGACCCTGTGATGTTGCATGGACTTTACAGTAAAGCATGGCATAGATTCAGAATTTCACACCAAGGGATATTGTATCGGTAGCTTCTTGAACACAAGGAAGAGGAAAACAAATTTGTTGGTGCTGCAAAATCTCTGTTCCTACAACCCTACTATGCAGACTAAGGCAGAGCTGAAAACACTACAGAGGAACATCTCCAGTCCCCAGGGTTCACAAATACACACCATGACCTCTTTCAGTCAGGACACCTTCTCCTGGCTCTTTGCAGTCACGAGAAGATTGTTCCTTCAAAGCCAGCCCTGTTGTACTGCTGCTGACTCGTAGGTTAAGGAGGTGTCTTCAGTTGCTTAGTTTATCGCTTGGAGAAATGTGCCTCAGAGTTAGATCAGGACCACAGATTTAAGGCACGTCACAAGTAGAAATGGGTCACCTTGAAAACACTGCTGGTACAAGCAAATACAACTATTTATTCCTAAACTAAAAAACAGACAACACAAAGATTTGTAGAGATGCTGACAGTAGCAAGGAAGTTAAAAATTAACTTATTCCACTTTTCCCATTCCCATTAGCCCACTACCAAGATACTTCTCTCTCTCCAGCTGGTTGATAAGTGGTGTGGACTTATTTAACCACTGTGGTCCAGGGGCATACTCCTTATAAATGCACTGCACATATGAGAAAAGGCCTATCTCTGCAGGAAGGACATCTTTTATGACTACACCTTTGAATAGTGTTTTAGACTTCTATTAAGTTGATCTCTCCTTTCTCTACTTGTTTCCCCCACATATGCAACAGCTGTCAATGCTGTCATCCAAATTGCTGTCTGATTGACTACTGCCCCTTTGGAAGGCAAGGTAAAAAAGCTTTCTGTGCTTGGGGAAAAGCAAAAACCCAAAATAACCCACTAGGGGATGAAACTCTCATTCCCATCAAGAGAAGGGCTTTGCATAAGTACCCAAAGCCTTTGCACCTATGGAATCTCATATTCCAGATGAACTGAACTTTCCCAGCCTGACTGGCCATTTGTCTCTTCACCAACCAACCTCCATCCTCAATACATGGGCTCATTTGTGAAAAAAGAGCGTGGCATAACTGGAATATCCATGGGAAGTTTTTCAAGGGTTCACAAGTAGTGTGATTTAAAGGGCTTCTCTTCTAGTGCAGGCACAGGGATTTCATCTGAAAGCTAAAGAAAGAACATCTCCACTTCACAACTCCCAGGACATATTTGATTGATATAATTTTACCAGTTACATGCAATATAGGGATTTCAACCACACTGATTGCTACTGATGTACCCTTTTCTCTATAACATGGTAAATATTAATTTTGTGTGGTTTTATTTCCTCTAAGTTATTAGGCTAAAAACTCCTCAAAATAGCTGTGCCCTAAAAAGCAATTTGTATTTAAATACGTGTGGAATTCTGGACTTATATTATAAAAAATACAGGTTTGTCTTTTTCTTTGGATTTTTTTTCATGGATTTCAGGTTGGTTTTTAATGTTATGTCCCTATAGGAACTGCGCTACAAAACCAAAATGCTTATTGTGATGTTTGTAATCTGCCTTATTGCAATTCCATTGAATATTAAGCTCTGTATTTCCAAATCTTTGCATTTCCAAGTGCATAAATGAGAACATTCCCTAGCTAATTGGAACCTTTTTTCTTCCTCACTGGCCATCTACAAACTCTTAGATAGTCCAAACAATCAGGTGATGTTGCAAATGCAACACGTTCTATTGGAGCTTTCCTTTGTGCTTTGTGATGTGTTTGTCACATGGCCCCAGAGGCAGCAGTTATTTGGTTTTGTCACATTTAGCTTAATAGTAGTAGCAAGAGGAAAAATGAGGAGAAAGAATAGAAAAAATAGAGACATTTAACATTAATGGTTACAGTAAAATTTATACGTCTTCACTGCAGAAGATTCATAATGTGGCTTCGTCACTAGGATATTAAAGGCTTCATTTTTAAAATAAAACTTTTCAGTCAGCATGAAAAAACGTCATCTTCAGCACACAGAACTTGCAGAGAGCCAGAAAAGGTAAAATCTGCAGAGAAGTTCAGTATCATTGGGAAGAAGTCAAAGTTTTACACCTCCTAAATGCCCTTTATTAGAAAATGATTTATTCAATATAAAATGTGGTTTCAAAATGATGATGGAATTAATCAACTTGTCAGCAGAGAAAGTACTGAAATAACTTCATGGCTGGCATAGCTAGTTGTCAGATCAGCTCTCCCTTTCATAGGCACTTGTTATAACAGGCAGGGGGCTAACCCTCTCAGACACGGAGCTAATCAGTCCTTGAAAGTCACTTCATCCAGTGGAGTGGAATAATGTACTTTAGCATCGTTTGTCCACCTCTACCATTTGGAGCGATGTTATTTAGACTGTCCATTTTTGCTTCATTAGCTTCCATTTTAAAGAATTATATATTTTTTCAATGGCATTTTTTATCAGAACATCAGGTTAAATCTATTGTTTCTCACTACCCACTTTGTAGTGGACACTGTTAAGATCAGCCTGTGAATATAAAGTAAGATAAAGCAGCTGCATAGCTGGAATGGTTATTCTTTAAGCTTGATTAAGTTCTCACAGGAAAAAACAAACAACAAAATCTGGACAAGAAGTTCACAATTAATGATCAAGAACAGTTATTTCCAGCAGAGTTAACTTAATCAACCTGCTGAACTACTACAGTTTACAATTAATGTTTAGAATTACCATGCAGATACCAGTAGCTTTCTGGGTGCACATGCCTGCCCACCCTGTGCAAACAGATGTTCTTTGTCTCATTTTGCAATATTTGTTACTGCCCTCCTCACCACGACTGGCTGCCTGCCCCACCTGCAGGGACTGACCCTTTTCCTGAGTCTGGGCTGGGCCTAATTGAACATGAATAGACTCCCTGGCCCCAGACAAGATCACTGAACTGGAAGAAGACAAAAACCGATGGACAAGGACAACTCAATAAACTTTGCTTTGCTACCAGCTCTTCCTCACTGTCACTCAGCGATATCAGCAAATTAAATGTACCCAAGGAATGGTGTTTTATAAAAGAGAGATCTTTTCTCCTAGCCCTTGGATACTCCTCCTTGAGAAATTCTCTAGGTTTCTATTTCTTGTGTAATTTGTATAAAAGGAACCTCACTGGCATTTTCAGATTTTGGTACTAGGAGTTACCAAGCCCTTTAAAGTAACTTCATAGTTTGAGCACCACTCATTCATAAATACCAGTTTTCTTCTGATGGGCTCAGACTTTTTACTAATGTATTCAATCTAATGTAATCTGTACTAACAAGTGGAAATTGTCTGTAGAAAACTTTTGTTCCAGTTGAACTTTCCTGAATGTTTCATTACTCAATTAACTATGATTTAAATTAATCAGAACATCCAGGAAATTAATAAAAGTAGGACCAGACTGAACAGCGTTGACAATTTGATTATGTTATACACAGAATTCACCTGTTCACTGAAATTGTCTTAGTGCCATAACTCCACTCTTTGATTACAATTATTTCATTTATGTGGCAAATTTGTTTTACTCTTGTTATAATACTGTCATTTTAAGAAAATTTTCTTCTGTCTGGAGGAGGCTGGTATCAACAAGAGCATAGACATTTTTACATTTTTTAAGATTTGTTCATCCAAATGCATTAATAAACTCAGTGCTCAAATGCATTCCTCTTTGTAATGCAGTAATAACATGCAAGTGGCTACTTTAAACATTTCTTACTAGCCACAGGTGCATACTTAGTGTCCACGCAGACATGATGTGTCTGCTCAATGGCCATCAAGAGTTGCTGATGCCTCTAGCTGTCTCTCTGTGTCTTCCAGTGATTCACATTGTCTATCTGTAAAAGACTGTGAAAAAATCAATTTTATTTTGTAAAAATGATTGTCATTTAAATATCAATAGCACAAAAAACTGTGCACAGGTTTAAGAGAGACCATCACCTTCCCTGAGCTGTAAAGAGTGTGAGTCTTGCAGGCATGCAGAGGGGAATACTGATGCCAGCAGGATGTTTTCAAGGGGTTCTCTGCACCACTTGGGCCATAGTGTAAAAAACCACCTTGCTCAATTACCTTTTGGTTTTTTCAATTTCAGGGTTCTTGTTTACAATCACAGTGTATAATATACTAATTTCTGACTCAACAGTTGAAACAGAAAGGAAATTAATTTGAAAGCGATGGCGCTTCATTATGCACATTTTTCTCTTTTGATTAAAGAAGGATTTATTTTTTAAAATTCAAAACTTTTGGTCTCATATTAAACAACAGTGAGCTTTACTTTAAGAAAACAAATTAAATTAAAAAATAATTCCCCTCAACATTTCCTGTAAAAGTAGAAACTTTCCACAGACTTTTTATAACTGAAGTTAATGTTTATTTCATTATTTCATTTATTTTGTTACAGTGCACGTAACACATCTGATAGAGCTTCCTACGGGGCTTGGTTTCCTGCTGCTCTCCCGGCCAGTTAAGTGTAAGGAAAAGTCATTGCACTACAGTGAAAAGCAAATGGGAAGGAGGAGGAGGAAGAAAGGTAACCATATCAGGTCACATTTCCTGCTTCCCTCCAGGAGTGGTTTCTGCTACCACTGGCTTGAATAGCGAGCTGTGTTTTTTTCCTGACCTTCTACATTTTGTTACAAATGGTGTTACTTGAAAAGCTAACTCAAGTCTTTTGTGCTATGAGAGTAATAATGACTAATGGCACTTATGTGTAGTAAATTAGGTTCTTGCAGATAAATGTTCTTTTTTCCCAGATACTTTCTTTAATTTCATAGTAAATCAGAAATAATATATGTGGAACAGGAAATAAACTATGTGGAACAGCAAAATTAAGTTATGCAAAAGAGTAACTGTGGTGCTCAGCAGAAGTTATTGGGTAGTAATAAGCTTAATTCAACACACCTTAATAAATCAGAACTATGAAAATAGGGTAGATTAATTTAAATAGTTATCTCAGACTCTTCACACCATAAATCACAATGATGAAAACGACAGATAACTGCAGATAATGACATGTGTCGCTCTCAAATATGCCACATGATCACAGACTTGTTTATATACAGTTAATGTTCTTTGTTTATGCCTTTGTTAGGATCTTGCCAGATTTTCATTTTGTGCCATGACTCTTGACTGCTATGGTTCTTCATTATTATATGTATTTCTCTGATGAAAAGAGCAATCCTGCTGAAATCATTAGTACTTCTGCATTTGAGTCTGTAAGCAACTGTTCAGTGAATCACCTACTCTACACTTACATGAAAGAACAAATTGATGCTTAATTGTTTTATGGGAATAATTGGTGCTTCAAAGGAGAGCAGGGGACCTTTCTGCAAATCGCCTGTAAAATTGTTTAAAAGCATTTTAAATTCAATATCTTGACAATTTCTGCCTGAATACATCAGGTGAGATCTTAATTGATAAGTCAGTGGAAGTTGTAAACTGAAATAAATCCTGATATTAGCTGAAAGCTAAATTGAATGCATTGCATATAGCTTATATTCATAGTTGAATTCAATTTAATTGTTACAGGAAAGATAATAGTTATATTTTCAAAACATATACAGCATCCTGAAAGTTTGCTCTTGAAGGAGGTACATAGACCAGGGCCCGCCAACTCCGCTATGTTTCAGCACTCATCTGCAATGCTTTCAGTGTCTCAGGTGAACAGACACTACTCCCTTGTTACCTTTGCTTATGACTGCCAGATCTCTCCAGTGTCCTCTCCTAAATGACATCCCATCCTAACCGTAAGAGCACTGTATTTCAAATCCTAGTACAATTATGGGTAGCTGCGTGCCACATTACCTGCTGAGATAGGTGCTCAGTGCTGAAGTCGGGGAAATCTCGCTGTTACTGTTTCTCTGCAGTATAACATTACAGTGCAATTGGAGCAATGTTTCTGAAAGACCAGTTCAGTACATTAGCTCTCAAATATGAAAAAATACACTTTCATCATTGAAATTATTCACTTATAGCAGCACTTCAGCAAAACACTTTCCACACTGACCTTGCAATTATATAGCATCTAGTGTGTACTGATTTACATACCGTATGCTTTTCCACCTGTAATTGAGGCTATTAAGCAGAATGCACAGGCTGAGTTCCACCCTCTATATCTACCAGATTACACAGAAGGAGTAAACTCAACAAAACACATGTTGGGGATGCTGCTGCTGAAGCTACACTACAAGGGCTCCTTGCTGAGCAAAGTAACACTCCTACTTGGGAGGTGCCACTCAGCATCCTTTGTTCAGCAGAGAGGATGCCATTCCCAGGGTATGTCACAAACACTTCTTAGTAGGAATCATTCTAAGATAAACTCTGGAAAAGAGAGAGACACTTTGATGACACAATTCTTATTTTTAGAATTAGACTGGAATTAAAATTTTAGATTAGATTAGAATTTCTTTTGATAATTTTAATACTTGCTGGTTTGAATTGTTCTTTAGAAGAGGTTGTAATTCTTAACTGAATGAGGAACTTCTAACAATATTGAATTTTAAACAACTATATCCCTTTGAGGTTTAAATAATCATTTGATCACGAAGTTTTCAGGATTTGGGAATTAATGCATCAGGTTTGTCTGGCTACTAAAAATACCAACAAATCAAATCACCACTTTTGTTCAAAAAAAAGAAAGCAACCTTTCATTTATTTATTTATTTATTTATTTACAATATTTTGTGTTTTGCACACTGTTTGGTTATTAATGTACTATGAGCTGAGAATACTGATGACATAATTTGCTTCTGAAAATGCAAAAAATGTCTAAATTAGAAATGTTCCTGAGGGGAAAGCCCAGGGGAAAGAGTAATAAAAGTAAAGCCATCCTGAGATCTTCGTCTGGAATAGTATTTTACATTGTTCTTGACACATAAAGTAATTACAGAATCAACTATTAGAAGATGTTGAATTAGAGCCTGGATGGCACCAAAAATCACTGTTGTGAAGGACGGGACAGGACATTTGCATGTGAAAGGATAGTGAATAGTATCTGTAAAGAATTGTGAAATTACTACCATATTTATTATTATAATTTTGTATCATCACAGTCTCATTTCAGCATGACCTGCAAGAATAGATTAAATTAATGTCATTTTCTCTTCTTGTTAACATCTTTATCACAAGAGCAAGCTGTCACAATTTTAGTGTCTAAAATAGTCTGAGAATTACAGAGGGCAGGAGCAGGACCATCTCACCATTCTGCGTCTTGGTTGGCTCACCTCTGCCAGTTCACTCTTCCTTCCCCACCACGAAGAGTGACAATTAGCATAAAAGCTCTTTGTATACCACTCCCTGGTAAAAAACAGAAGACAGCTCTCACTATTTTAAACCTCAAGGTGAGTTAAAAACATAATAAAACAGAACTGGATGAAAAGAGAGTGGAGCAAGAGGTTTGAATAAAGACAAGGATTAGAAAGGATCATACAAGAAAATTAAAGCACGTATATACATACTTCTTTAATGTACGTACAATACACAAGGCTAGAATACACACTGTCCAAATAATTGGTTTTACACTGATGATAAGAGAAAAATCTGTTTCTAGAACTTCAACTGGCAGTTTCCAGTTACAAGTTTTTTGGACCTTAAAAGACCAAGCCTCTTATACGAAAAGAAATGGGCTTTGGTAATGTTGTCATTGTACATAACTGTAGTATGAGAAATGAGAGGTTATGGTTGTCTTGGTTTTGTCTTCCACCTCCCTTTTTTTCTTTTCTTCATCAATTTTGAGTAAATGAGCAGGAAAGGAAAGACCAGAACATCAAGAAATTTCACAAGTGAAATTTTGAGACATTTTCTAGAATATTTTAAAGAAAAAAAAAGGCAAAAATCTTTCATTTGGATACCTGTTGAACAAAGGTTTCAGGACTTTGAAAACAGTCAGTCCCTCCTTTCTCAAAGATTTTGTTTGGTTTTAATGAACTATTCAATAATTGAATATTCTATGAGATACTGCTGTTCCTGATTCAGCATTGTTAATTATTGTCTGTGCTGCTATAGTCCACTTGTAGGTATAGAAAAAAGGTGTATATTTCAGGCACAAGTTACATGAGATGTCTTACTGTCTTTTAGGAAAGTAGGAAGTGGTTGAAGAAAGTAAAATGTTGAGGTTTGGATATCAGGCAAAAGAATGCTGCAGCTTCACCTTACTGAGAATAAATATTACATCCATTTAAAGTTGTCTCAGATCACATTGTTCATGGAGTATTTTTAAAAACTCAATTGATATAACATCAATTCACTTCTGTACCTTTTATAGGGAAAGAGGAAAATTAGTAAAAGATGCTCCAAGCTAAAAACCTCTAGATTTGCCATGACATTTACAACATCAGGCAGAAGCACTTTCCTTCAGAGTGAAAGACACATTTGTGATGTCTGCAGGCCCCTGGCCTGAAGGTGCAATGTGGCCATTCTCCTCCATCTCCCAGGTGCCCATGGAGTAAACAGGAGCTCCAGTTACAGAGGGACACCCTATTTTTTTTCTGGCTAAGTGTTAGCTAGCCAACATGAAGGACTGGATGTGTGGGTACTTCACTGAATACCCCACCTTCAAATTTGCTCTATAAATCTCTGGAATTGTTTGTAATGGCTCTGTGCCACTGCAAATGTGTGTCTTGCATGTCTTGTCAATGCACTCTTGCACCACTGAACAGATACCAGTGTTGTAGCTGTTATGTTATCATTATCCTCTTAGAGAATGTGATATAAACATCCAGGGTCATATGAAGAGCAGTTTGAACAGCAGTGGTTTGCCAATTGCAGCGGGTTATTCTGGACACTTCGATACAACACAGATGGCATTCCCTCTCTTCTCTGCGGCCAGCTGAGCTCTGGTCTCTGGTGCTCCAGGACATACTCTTGAACTCAGCTAAAGGGCTATGGGCTCAGCTGAGTCTCAGGCAAGCAGAGGCATGTAGAAGGCTTTCCAGAGGAAACCATAATTCCATCATCAATTATACTTCTAGCACTGCCTGGAAAAGGCACAAAATGTATATATTTCAAGGTAAATATTATCAAAGATGAAAAAAACGGTGCCTCAGGAGTACTTCATTTGACCACAAAATACTTGTGCATGACCATAACTTTTTTGAAAGCCTTGGCCAAACAGATGTCAGGATGCCCTTACCAGTGAACAAGTGTGCAGAAATGATCATGGCCTCAGGAGAAGAAGCTCTCTAAATCTACTCGACATTCAAGGCTTTTGAAAGACCCCATGTCTACTCCTTGTAGTCATATTCTGCATGATAATGAGGAGTAAGGTAACATCTGTGACTTGAATAAGCAGACAAATTGTTCTAACTGCTCGTAAATGGATTTTGGGAGGTTTCTGCCTTCTTCACCAAAAGACAGCTTCCAGTGCTGACAATCCAGAGGCTCTGCCTGTCTGACCATTCATCTGACACTCCCTGACCTTTGTCTGCCAAGCTATCTGAATTAAAAAGAACACCACAACCTAATACCAAGACAGCAGCTGAGCAACAAAGCTAAGAGAACTGAGGATACACTGAAGAATAAGTTCCAGGCAAGCTGCTGTTACAGCTCAGCAGCAAACAAAGTGGTCTTCAACATTATTTACATGCATAATTCACAAGGGTGCTTCTTAGAGAAAAGTAAAACCCTTGTGGAGTTCCAAAATAATCTCTAGTTTCTCTTTGATATGCTGAGTATGTGCACCACTCATTTGTATTGGGAGTTTTTGGTCTATGAGTACCCAAGGGCTATAACTGCATACCAGTTTCCAGAAGGATTAGGAGAATAAATCATAATTCGATGTAGGTCATGTTGTCAAATGATGGCTTTTTAGCATGGTATATTTATATACTACTAATTTCAGCTTCCATTGTATGTAAAGGATGATTACTTATTTAATGAAGAGTCTTCACTGGAACAGAGTTTTGCCACAAGATAATGGTCTCATGCTGTTAACTAAATGGGAAAGCATTTACTGTAAAATATATACACTCTAATTTAGGAGATTAGCTTGTACAAAGGCAAGATCCAGCGATGGGATGTGGGCAAACTTAAGGAAATACGTTATGAGAAAAAGAATATTTGCTTGTCCATAACCACAAAAATGGTAACACACAGAAAAACCCCTACTTTGTTGTATCCTTACTCTCAAATATGTGTATATGCCAAAATCTGGTTGTATCAATGCAAGTTATATGCATCTGAGGGGAAAAAAATCACTCAATGGTGACTGCTACAGAACTGCAGAATTCAACCCTTCTGCCACTGGAGACTGGGTAAATAACAAAGGGTATTCTGAATGAGCTTTCTATGCCTCTTGGCTTAGGTACCTTCCACCCTAAGTACATGTTATGTGCTGCATTCAGCATGTGTTCAGTGAGTACTCCCTACTTCTCTTTAAGTTCTGATATTTCTATTACCAATATAATTTATTTTGCATATAGGAGTTTCCTAATATTCCTGAATGTGGTATTAACATACAGCTGTAAACTCAGAGTGTTAATCAGGACCAGTAAGACAAATGATCTCCCTAAGGCAAAAGTGTAAGTTACGCAATCAGAATACATTAAAATCTGGTAGGCTGCAGGTTTTTAATAAAAAAGAGCAAAATGAAGGGCTGAATTTATAGCCAGCAGACAAAGGTCCCTTAAAAATAGGCCTATGAATGGTTCCTGCAAGGTCAGATCAAGGGTGATGAAATGAGAATTGACCAAACACAAGAGCAATTCCCAGCTAAATAAAAAGCCAGATATTATTTTCTTCACTGACAACAGAAAATGAACATAGAGACAAGAAGGGTTGATCACTGATGCCAAAAATGTACTTTCCATTCTTTGAGCTTTCTAAAGTCTCTTCTTTTATCCATTTTCTATTTTTCATCATATTGCCATTCTCCCTTTTTTGTCAATGACCTTTCTTCAGTCCAACTCAGCTTCTGTCTAATGACCTGAAGAGGCTTTCTTCACAGCCTGGAAAGCTTTAGATTTAAGATCCCCCTCCTTCATTAGAGTGAAAAGTGAACAGCCTCTATGTGCTGGGTGCTAATGAATGTGAAGAAAGATTTTTTTTTTTGTATGTATTTTACACATTATGTTCTTGACTCCTTGAGGTGCTACAATAAATTGCTGCGCTTCATTTACAAGGAGTGATAACAGAAGCAAAATGAGGATCTGGCAGCAAATTACTTCTCTGTTCACCCTGGGTCAGACTGCTGGGGCTAATGAGAAGAGGTGCTCTAATTTTAAACTCCTCCTCAACCAAGCTATTCTTGCATTAATGTTCACTGCTATAAATTGTAAAGTCAAATGAAGGAGCACTGTTGAAAATTAACCAGTATTTTTATCTTTTGAGTACCCAATAGAACATATTTTGGCTTCTAAGCCTGGTGGTTATCAAAGGCAGCACAGCTACACCAGGCACTCCTGCCTCACCGTGGCAGGATGCTCCTCGCACGCACGCACCACTGTTTCTGCCTTCTCTTTACATGAGAGGCGGAAGTGGTATGGCTTTACAACCAGATTATAATTTAACTCAAAGAAGAAGGTGTTTAAAGCCGGTCTTTTTGTGTCCCTTTAACAGGACACTGCACACGGACATTAAAAGTCATGCAGAATTACTCTGTCCATTTAATGCTGCTGCATGTTTAATGAATTGCAATTGTGTATATGGAAAGACCCTGTAAATCACTGACCCATTTATGTCTATGAACTCTTTGTTGCTATAAGCCCAAAGCAGGATTTGAGCAGTTAATGAGAAACTAATGCAGCACCTGCTTCTCTCATGAAATATCTCCCTAAGCCTATATTTTGCCAATTTGACAAAATCAAATACAATACAAGTAAGAAAAAAACACAGAACCCCAAACCAGAATAAAACCCCAAATAAATAAAACCCAACCAAAATCATATCCCACAGTTTATAGTAGGGGAGTTATGCATCTTTAAAGAACATGATTCCAGATTCTCATCACTGGATTTTTTTATTGATAACTTGGCACTGACTACAATGACATGAATATATTTAAAACATATATCAATGGCATGGCATTCATTTGTTGTGAGATGTGTCTGTCCTGGTACATTCTTCCATGAAATTGCTACATAACATACAAATTAACCACACTACCCTACTCTAATCATTGTAATCAGTTATGTTTTCATGTGTACATTACTAATATATAAGGTTGTTGTAGTTCTTGTGTGTGGTTTAATTGCTTGTTTTTGCATATCTTGTGTGATTGATGATGTTCTAGAAATCTTTTCCCCGAAAGGAGACTTTCTAAATTACTTTGTTTAGATGCTAATGATTGTATTTCATTAGTGGCCCTCTCATCCAGAATCATCTTTAAATGAATGAATATGCCATAATTAAAAATCTGAATTATGAATTACTTTGAAAGGAGACAACATTGTCCCGATTTCCCACTGCGACTCAGTGTTATTTCAATTATGTAAATATGTTTAATCATTCCCCTTTTGTTTTTCTAATTATTTAATATTAATGTTGCTTTACCCCTTTATTGCTACAAGAAGGGATATGGCATCTTAAATGAGAGTACTTAGACAAGTGATACACAGATGACTAGATTCAAGCAGACATTTACCAGAATGCATAACCCATTTCAAAAACAAACATGCTATTAACATTCATACTAATATAGCAACACTAGCAGTAATTGCCCTTCATGCATGTTTTGTCTTTATAAACCTAATGTATTCACAATGTACAATCTCCAATCAATTTTCTTATCAAACTTAAAATCCATTTGTACAACTTTAAATTCTCTTGAAGTGCAGATTTTAAGTAATGAGATTTCTCTGTCCACAGGCTCCACTTTTTCAGTAGTTCAAAAAACACATATAAATTATAAAGCATCTGGACAAACGCTCTTCTTTTCTCACTGATACAGGCAGTTTTATTTTATAGGATTAGCAAGCAAATTCTTTCCCATGAGTCTGTGTAGTCTGAAAAAATTGATGCTAAAATTTATGCAGAATACTGCACTTTTACTGACATTCATAAAAATGAAAGGACAGTGACATTAATATCTATAACCTTTTAAACATCGTAAGTCCACATTAGGGGTTACACATGCTACGTAATTGAAAATGGAAATTAATTACAATTTATTTGCACATCACAGAAATGTTATGCGAATTTCTAACTAAATTATAGTCTAAAATGTAATAATTTGGCATTTGTTTTGAAACATCCTGAAGCAGAATTCCTAGAACTACAGTATGTCACTCCTGAGTAAGAGTAGCCCCACAAGTTCAAAGTACTATTTAAAATGTATTTGTTTGTAAATAATCTGAAACACCACCACAGGAGATGAAGAAGAATGCATTTTTATTTCTATATTCTTTAAAAAACACTGCAGCCCTGTGAAAAAGCGAAAACTTGTTAGTGGAAGATAATGCATCTGTTTCAGTTCTTATCAGTAACAGCCATAGCATTTTGTTAACATAAAAAATATATATTTTTAATCAGAGGTTTTACATTTCTTCAGCGACCAGGGGTCTAAAAACATAATGAAATGTGCATGAATATTATCGTTAAAAACATTCTGCCACTTCCAGTTTGAGTTTATTACTCTCTGCTTCGCAGCTTTTGCAGATACTATACTTCCAAAGTAGCACTGCTGCTTTTTCAACCTCCTAATTACCCTGGGATGATTCAACACAAATGAAAAAAAAACCTGCTAATAACACATTCTTCTTTGGATTTTTTAAAAATAAGTTTTTTTCTAGGCAAAAGGAGTGTGGTCATTTTCTATGGACTTCTCTGTACTGATGCAGCCACAGTGGTGAGTTTTATTCATCATTTCACTCTTGCCATAGGGACGAAGGTCCTGCCTGCAAGCAGACTTGTGCATTGTGGCAAGAACACACACATATAACCAGTTCAGTGTGTACTCTTATAACACGTATTTTTGTGCAGATTTATTTTTTTGTCAGTGCTTATTTGGCAGTTGTCTTTAGCAGTGCTGATATTTTCAACCAAAAAATGGCACAAGGTAGCAGCTGCAATTTTCAACCTATTACAATTCTGTGTATGTGTGAAACACTTAATTTCTATAACTGACTTAGAAAAAATAATTAAAGTAACCACTTAGTATTTCTGCATAACTGTTCCAGTGAACTACTTTTTCTTTGGAGACCCTGTTTTTTGAGAGAAGATACTTTCCAGAACAACTTTGAAAAAAGGTCAGAGGAGAGGCAAAGAGGGAAAAAGATATCCAAACTTTTATGGGCTGGTATGTTAAAAATGAAGGAAGCAAACAGTAGGAAGCTTAGCCTGGCAGCCTCCATTTCATATGTTAAATTTTCCACAAGACAGTTTAATTACAAAAATTAGGAATGGTAATTGCTACATATAAATGTAAAGTGTCTCTCTTGGCCCAGCACAGGGGATAAAACCTCCAACCAAATCCCAAACTATAATGCCACTCTCTGTTCTCAGGATTCTTAAGTATGCAAATAGTTTTTCCACTTAAGATCTCACAGACACAGATCTGGTCAAAGCAAATTACCCAAACAGTTTGCATTCATCAGAGAGGAAAAGAGATGATAAGGCAGATAAAACCAATGATTGTAGACATTTTGAACAAAAGCCTGCCATTTTACAGAGGAGATTATCTTGTACTCTAATTCTCTAGTTACATGGGTAGCAGAATCTTATTTTCATATTATAAGATAATGTGAGGTGAAATGGTAGATAAAAATCTGCCTTCACTGAAGTGAATGACAAGATTTTCATTGACATGGAGTCATTTTGTTCCAGGGGTTTTATACCAGGTGTAATTTTGTCAGTGTTTTTGGGGGTTTTGTTTGTTGTTTTTTTTTTTTTTACAAACACTAGCCTTTTTAACAGAGTTCGTAATGTTCAGTATTTGTACAGTCTATGTTCAGCTTGATCACATGGAATTAATCATCTCCAAAAAAAGACCAGCTAGTGTACCAGTTGTAATTCAATTTTCTCATATTCATTTTGTGAATAAAATGTGCTTCTTTTACATTTTAATTGAGGTGGCTATAATACCTAAAATTATCATGTGTAATGTTGTTCTGTGAAATGTTATGCATGAGTTATCTTCTAATAAAATACAGAGGTATATAACATCTTACTTTTGGTATCAATGCTTATAATCCTTGTCACATTAATTGTGACTTTATTACAGCCTTTTTCTTGTCAAATCTCTCATTGCACCATATCTAGGACCAGTTCCTCTGTACATCTAGGACACCCAGGCTCTGCACAACAGGGTGTTGAGCACCCATCTCTGCCCATCTGAGTACAAGGAGTAGGAATGATGGTACTGTGATGCTCTGGTTCATGTGGTACAAAACAGCATCCACCACACACTGGCAGTGGCCACTTTTAATAGCTCCATGAGCACCACCCTAAAATAAGAATGATGGCACTCACTCTGGGTGAGTCTAAGAAAATTTTCCAACATGTCTTGCGTGAGAAGAAATATTCATACTATGATTAACAATACAAATAATTTGTGAAATTACCAATAAAACTGGTTGGTACAAAAATAAAGAAGATTCAACAGTAAGACTATTAAATAACATGATTAACAGAATACACAGAAGCTGAAAATGGAAGTAAATCTATTGCAAATAGCGTTCAGATTATGCTTCAGATTTCTGGGTTTATGCAGATATTATCACTGACTCATTTGATGAAAAGCCCTTTAATTCCTTGTCCTCCTTGCAGGTAACATAAGGCATAACTGATTGTCATCCTCTTCATAACCATTTGTGACATATTGAAAGAACTGTGTCTTGTTCCCTTTGTATTTCCTTTCATTTAGCATAAACTGATACAGACACGTTGTGCTTTCCACACAGTTTAGCAAATAAGACTTTATCATTCCTGTGGCCTTTGTCTCCAAAGATCTTGATGCCTTAAGGATTGAGGAAAAAAAACTCGAGGCAATTTTAGTAGGAGATAAGATAAGTGAGCAGGAGCTTTAATGAGCCTCCAGGCTCCAGGAATACATTTACCCA
>JAWWEW010000165.1:38432905-38452424 GCA_035583185.1 Anabacerthia variegaticeps | reverse complement strand
ATTTGGAGGTCCTTCTGTCCATGTCTTTATCTTGTGGTGCAGGCTTCATGGCACTTCTCTACAATTCTACCTTGAAACAGAGACTAAACAGCTACTGGAATTTCAAGGGGTTGATATAGATGGGTGTTAGTATGTACAAACATTCAGCTACTGAAGTTGTTTTACTAGTACACTAGCCCTACAATAATTTCTAACATCTATACAATTGAAAAATCAAAAATCAGAGAAACCCTTTGGCATCAGTCCCCCCTTTAGAGATTGGACAAAACTCAAAATTTTGTCCAGTCTCTTCTACTTATACCTAGCATTATACTTAATATTAAAGCTGGGCACAGTACTCAACAGGAATACCCACCTCTCACATCCATGACATTACACTCTCATTAACACCTCTCAGAATGAAGTCTCTCTTTCTGTAAAGATTCCTCCAAATCTTTTCCAGTTCTACTGCTTTTTACAATCTTCCCTAATCATCAACACTGGGATCTCCTTTGATGCAGTGGATAAAGCTAGTCTGACTCTTACTTGTAAATGAATTTTTCCAAGATCAAAATCTTAGATTAATCGTTAGGAAAAGAATGATATATTTGTAATTTTTAGTTCACTTTAGAATAAACCAATCATTCGAGACCATAAGGAATAACTGGCAGTGTAATTAGTAAAGACTGTCACCACCAGCAAAGTCCACTTTGCAGCAAACAGCATGAAAACAGCAAAAAAACAGAACTTTATCACAAAGTTCTTTTCACCTCAATCTGAAATAGAAACTTACCATTAATAGGCATACAAGAGGTTTTAATAAAATCAGTTTTTAATTGCTTACAGCTTTTTCAACAGCTGCTGAGAATATTAAACTCATCAAAATAACAAAGTCTACAACTTGAACAACAAAAAAGATCTAATTTAACTCCAACTGTCTCCCGTGAGCAAGTGCTTACAGTGCATCACCAAGATAGTTCTGGAGATGTCCTTGTCATAGCTGAAAACACTTAAAGAAGCAGTATCAGAAACAGCTTCAGCTTTGTTTTAGATAAAGGAGATGGAGGAAACATTTCATTAACCAAAGGCATTGATTGAGGAAAATTAAAGGGCCCCAGGCCACACAGAAAGCAGATGCCATGTTAAAAAAGGGGACCCCTGGCCCAGGCCTGGAGTGGCCTAGGCACAGCAATGCCCAGCTGGGAGCTTGAGAGCAAGGAAAATCAATCACAGGACCGTTAAGATTGGAAGGGACCTCTGGAGTTCATCTGGTCCATTCATGGACATTGGTCCTCATCCTGCCTCTGAGCACCACTGAAAAGAGTCTGGCACTATCCTCTTGACACCCACTTTGAGATATTTATAGGCATTAATGAGAACCCTTCTCAGTCTTCTCTAAAGTGATGAGACCTCACTTATGCCAACTAAGCTCCTGCCAGGCTCATGAAAAAGGCAGAGGCTGAGGGACAAGTAGGTATAGCCTTGCTATTGAGATTACAGGGTTGAATGTCAGAAAGAATAATTATTATACATCTAAAATTGTTAGACTTACCATTTCAGATGGTAAGAAATGCCTGCTAAGATTGCACATCATTTTCAGGGACAGCAGTACCAGGTTCAGACAACCAAAATGAATTGTGTTTTTTCAGTTTGATGGCTGAACTGAAACACGGGGGGAAATGATTCCATTTTGGTTTTTAAAACCTTGCCTTTTCTAGTCTATTTTTAAAGCCAACTTCCAGGTTCCGCATCTTGACTCTGAAATCAGTTTAAAAATGAGACCTCAAATTATTTATTTTTAAAAATTTTGAAAGAATTTCAACTTCTTTTCTGTCTTTTTTATCAACCAAACTCATCACCAATTTTGAGCTAATTTTATAGAAAGTTTTGATTCCTATCCCCCAATGTTCTATTTTCAGCAAACGTAATGTTCACTACTGCCCAGCTGTAAATCCTAGAGGAAAGGTAAGGTGTGTTTGAAACAGATTTGGGCAGTTTGGATTTTGTGGGAATAGAGATTGCTTAAAACTGTTCTGTATCTGAAGAAAGAAGTCTCAGTACACTTACTTTTTGAGCAAGGACTGGGAGAATGAAGAACTTCCCTCTGCAGGAGAAGACCAGGTTTGAGAACATCTGAGAAACCTGAAGTTGCACAAGTCAGGGACTTGATGACATACATTAATGGGACTTGAGGAAACTGGCTGAGGAAGTGGCTAAGCCACTCTCCATTCATATTTGAGAAGTCATGGCAGTCCAGTGAAGTTGCCACTGACTAGAAAAGGGGAAACATAACGACCATTTTTGGAAAGGGTAATAGGGAAGACACAGGGAACTACGGGCTCTACTAAGTGCCTGGCAAGATCATAGAGCAGATCTTCCTGGAAACTGTGCTAAGACACATGGGAAATAAGGAGGTGATCTGGGACAGCCAACATGGCTTCACTAAAGTCAAACTGTGCGTGACAAGTTTGGTGGCTTTCTAGGATTGGGTTACAGCTGTGGTAGACAAGGGAAGGGCAACAGATGTCATCTACCTGGATTTGTGCAAAGCATATGACACTGTCACACACAACATCCTTGGCTCTAAACAGAAGAGAAATTGACTTGATGGATGAAAGACTCAGTGGATAAAAAAATTGGCTGGATGGTCACACTCAAAGAATTGTGATCAACGATGCAAGCTTGGTCCAAGTAGAGAGCAGTAATGAGTGGTGTTCCTCAGGGGTCAATACTGGGACCAGTGTTGTTTAACATCTTTGTTGTTGACATGGACAGTGGGGCTGAATGTATCCTCAGCAAGTTTGCCAGCAACGTCAAGCCGTGTGGTACTGTCAAGATGCTGAAGGAAAGGGATGCCATCCAGAGGAACCTTTACTGGCTTGAGAAGTGGATCGGTGTAAACCTCATGAAGCTCAACAAGGCCAAGTGCATGGTTCTGCACCTAGGTCAGGGCAATCCCAAGTACAAGGACAGTCTGAGAGGATGACGGACCAAGACTAGCCCTGGGCAGAAGAACATAGGGTTTTTTGGGGGCAAAGACTCAACATGACTCAGCAATGCTTGTTTACAGTCCAGAAAGCCCACCATATCCAGGGTTACACCAAAAGAAGTGTGGCTAGCAGGTCGAGGGAGGTGATTCTGCCCCTCTGAGCTGATGAGACCCACCTGGAGTACTGCATCCAGCTCTGGGGTCTCTAACACAAGAAAGATATTAACCTGTTGGAATGAGCCCAGAGGGGAGCCACTAAGCTGATCACAGGACTGGAACACCTCTCCTTTGAAGACAGGCTGAAAGAATTGGGGTTGTTCAGTGTGCAGAAGAGAAGGCTCTGAGAAGACCTTATAGCAGCCTTCCAGTATGTAAAGGGAGATTACAAGGAGGCTGGAAAGGGACTTTGCATGAGGACACATACTAGCAGGACAAGGAGGAATGGCTTTAAGCTGAAGGAGAGTAGGTTTAGATTCAATATTAGGAAGAACCTCTTTAATACAAGGATGGTGAGACACTGGTACAGGTTACCTAGAGAGGTTGTGGGCTCCTCATCCCGGAGGTGTTCAAGGTCAGACTGGATGGGCCTCTGAGTAACCTGGTCTAGAGGAAGGTTCCCTGGCCATGGCAAGGAGTTGGAACTAGATGATCTTTACAGTCCCTTCCAACCCAAACCATTCAATGCTTCTATGAAACTAAGAAGTTTAATGATCTAGTAAAGGCTAACACAAAAGACAACTGTATGCAGGATAGGGGGGAAGATGTTTTCCAAGAACTGCAATTTCCATAATGTCATTGCAGTCTAGTTTAGTCTAGTTTAAATAATCAGCAACCTCATTTAAACAGACAGACTGGCTAGTAATCAAAAATCTGGCACAGACAATTTTGCGTAGTAGCAATTTACTGATACTGGTAAGAACTGGCCATTTTCCTGCTCACTCTCTTTTTGTCCATCAATCTCCTCACCACTTCTTTGTCGGATGCCAAGAATCCTGCAATTTTTTTGGCACAGTGGACCAGCTAACCAACAAAAGAAAAAGAAGACCCCTATATTTCTCAGTGATTAGGTCACTGTTCTAGGAAATGGGTGCCTCAGGCACACCAACATAATGATCAGAACCATCAGTAGATTTTAAGACAACTCAGCTAAGAATTCATTTATAGGTCTTTGAATCAGGACTTGAAACTTCTGTTAATAGGTACTATAGGAAACTGTCCCTGCCATCTGGAATGAGTTTCAGCATCTACCTGTGAAGAAGGAAAGCCCTGTTTCCCTGGTGTTCAGCTTTTGTTAGTGCTAGACAACACTGAGGTACTCCCTTTTCAACCTTCTACATCAGCTTTAAACTTAACAGATGCCTCCTTCCAACATGGCTAAAATAGAAGTCAAATGATACAAAATGCCTGAGGAAAAGAGGGAGAAGGCAGGAGAGAGGTGAATAATGACACCATTCTTGCTGCTTGTGTTGTTGATGGAGCTTTAATGGTGCCTCAGAAGATGGTAAAGAAAAATTATGCTTCTTTCCCTGAAGGATTTAAAGACAAACTAGCCAAGAATATACAAGATGCATTGGGAAGGCAGGAGGTGGGGATCATTAGGATTTAAGGATTTACTGCAACTTGAAAATGTCGATCCTGAATTAAGAGAGATTTTGTCCAAGCTCAGGACAGCCCATGTTGAATAATTATATTTTCTCTAATGTCAAACCTCTAAGAAATGTCTGATTTAAAATGCCAAAAGTTTTGAAATTTCTAATTGAAGGAAGATATTTCCACTGTCTTGAAAATCCATTATAAATGCCTAAAAAGCACTTCTTAGTGCATCAGCTCGAGATAAATTTCCTTGAACAAAGCGTTATCTGAAAAAGAGACTTTGAAAAGACTTTTTTCTCATGAGGCACAGGGAGGGAGCAGGAGGAATATGTAAATGTGCAACTCACTGAGAGGCAGACTGAAGAAAGATGTAGTTCTCCAGCAAGCTGATGCAAAAGACATCTAGTGGGAACTTGAACATTTACTCCTAAAGGCAATTCATGCCATGGAAACTTAGGTTCATATTTTATCAAACCAACATGAAATGGAACATGACAGAGTGAAACCAATTCTTGTTAGAACACATCCAAAAAATCCCCGGTTTTCTAATGAATATTCATGCTGTAGAGACAGTGTTTTCAAGGAGTAGACTGTTCCAATGGAGAAACCATACCTACATAGATCTGTTTATTCTGTTGTTTCCCCTTCTATTTGTAATCAGCCAATGTTTGAGATTTGCTGAACTGTTTCTATTAAGTGGCGAAGCTTGTGATATTAGTCAGGTATTTCTTTGCTACAACTCTTTTTGTACACAAATAATGTACATATCGTTCTTCTTCCCAGAGCACAATAGGAACAGAGAAGAAACAGTTCATCTGGGTATGCTTCTTAGCTTGCCTTTTCAAACACCAATCTGCTCATAAGAAGCTTAGTCCTGGCTTTTTTTAAGGGGCAATGCTAGTCAAGAGTTCTCCTCCCTCTCCTGCTGCAGCTCTTGCCTTTCTGCTTCCAGAACAAACATCCATAGCTCTGTTCCACCCACTGTCCTTGCCCTGCATTACCAAACAATGGTAATCCCATCCCTCTCCCAAAATATCATCACTATTTCTAGTTATTTTCTGCGTTGGTCACAGACTTTTTTTTTTCCTGGTTTGCTTTCATAAAGGAGTTTGACTGAATTTTTTTGTTCAGTTGAAAGTAGGAGAACCAGTGTGCCAAATAGCTTGCCTATGGTTGCTAAAAATAATCTTGCTGGAAGAAATTCCCTTCAATGCCACAGACCTGTTCATTGTCCAAGTGGAATATAGAAGAGAGATCTCTTGTGGAACATGTCTCTGATTCACCCCCACTCGACTAACAGTGCATAGTTATTTCTTAGCCCAAATATCTTAGCCATGATACTGTGCCTTGAATCACATTTTGTCTTCTAATGATGTCTTACTTACTTACTAAAGTAAGTCTAAAAAACCCAAATATTTTTTTAAGGGACACAATTCAGGAAATTTTATCATTGCTTGTAGAAAATTTTAAGAAGAAAAGCCAGCTGGGCAAGGACAGACATGAATTAAGCAGCACAACAGCAGCTTTTATTCAGAAAGCTTGAAGAAAAGGACAATCCACCACAATAACAGGTGATGTTGCCCAGTTACTATGAGGGGTTTTGGAAGTCAGATACTCTAGTGCAGGAAAGCTGAAAAGATGCCGTGGCAAAGAGAAAATAACACTAGGAATGCTTAGGCCCCCTCTGGGGTAGGATGGAGAAGTTAATAGCCAGCTTTCAAGCTAGCTGATATGTTGAAGCAACAAAACAACAACAAAAAGGAGCTTGTTTAAAAATAACCTAATATTGTGTTCTCTTGTCTTTTGTATTTGATTTCTTTCTTCACAATTCCAGACACCACATTATTTACTCCTTATCTTAATATAATGAAGCAAAAATACCTTTTTTAACTTAAAGGTTGTGATAAAGCAAGGCCACCTAGTAGCATGGGTGCCTCACACACTTGGAGGGTGCATACATTTCCAAGAACATGTGTAACACCCCTGCAAGAACTGAACTGTGGTTTTACAGAGAAAAAAAAAAAAAAAGTTGCTGTCCAAATTATCCAAAGACCTGACGACAAGCACTGGAAAAAGTAGGAAAGAGCAATATTTTAGTGACTGCAAGGTTTCCAGCTTCTTTGAGAAACAATGCCTAGGATGAAGCAATATGAAGATTTCTCTCAACAGCTTCTTACCTTAAAAAAAAGGGAGAAGAAACAGGAAGGCGATCTCCTTTCTCCCTCTTCATCATGAATGTCACTCCTATGCATTGGTTGAAACTACAACCAATGTGTGGAGTCTTATTGTGGAAATCAGTCTAGTCTGCAAAGAAGGAGAAAATGTATGTGAGGTGCAGAGGCAGATTTAATGCGTCTTCTAGGGGGAAGCATTCTTCTGAGTAAGAGTGACAAGTGAACCAAATTTTAAAAAATAACTGTTTCCAGCAAATCCTCAAACCACTATATGAAATAGGAAATGCAATCACATACCACCTATCACAGAGCAAACAGCAGATGAGATCTCATTAAACTCTGATTTGATATTATGCAAATTTGCCTTTTCTACATTTCCACCTAGACTTTGCTAACAAACTCTGGATTAGCTCCGAGTGAGAGACCCAGCTAGGCTGCATTGAGAAGGACAATGTTTTCTGGTGGGCAGTAGTGCTAACAATGACTCCTCCATCAGAAAGGGGCAGCTCAAAAGCCACAGCAATCTCTTACTATCAGTGTTTTTGATAGAAGTCCTTGCTCCAGCCCTTCAGAGTAGATGGCCTTGACCACTGCCCCTGTGTCAGAGTCTTGGGAACTACCTACAGACCATCCTTAGATTTGCAGAGAGAAGGCAAAGAGCCCTGTAAGTCCCTGTGTGCTCTCACACCTCACTGCTCCAGCACTTGGGCAGCTAGGCAGCTTTCAGGTTCAAACTGGACTAGCAATAATTGAACACGTTCCTTTTCTGCCCTCTGAACGTTGTTCAGAGACAATGTTTCTTCTGCGTTGCATTGGCAATACGGAACCTGTTTTGCTAGCCGATGGTAATGTAGAATCCAGGACAAGGCACGGAGCAGTAACACTACCGTTAGTGTTAGATCAAACGTCAAAACTGCTTTTGCAGTTCAATATGCCATGTGTATCTTCTTATTTCATAAGACTTTGTCATTTATAGTGCCAACATTATTTCGTCTCCTGTTTTAAGTATTCCTTCTTTTTTTTTTTTTTTTCCCCAACTACAAAGGGATGTCATATACATGAATAATTTTCAAGTTTGACCACCAGTCTGAGATATGGCACTTCTGAGCACTCTTTTCACCAGTGTTAGCAACAGTATGGGCTAACTAAACTTTTGGGATAACACCATACTCAGCTTGTTATAATTAAGTTCATGCTATACAGAATCAGCAGGTTAAACTTTATTAAAAACAACTAAATAAATCTGTGCATCTCAGCATCTGTAAGATATTCTTTGTGAAAACCTACCCTGTAGGTTACTTAAGGAGCTTCCATGAGGACAGTGACTGTCATGAGGAGCAGACTAGTTATTGTCTAATATGCAATATCCTTCAACCAAATAGAGCCTTTTTAAGTTGTTGGGAAAATTTTATTAACAAGAGAGATATTACATTCTAGCTGAAAGAGAGACAATGATCCTAAATCATAAAAAAAAAAAAAATATTTTTTCTCCCTTATGAAAATGTATAGTACTATTTTTAAGAGAATACATGGGAAAACTCCCACAAAATGTTTGGATAAAATATTTGCATGAAATGCCAGCAGTGTTATTTAAATACTGATGATGATTAAATCTCTAATTAATTATTATTATTATTATTTGCATTACATCCATATTTGAACACTCTAATTAAGACAGTTCTACTGAGTTCAATGCTGTACAAATATGTCGGGGGAAAAGCTCCATTTCCACAGTGCGTCTGCAATCCAAGTAGAAATGCAAAGTAGAAAGTGCAAGAAATTCAGAAATTGACTTACCTACAGGCAAGTAGTAAGTCATTGCCAGAACAGAGGGAAAAAGAACTCCAAAAGCACTCCACCAGTCTTAGTGATATTAAACCACATCACCTGCCTCTATTCAAATCACAAAACATGGAAGCCTGCATGGCTCTGTTTACCCACAAACACGTCTACCTTATCCTCCTCCTTTTGCAAGTTTCTGTCACTATTTCCAAGTCAACTGAACCATCTGAACATAATCAGTCATTCTGAAAAGCGATATTCTTCTAATATATGACAACATAAACTCTAAGTTTAGCATTACCACACTATATATTTTATATGGGACAATACAGTTTGCACACAAATAAACCAAAGTCAAACAAACCCCAATAGGACAAGTCAAGGATCCAAGAAGTCACTAAAAAAACCAAGGGATCAGATGGCCAAAGATACCTCAAGCAAAAGAGAACAACCCTGCATTGATGTTTGAAGGAGGAAAAAAGGCTGTTTTCACTAAAGAAGGTTCCCAGATCCAAGGAGCAGTTGATCCTGTCACAGAGTTGGGCTTATGTTTAGAATGAAGAGCAGGACTGATCAGCCTCAAAAACAGGGTGAGCAACAAACAGTAAGCAGAAAGACTTTGACCTTCGAGTAATACAATACGATAAGCTGGATTCTCAAAAATTTCTCTGCAGTTCTATGTCCTTTTTTATGGTGCTACCAGAAAGCAGCTTTCAGGTTAAGGAACCTTGCATTGGCTCAGCGGTACATGCTGGTCCCCACTGGAGCAGCCTGCTGGCCCTAGAGGACTTGCTCGTCCTGCAGATTACAAGTAACTGGCACATACCAGCAACAGCCTTCAGCCAGAGCAGAGCACATGACAACAACCTGGTAGCATTTTTACACATTTCTCTGCCTTTTAGTGGATGAAGACAGACATTTTGGCTGCAAAGAATACAGAAATCTTGATAGAGACTGTGAGGGAGGAAGATCCACTGGAATACTGGGATGAAAAAAAGGAACTCGTGTAACTGCATTTTCTCTGCAGCAATTTTTTCAATTCCAATGTAAGAGAAAAAGAAATTTTATTTAAATACTTTTGGCCAAACCTAGAAAATTCATATTTGGGAATGTTGCCTCTGTGACTCTTGTTGCCACCCACTATGGGGGATGAGGCTTCCTGGCCTCAGTACAAGGTGGTTTTCCTACCAGCTGAAATAGTCATCACTTCTAGACTTGATAATGGTCTTCAGTCTTATAAGGAATATTTATTTCTACTCACTCTGTTATTCACATTGCTTTATATTTGCACCTGACAGCAGGATTCATGGCCTAGCCTCTGCAACTGTATTTAGAGGTATTTTAAATACACAAAAGAACCCCTCAAGGAACAGCACCTCTTTCTTACATTTCCTCCCCTCTTGCTGAAACACATTTGGTTCACCTCAGAAATCTTTTTACAGAAATACCATGTAATAACTTGCAATCAATCCCAACACCAGTTTTGCTGCACAGTTACAGCGAAGTTGTACTCAGGATCAGATCAGGGGATAAGAAAAAGGTAATTTTCTGTCATCCTTGCTATCCATCCACATGTCTCTCATAGTAAAAAGCTAATGAGATAATGTGGCCATCAGGACAATTTAGAGAAGTTTTTCTGAATTACTTATCTGCAAGGAGCCTCAGACAGCTGTCCCATCAAAGACAGGACACCGAGGTGAAGAAGCAGTATGAACTCACCTCTTCCCACCACATTATACCAAATGCAGAAGGAAGCAGGGAAGAACGAGATCTGTACAAGGTCACCACATCTGAGACTGGAAATGGTATAAAATCCTGCAGAAAGGGTCAAAGGTGTGTCTGAGACATTGGAGAAGATCAAACTCCTGTTTCTGTTACATTTTCTGATCTTCAAATCACTACAATGATACCTTGAGGGTAATCAGTAGGACTTTGCTATTTATGCAGGGAATTGGCTACTACAGATCGAGGTACTACTGAAATTTTCTGTGAAAACAGAGATGCTCCCAAGCCCACTCATGGCATTACTGTGAGTGTTTCCATGATTCACAGTCTCTGCTGGGATCTCTGAGATTCCTTCTTGTCCCTGGTAAGGGAACATTTTCCTGCTTATTTGTGACCCCTGCTAGCCATGGAAGCTTCCTATAACATCCCAGAAAGCCTGAGGGTACAACACCAGAAAGATGAAGCACTGACTAGCACTTGCATGCCATAATTCAAGTATCTTGCAAACATTTTGGTGGTCCCATGGACTTTATGCTAATTAATGACAACAGAAGCAGGGAAGCTCTCCACTGAATCTGTGGTGGCCTGTTTGAGATAAATACATTAACTGTGGTCAACATGAAAATCTGGGTAGGCAGGCACAGCTGAACAATCAGCAGCCCTCCCTGACTGGCTTTGTCCCACGTTTATACAACTCTGCAAGGATAAATACCTTAGCAGCTTTTCTGGTAAGGGGCAATTACCAATTCAGCAGCACCAACTGTCTCATGGGGAACTGAATCAACAGAGCTGACAAGAGCTCAGTTTCCCCACGCTACCTGGATTAGGTTGACTATGAAAAGAGAGTGGCACATATCCTATTCACGAAGGTGTGCATTAGATCCAGTAATCCTTGCTGCCTGATTTCGATCCCTCAAACACCACCAGCCCCTGGAAATTTTGCACCTGTAACACATGGAACTGTTTTTGATATATATGATTTAAATCATATAAATTAAAAAAAAATATATTATCCAGTGCATCAACTAAATTTTAATGCTCCATGTTAACCAAAACTTAATTAATCAAAAATACTCCACAGAAGGCCAGAGAGCAGAAATAGGCACTTTAAGTATGGTTTTAGGCAATTGGTCTCCTTTATCACAACCTGGGGTTTTGCAAGCATTATTTCATCTTCATTGTGCCTGAAGCTTTCATTCTCCATGATGGTTTGATTCTTTTTGCCAAGCCTCTTCAGCTGCAGAAATCTTTGGTTTGCGTTCCAGTTCTGCCACTGTGTCCCGTCTGCCACGTCTAATCCTCATTTTCATTCTTGCCAGTTAGTCATCTGATCCCTTTGATCCTTTGTATCAAGCCTTGAACTCTGTTTTTACTCAGATTAAAATCCAATGTCAAGAAGTAATGTTTTCTTTTCCCCATGGTTTGCCTGCCTCTAGCTTTAAGCTCGCTTATTTCTTCCAAAGTTTTCGATAGCTTCACTTGAATTTTCTGTGGTTTCAGAGCATTTCTGACCTGCAGCATTTATGACAACGGTTATCAGCCTCTGCTGGAACAATTGCAACTGATGAAAAACTTCCATGTCTTCTTTTCAGTTCCTAAATGTTGCTTAGTTGTACAGCACTGGGAGAGCAGTAAATTACTCAGCTGTAATAGGCATTCCTTGGACTCTTGCAGACTTGTAGGTGTGTAAGATAATGAGGTCTTTCCAGGACTTACATTCACTGTGGTGAGTGGTACACCTTGAGGATCAACATCATTGCACAGAAAGTTCCTGAAAACCCTTCAGAACTTACGGTGGTGTGGGTGGGTGTCCAGGCTGGCTGCAGCATCTCAAAACAGTACCATGGGATAAATGATTACTTCATGTATGTGCCAGGGCAGATTCTACTACAGATAACTGACAAACACAATTCATCCAGCTCATGCACAGGAGGATGGTGCTTGACTTTATCATAGACATCTATGGCCAAAGATGCTGGTGGACAGTAGGATAACTTCCTTGGCGTGTAATAATGGTCATGAATCCTGAATGGTCATGAATAATGGTCATGAATCATGAATTAATAGCCAGAGTGGTCATCTGCAGTATCACTCCAGGGTTATACAACAGAATTTTCCCTCAATACTCCTGTCCACAAAGAGGAAGGAAGATTTTTTAATTGAAACCAAGGAAAGCAATTAGTCATGTGAGGTTGGAGAGGTATGGTCTTACAAAGTAATTCAGCTGCTACAAACATCAGTGTTAACTGCTAATTCCTTATAGAGGACACTGTTGGACAACATGTTCAATCCTCTATTTAAATGCATCACTGTTCCTTAATGGGTTTATCAGTATGGACAGTGATGCTGGGATTAGTACAAAGGTTCCCTTTACATACATCATCTAGCAGTGTACCTTGCCTCTCCATGCAAGGGGCAAGAGAGGGCATTGAGTCTTTAGCTTCGGAGCAATATAATGGTCTTAGTCTTCTTTTTGAAGAATCCCACGCAGATTTTTGGAACCAAGTTTGTTTTCTACCAGGGGCTTCCTCATGGAGACTTCAGTGTCATGAGCTTGGGAATTCATCTGACATTATCAGCACAAGAAGTTGTAAGATTTTCATGAGATGAATAGTGCTAAGGATGTTAAGCCAAGAATAGCCAAACTTTTGCATTTACAGAGAGAGGTAAACATGCTGAACACCTCTCTGGGGCCTGACTTTCTCTAAGTAGGACAGACTATGCCTGTACATTAATCCCAAAGGTTCAGAATTTGGCATAGAAGACATGGTTGCAAAACACTATTGGACAAGACTGCCAGATATAGCCTTTAAAAAAATATTCATTTCAAATAAGGAAAGAAAAAAAGCTCTTCACACCTTTGAAAGAGGTTTTACAGTTTTTAAGGTTTGCAGAAAGAATGAGCTGATTAGTCATTGGGTTGTATCTGAAGTGTGCTGGGGAAAGCCATTAATTCTGTGTTCTTTATAGCCTTGCACGGAGGCATGAAAGTCAGGGTTTATATACATGTTCTAGAAAGACCCTGCAATTCAAAATTCCGATTTCTCATATGCAAAACATACATGTACCTCAAGATCCACATTGAATGAGTACTCAAAGAAGAAAATACGTTCCCCTAAAGAGAAAATAAAGTCCAAAAAAAACCTTCATGCCAGACAACCTGAAGCGATGTTATGAAGCCATGAATATACAAATTTAAAATCTTGTTAACAAATTTTAAGGACTACCAAGCTAAATAGTTCTTTTAAGCCCAGCTAATGAAGAAGTTAAAGGCCAAGGGTTCATTGTAGGAGTCCTTTTGAACAGACTTTTTCTCCAGGAGTGTTAGTCACCTGTTGGTTCTGTAAGTCCCATTATTTGTCCAATAAATTCCAGTGTAACTTTTCCACACTCTTCTTGTCCCATACATCTGGGAAAGGCTGGAGCAATGGTACTGATTCCATGGCCTCTTTGCTCTGATATTCTGACCAGCAATGTAACTAAGCACCAATTCTTTAGTTTTCACAACACATCCAAGACACTGCAGATTTAAATCCTGAGTAGGAACGAGATGTGTGAAGTTTTCTTAGTAATTAATTACCCTAAGGAGAGATGATCTTTTTTCTCTTGATCTTATCTTCCCGGCATTGACTGCTTCCCTGGTTCCCTATGGCTGCAGTTTTGTTCCTAAACCCCTTTTCTGTTACAGATACATTTCATGCATTTCTTGCCTGTATAGAGCTACTGAGCCCCTTTGTTGCCATGGTTTCTTTAAAAGTTTCCATGTCTGTCCTCTCCTGTTTTCCACAACATACAATTCAAAACTTCTGTCAGTCAGGATCTTAACTACTGACAAAAATTCACCTAAGTTAACCAGAGATATGTTCTTTTAACACTGTGATATTTGTGTTTTGTATTTTTGACTTAGCTGTTTGTTAAGATTTAACAGAAAACAATTTTGTGTTTCCTAAAGCTTTACTTCACTGCAACTCATAAACAGCACGAAATAAGAAGCATTCAAAATGTAAAGCCTACAAACGTTAAAAGCCAGCTTCATCCAATTTTTAAAATACAGTTTTTCAAACAGCTTGTCTAACCATGGTCTTCCAGGTCCCAGTGGTATCTTCACCTCCTCTGGGAACTTCATGCTGCTTAGCAAAGAAGGCAAAACACGTAGTCCAGATGATAATTTGTGCCAAAAAACGCATGACTTTTAAGGAGAGTCAAAGATGAGGCTAAATAGGAAACAAGGGGCAGAAAGTTTGTCTTGCTTTTCTTCCGCTCATGCTACATTCGGGTTCCAAGTCTGCTAGCTACTGGACCAGCAGAAATAGCTGCATTTGCTTGAGTTTCACAGATATTTATGTGTACACGCAAGCCAAATAGTTATTCTTTCTTAAAAAAAAAAGAACAAAAACCAAATCTCCAAAACACGAACAAAACCATAAAAACCCAAGCAAAAAACCCAAACAAACAAAAAAACAACAAACAAAAACAATCCACAAAAAACTCATTATTTATTTCACTCATATTATACAACCAGAAGTTCCTTCTGATGAGTTGTAAAGAGAAAGAATATGAAATACTAGCATTTCAGCAGTAATATTCTAGGCAAGACATCACACCCACACATAGCAGCATCTTCTTTAACAATGACTACAAGGAATTTATATTTCTTTCTTTCATTAAACTTGTTAAAACAAGAATTATTGCATGAGCAATGGGACAGGGGGTATGTGCAGCACTGCCACCTCGGCACGCAAATCTCACACCTCTGGCCGTGTGCGCCCCGTCTGCTCCTCTTCACATTTCACATGCTTAGCCGCATGGTCTCACTTTCAGCCTCATCCAGCCCCCGGCCAAATCGCTTCTCCTCCACTCTGACAGGTATCCCATAATTTGGAAGGAAAAGCCGCGTGCCAGGCGGCGGAGGCCGAAGGAAGGCGCCTAGGCGCTCAGCGAGGGCGCTGCGCAGAGCCCGGCGCGGCCGAGGGCGGAGGAGCGGACTTTGGGAGATGCTGAAGTGGCGGAAGAGAAACGCCGGGTCTTTGTGCCGCCGCCGCTTTGGGCACCGCCGGCACACCTGGCTGCGGCGGGCACACCCGACCCCGATCCCGGTCCTGATCCCGGTCCCGATCCCGATCCCGGGCTCGGCAGTGTCCCTTGTGCACGGGCACCACCTGGCGGGAGCGGCGGGCGGCGCTCCCTGCCCTGCAGAACGTCCGGGAGCAGGGGGGCAGAGGGGCTGGGGAGCCCCGGGGAGCAGAGAGGAGCCCCGGGAGCAGAGGGGAGCCCCGGGGAGCAGAGGGGAGCTGAGGGGAGCTGGGGAGCCCCGGGGAGCAGAGGGGAGCCCAGGGAGCAGAGGGGAGCAGAGGGGAGCCCAGGGAGCAGAGGGGAGCAGAGGGGAGCCCCGGGAGCAGAGGGGAGCCCAGGGAGCAGAGGGGAGCAGAGGGGAGCCCCAGGGAGCAGAGGGGAGCCCCGGGAGCCCCGCGGCCCCGGCTCCGCCAGCGGCACCAGAGTCCGCTGCGGTGTCAGGCAACCTGCGGGAGAAACGAATAGGAATGGTTCTAAAGGTGACACGGCAGAGCATCGCTGGATATGCCAGGGCTGAGGCAGGAGAAAAGTCCAGTTTTGTGGGGGTTTGTTGGTTTGTTTGTTGGTTTGTTGGTTTGTGGGTTTTTTGTTTTGGTTTGTTTGGGGTCTTTTGAGAGTAATGTGTAATTCGGGGGTCTTTAGTCACCAGATACCGGTTTGTCATAACAGACCAGTTCATTCCATCGTCAGGGAGTGCGCACGGGAAGCTCCCGAGGCCTCCCGGTCTTCCCTAGAACAAAATACAGGGCGCAAGAAGAGAGAACCGAGCAGTCTCTGTGCCGTGAGCACGGGGGTCCACAGCTTCCAAGTCCCAAATAGCTCCTGAAATAACTGGTTCAGGAGATATTTAAATGCCCGTGTAATCATTCGCACTCATGAAAAACATTCAGGGAAAGATCCTTATCAGACTGGCACTAAAGTGAAGTATTTTGGGACTGACCACCCAATCACTTTCATCATAGGGGCGGTGATTTCCTATTCCTCTAAGGAATTTGTTTAAAAAGCTGCTCAAACCTTTTATGCCAGAATGTTCCAGTTTTTCTGCAGCAAAGAGATGATATTCCCTCTATCCAACAGACCACAATTATGATGCTATTTTATATACATATACTTTTTACCTCTTTTTTTTAATCCCCTTTCTACTCTAGTTTTCCTCTTACACAAAAAAAAAAAAGAAAGGCACAAAACAAACCAAAAACACTTACCATATGTCTTCGGCAAACCAGAATCTATGGCAATTTGCAGTTCTCTCCATCAGAACTGCAGCCTCTGAATTTTAAAATTATTTATCACAAAGAAATTGGTATATGCTATGGTAGAAGAATAAATCTCAATACCTGTATAAAATTCTGAATTCATTCAACCTCACGTTAGGACTTCGCTTTGTCAGACAGTATTTTATAATATGCCAGGTTTTACATTTCTGGTTCTTTGTTGTTTAAACTGACGAGCAAAAAACTACCTTTTCTTTTTATCCTCCATCACTAAAAAGTTAGCAGTTTCCTACGACATCAAATGGTGCACAATAAAAAGAGTAAAACTCTGAGTGAAAAATGCTTGGAAAAAATCTTGAAAAATCATACCTACTCTTGTTTGTAATGTGCGAAATTATTACAAGTATGTTCACTATGAGGACTATTGATAGATGACTCACAATTTAGCTAAATTCAATGAACCACATACTGTGCCCGTCTCAGTAGGTGACTCATGCATTTTGTATTTCAAGTATCAAATGTTTGCCAAAAACAGTATTTAAAAAAGTAGGAAAATTGTTCAAAAGGGCTTGTGAATAGGTTGGGACTACCCACAGGCAGCTCTTACTTGTGTTCTGACCACTTACGTAGGATTTCATGGCACCACTGTAGTATTCTGCTAGAAGGAGTGCTTAGCCACAGCAGCTCCACCTTATGCACTTCACGTTTTTTTTCTCACATATATTGTACCTTCTTTAAATACACACATATTAGAATTTAATGTGATACTTTAAAGCAGTTGTGTTTTAGAGAAAAGCCTGCAGAGTAAACATTTTCCCTACAGAGTCACTGCTCTTTAATTTTATACACATTCCTTAATTTTCCTAGCACCATGCTTTGCCCTTCTAAATTTAAATGTAAAAAAAAAAGAAAATAAAACAGCAATCTCAAAAGAATAATTTCGCTGATCCCTGAGTACTGTATAATAGAATTTTAAATCAAATAACTCAGTGTAAAGCTGGCAGAATTGGGCCCACAAGAAGGAATAAGCTTCAATTCTCCTGGTGTTGACATCTTTTCACAGTTTCAACAGCCTGCAGGGTGACAAAGGAGGCCACTACACGCTGGTGACTCAATAGGTTAGCTTAGATTTTAGGCAGTTTTCCAAACTCATTCATACAGACCTCAGAATGCATCTGGATCTTATTTTTAACTTTGAGCAAAGGTTACATGATCCCAGAATATCATGTGTTGCATACACACAGTATCCACATATCATAAACTCTTCTGTGAAGGCAGAGAATCATATGCCTTCAGGTATATGATGAGGGAGGACCATTTTTTTCACCAGGGCCTATGAATTCTACCTATTTATAGAGAATATGACTTACAGTGTCTATTTTCTGGGTGCCCTAGAACAGGTCAAATATTTGGTGAAGTATTTTTATATGTTTGGTCTCTCCTTTAATTGGTATCAAACTGTAATTTCATTACTGACCATCTTTGCATCTTCTTTGCCAACAGTCCTCTGGCATTTTCCCGGATGAGCTGGCTCTTTTAATGAGTCTCTTCTGATCCCTGGAAGAAGCCAATAGAGTGCCATCCAAAAAGTGATGAAAGTTCTTAGAATTACAGGATGATTTCATTTGGAAGGGCCCTTAAAGATCATCGAGTTCCAACACTCCTGTCATGAGCAGAGACACCTTCCACTAGCACAGGTTGCCCAGGGCCCCATCCAACCTGGCTGTAACACTTCCAGGGATGAGGCACCCCCAGCTTCTCTAGGCAATCTGTTCTACTGCCTCACCACCCTCACAATAATTTTTCCTAGTATCTAATGTAAACTCACCCTATTTCAATTTAAAGCCATTACCCCCTCGTCCATTCACTACATACCCTTGTAAACAGTCTCTCTCCAGCCTTCTGGGAAAGGTACTGGGAAATTAACAGAACTGATCTCTTCATATTGACATAAGTGCCAGTAATGATTCTTGAAGGAAATATTAAATTTTAAGCAGGCAAAGTATTTATACTCTGATGGTAACATAAACTTGTCCAATTGTTCTACACTGGGAGTGAATACATACACAATATGGAAAGATCTCAAAGAGCATTCAGATTATTTTTTAATACTCTAAGGCATTTCTGCACTTGAGAAATCATGTTAATTGTTAAATGATGACAGCTGTAACATTAACATTTTTAACAAGGGGCCAGATTATTGCTTTACTATCCATGCATCATGCTAGAAATGCTTTTTAACATCAGAGACTCAATATTTATCAAGAGAATTTGATTTAATAATAACCAGTATAACAGTACTCCACAGTTTCCATTAGTTTGATTGAATGTTATATCTGTCTAAGCAAACCAAGCATTAGGCGCTTCAGCGAAAGTCACTTGTCATAGAGAAAAATATAATGCATGAATATTTCATTAGTAGATGAATACCCATCAAAACTTTACTTGAAATGCTTGAAAGCACCTACTGAATGCTTGCCAGTTATTTCATAAAACAGAGATGGTAGTAGTGCTGCTGTTGAAACAGGAAAAAATCTATTAGATCATTTAACATACTAAAACAATTATGGTATAATTATAAGGAACATAATTATATGTTCTTGATGTCTTTAATGGTGCAAGCCTCACTAATTAACATTAGAAATTCAATCAAAACAAATTATGCTTTAAAATTTAAGGATGAACTTAAAGAGAAAGATCACATTTCCCAAGTCAAACAATTATAACTTTGGATTCCACCTGATAGCAGGCAAACTCTTCATATACATGCTTGCAGTCTCTCTTTCCATCTCCTAAATTTTACTTAGTGTATTTGGACATACAGATAGATAGATAAACAGATAGATAGACAGATAGACAGATAGACAGGTAGATAGACAGGTAGACAGGTAGATAGGTAGACAGGTAGATAGATAGATAGATAGATAGATAGATAGATAGATAGATAGATAGATAATGTATGTATACGCTCACATGACTTACCCTTTTTT
>JAWWEW010000165.1:38372077-38432805 GCA_035583185.1 Anabacerthia variegaticeps | reverse complement strand
TAGATAGATAGATAGATAGATAGATAGATAGATAGATAGATAATGTATGTATACGCTCACATGACTTACCCTTTTTTAATGTTATAATGTCAGTTTTGCCTGAAACAAAATCCAAGAGATTCTTGTAGCCTTTGGTTTAAACTTTAAAGGAAGAGATTCATAGTGTTCCTACTGTATTTGTGTGTTTTCTGCGCATCCCTGCATTGTGATAAATTTCGGGTAAGATTTATGTCTCCAACTCTACCTTTGGTTTATATTTTACTGCTCTCTGTTGCTTCTCACCTATCAGGACCATGGGATTGTTTATAAAATATAAATGCCCGTAGTTTTTGGGGAAAACATTCCATTCGTTTATAAAGTTTAGATATGTCATGCCATGAAGATAACAAAGAAGATCTGCTCAGACATTTCCCTATATGTACCATTCTTTTTCAAAAACATCTGTTTTGCAGAACTGGAATTAGCCTAATTGCTTCAATCCTGTTTTCATTCTGTTTTCCATTGAAAGGGATTTCTCTGGGGCTCAAGCTGTTTCCAGTCAAAATATACAGGTTCTTTGTTTTGTTCTTTTGCAAACAAACATTGTGTTTGATATCAAATATGCATCAATGCATCTGTTTAAATTACCGTTGTGCTTCGCAGGAAATATGGAGCGGTTGCTTATCACTCCTGCATCCCTTCCCACAGTGGATTTCCTGTCATTGGGTTGCATTTCACAAGAGGCCTAGAGAAGCCCAGCTCTGCGAGTAGCACAACCAATCCAAGTAAACAGAGCAGGAGTGTTTGAAAACTTTGCAAATATAGAGAGTAACATTTAATCCAAATGAAACAAACAAGATTTTTTTTAGTATTAGAGTCTTAGGTACAAAACCAAATTTCAGGGTACCTGAATTTCTTGTGGAGTGGAAATTCCCTGTGTTTGGCCAGCTCTCTTCCTCTTTCCTGCTATTCCTACTCTGCTGAGGTTTTTTATTTGGTTTATAATCTTATAAATTCAACACAATACTTACGGGCAGTCACACTGTGGAGATTAAGAAAAAGAGGTTCAGTTATTGACATTACATTAAACAGATGAATGTCAGAAACCTCACCAACAAAAGAAAAACAAAATTCTCCATACAACATCCAGCATTCATATACTATTCAAAACCTTTATATTATATTTTATTTCTACTGGGACTGCAGTCTAGCAGAAATACTTCAGACAGGATCTTTTGTCTGCTCCTGAAAAACTTCAAAATGGCATCATCATTCATAAGGAAAATGAAAACCTGTGAAAACTCTGTTTCTCTCATTCAAAAACAAAGTAGCACGCAGACAGTAGGCATTGCATGTACACCACTTTCTTTATTTTTGCTTTCCACTCATTTTCTAAAACCAACCAAAACAGAACTGTTATCAAATTAAGATTTTTGGCCATTTCACTACTCTTTTAAGCAGATACACACATTCAAAGGTCTGACCATGAATAATGCTGAGCACTGAGGGCACCAGCCAGTTCCCTAAATGCAGACCAGTGCTCATTGCGAGACCTTCAGACAGCCCAGGCATCTCAGTGCAGTCAGTGCAGTGCTTGCACCTTTTGGCAGGGCTGGACACTCAGCACCTCCTCTAGGACTACTTGACTCTTTGGGCAACTGATCCTCATCATGTCTCTCCAGGTCTGCCGGGCTCTAGTCAAAGATAGCACCACCGATTAGTTTAACTCCATGTTCCTGGCTGGCTTAGCATTTTGGAGTGCAAACTCTAACATAACGTGACATATAAAAAAAAATATCAGAAGAATTACCATCACTACAGCTTTTTTCAGGTTCATCTTCCAAAAAATTTTGGTATTAGGACTACGAGCTTCCACATCTTTATTGTTCAATAGAAAAGCTATTACTGCAGATGTAAGTATATTCCTACAAACACTGGACTTTATGAGAGCACATCAACTGCACCAGTGATCAGCGCCAGTGAAAATGTGTAAATTTTTCACAGAATAATTGCATTGGAGTATTTGAATTCTAAGAAGAAAATTCAGACAACTCCTTGCATAATTTGATTAATCAACACCTCCTCAGTGAATAAAGAGTCTCTCATGCTATTAGAGGTTGAATGGATTCAAGAGCTATGCTGGAGAGTAACAGAAAAAATTGACTGAATAACACAGAAACAAACTTGACACATACCCTACATATAAGATTGCTTTTTATTTCAGGTTCTGTTCCATTCTTCCCTTGAACCAAAGACCATGGGACGTTTTGATCCCTTTAAATATAGCATGGCAATGCTTTTGGTGTTATAGGATAAAGTATCCCTGTTGTGGTAGGGCTGCCTGGTCTGTTTTAACCTCTTCAACAGACAGTGTTTCCTGGTGCAGCTGGAGTTGCAGTATGGAGAGGAACTGTGTAGTTTTTCCATGATAATTTCCATGCTACAGTACACTTCCTTCTGTAGGCTGAAGTTTTTAAAACAATTTTATTCGTATTTTATTTTCATGTGGTCAGGTGTGCAGTAAAGTAGGTCTCTGTTAGTTGTAAATGTATTAGTGTAAGATGTCAAAAGAAAGCGTAGGGCTTTTTTGCTTCAGTGAGGCTTATAATAACATATTTTCCAATGCCTACCATCTTCTTTCCTCTTTTAAAGAACCATTAAAATACCTATGTGGCACTGGCAACCATTTTGCTGGTATTTGGAATGGTAGCACACAATGATAAATAAATAAATAGTAATAAAAGCAAGTTACATCCATTTCACTTTGAAACAAATTTTTACAAAGCAGCTGATTATAATTAGAGAGGAACTGTAGAAAGGCAGAATGCTAGTAGTATCAATTGGAGTGAATTAACTGGGGTGTTCAGGCACAGTCTCAAGAAATGGATTAACTCTCAGAAGGAATTTTAGTGGAAGGAAAACTTGCATTGCATTTCTTCAGAACACAGAAAAGCAATCTACCTGATTTTCCTCAGAATATAAAAGCAATCAGATGTTTTAGCAATCTACTGCCTGCTAAGAGGAATGGGGAACCTCAGAAAACAGAGGAACAGAAGGGAAAAAAAAAAACCACAGAAAAATCTTTGCTGTACACCAGTACATTATCAAGAAATATGCTTATTTCTCATAAATTAATTTCCCAAAACATTTTTGGAAGAAAATATAACTCTCATTGATAATTTGCTTCCTTGGCAAAGAAAGGGTAAAGCAGTAGAAAAGCCATTTTGGATGCTGCACGGGACTCAGACAGAGTTTCTCTTAAGGTTTTTTTTTTTTTCCTAAACTTTATCTAACTATTTCACCCACTGTTAAACAGAAATTCCAACACATGTTCTAATAATTTCAATTTTGTTTCCTCTTTTGCTCACAACCTGTTGCAGCATTATTTACAGTTGCTCCAATAACTTTTCATAACATCTTTATCCTGTAGATCACCAAGTCCAGAGGTCTTTGGCTGCACAACAATCAGTGGAAGGATTTCTGTGGGGATCTGTGGGAGATTTCCGAATTTACTGATCTGAAATAGCTCAACTTTTCTTTTCAGACTTAAAGATATTAAGCCTTTTTTTTCCCCCAGAGTTACCTGAGGTGTATGTGCACTGCACATTTCTTTGATATTTTAAATCTGTAATTAAATGGGTTGAGCAAACAGAATATGAGTCTAGAAGGTGAATATCCTGACCTTAAGACCTAATATCTGAGCACATGTTAATTTTTATTTCATTCTTACAAATATAGCTGTACTTTTGTTTTAGATGCAAGGATTTTGACATCTGGTGAAAGTATTCCATCACAGCATAATTAATCTTCTTTAACGAATTTTATCTAATTATCAGGCAAAAGAAAAAGTAAATTCCCTCAGAATAAACTTACCACATCCATAAATTGTGTCTTATTTGCTAAGTATTTTTAATCAATATTAACCACTCACAGAAAGTATCAATGTGACAGATAACGAGAACATAATTTGTTGTATAGGGAGAGTGACGACACGGAGCACACACTTATCCTGCAATTGCCATTCAGCTCAGACATAAAAAGGATAGGCACACTAAACTAATTAAGAACACCATGACATCCTGACCTTGTGACCAAGATCTTGGAAAATTGGTTGTTAAATATTCACAGCTGTTAATTCTCACAGTTTGAGTGTAAGATAACACCAACAAAATGAGGGCAAAGTCAATGCTGGTGTGCTAAAGTTAATGGCATAGAGACCTTCCAGTGTAACTATAACATTTTCATATGTATCCACTTATGAACTTTAACTGATGGTGCATTTTAAGACTGCAAAGAGGTGGAATAATAACAGGAGGAAGCAAGTGGCTGTCCTCAAAACTTTTCTTGCTCCAGAGGCAAGCAAGAGAACGCAAGGAATAGTAGAGGGCCTGCTCAAGAGGCATTTTGCTGTCCCAGAGCTGGTAAAAGAGTGAGCTGCAGGTAATATGAGAAGAGATTCAATATCAGTTATCCTTCAAGGAATGCTCAGAGAGGATGGGCTCGGTAGGAAAGTTCCAGCCTCCACAAGGATAAGTCCCCATCCTTAGTGGTTAAAGCTGGCACTTAGTGTCGTGCATCTATGTCCTTGCAGGAAGTCTGACATCATTCATCACATATAACAGGCTGTGATTCATGTCTCTCTTGAGTACTTTCCTGATGCAAATATTGAACTGTGGCCCTCAAGGGAGAATAACGGCATAAGATCTGTGGGCAATATGCTCCTAATGAAATCAATACTTTTTTCACTTCTCCCTCCGAACCCCAAAATTTCTGCTGCATTTGAATGTTCAGCGTTTATTTTCATAGTTTCTTAAACAAAAAGAGGTTCAAGACAATAATTGCTGCTATGTAATTTCTGACTTGCCCACCTGGAGGACATCCCAGTTCTCATTAACAATGAAGGCCTTATCTATTTCAACAACTAAAACTGAAGATGCTAAAATGGTAGGACTCCATTTACCGTGATATCTAAGTTTCAGCTGGGATAAAGTTAATTTTCTTCCTGATAACTGGTACAGCGTTGAGTTTTTTGGATTAAATATGAGAATAATATTGATAGCATACTGATGTTTTGGCTGTTGCTAAGTGGTATTTACACAAAGTCAAGGACTTCTCAGACCATCCCAACAGTGAGTAGGTTGGGGCAACCCAAGAAACTGAGAGGAGACACAGCCAGGACAGCTGACCCAAGCCAACCAAAAGGATATTCCATATATATACCCAGGCCCAGTATAAAAATCAAGGGAAAAGATTACCAGGGCCACTGCTCAGGAACTGGGTGGGCATCAGTTGGCAGGCTGTGAGCAATTGCATTGTTCATCACTTGTTTTGTATGTTCTAAATTTTTATTATCAAAGAATCACAGAATCCCAGAATATGCTGAGTTGGAAGGGACCCACAAGGATCATTGAGTCCAACTCCTGGCCCTGCACAGGACCATCCCCAAGAGTCACATCATGTGCCTGAGAGTATCATCCAAATGCTGCTTGAACTCTGTCAGGCTTGGTGCTGTGACCACTTCCCTGGAGAGCCCGTTCCAGTGTACAACCACCCTCGGAATGAAGAACCTCTTTCTAATATCCAACCTAAACCTCCCCTGACACAAGTTCAAGCCATTCCCTCAGGTTCTGTCACTGCTAAGCACAGAGAAGAAATCAGTGCCTGCCCCTCGTCTTCCCCTCACAAGAAAGTTGTAGACCATGGTGAGGTCTCCCCTCACTCTCCTCCAGGCTTAACAGACCAAGTGACCTCAGCCTCTTCTCATACAACTTCCCCTCAAGACCCTTCACTGTCTTCATGAACCACCTGAAACAGGACTGTCTGTTCACAGAAGCATGGGCTGTACAACAGCCTGGAGAAAACCCAGTGGGCCTCGACTTTACAGCTAGTTCAAAACCTCCAGATTCCTACTTGAAGGGACCGACAAAGGCTTCTGGATCATGTGCATTTTTTTTAATATGGCAGAAGCAGTTTGTCTTTCCTATCCCATCAGCTTCTGTTGATCTTGTTTCTATATAGATGCTTCTTTTTTCCCCCTTCTTTATTTTGATGGATGGCAAGTTCACAAACATTTGGGAGAGTTTGGAAGGAAATAATCAGATTAGTGGCATTCATCTGGGGCTGAGTCGTAGGAAATGCTGACTTTCTCAGTTCAGTGACTCCTGAAAGCTGACAGAAGTCAGCACATCACATGAGTAAGCTATAAACTGTCCTCTTCCTCCAAGTCTTTTGATATAAATTTAGTACTTACTTACTCCAAGAATGTAAAGCTTCTTTCAGTGAGTGCTTTGTTGCCACACTCTTTCTACTTGGAAATTAGATCACACATGTTAAGCAGAACCTATCTTATAAATAGATATTATTATAGGGACAAAATATGTTAAAAATTCCCTGAAGGACTTTTTAAAAACTTTAGAAGACATTCACTTTGACCTTGCATATCTGTTATTGTATTTATCATTCTTGCAAAGAACTTTGCAAAGTATTTCCTTATAATGTATAGCTGCAGTATGATGCTCAAAATACTGTGAATTCTAATGAGAAACTTGTTTCTGGTTTTTTGGCTTTTTTTTTTGTTTTGTTTTGTTTTTAAATTGCAATTATCCATCTGGGAATCCAAATAACTAATTAGCTAAATTTTGTCAAAATAGTACAAACCTATAATACCAAAAATCTCACCTGGAAAATTAAAAATTGAAAACTATTAGATGTTCTGCAAATACTTTAGAAGAACTAACATATTTGAAAGATTGTTGCCAAACAATATATGACCAAAAATAGAACAAAACCAAATATATTAAATAACTTGTATTGAATTCTGTAGCAAATTCAGATTTGGTTTGTCATGATACATATTTAAAGTGTTAGCTTGAATTTTCTTTTAAAACTACTAAGATTTATGCAACTAAAATCAATATTGGTCCAGTGTTTGGAGATAATTTAGTATGGGGTTTTAAGTATCTTTGATCTCTCACATAGTTAAGAACTTTTTCAGCTAAAGTTCAAAGAAAAATCATCTCGTTTCATCAGAGCCAGGGTACATGAAGTTCATGAACAGCATTAAGTTTAGCTGGTACAGGATCTACTGGATCTATACTTAACGGTGCTGACAAGTCTCATGCTTCAAGTGAGCTTAAAGTGATAAGTCTTATTATTCCTTATGATGACTGCAAACAAAGATAAAAACAAAGAGAAATAGAACTGAGCAGATGGTACGTTGGCCATTGTGTCTAGCATTAGAGTTACTTTTAGCCAAAAGGAGAATACACAATCGTTTGCTATTAGATAAAACATTTGTCAGTTCCTACACAAAAAGGTCTCACCCTTTGTAGAAAGACAGGTAATCCTCTGAAATGTAGCTTATTTCAGTAGTTTTGCCTTTTTTTTTTTTCTGTATGTATGTACTTTACATCTGAAATCTTATTTGCATAAATGAAAACAGGCCAAGCTCTACAATAGAAACAGAAGCTTTAATAGTCAGTGTACACAATACAGTTCAAAACTGACCTCCTTCTGAAAAGCAACATCAAAGGAGTCAGGTCTCAAACTTGCATTTTCTATAGGGCGACATAAAACCTTCTCAAATACTGCCTCACTGATGCCCTTTATCTCAGCACAGACAAGTGTATATTTTTATTTATATTTCTAACTTTTCTTCTGGATATTTAAAACTCTTCACAACTCTGAAAATCTCTCTTGTCATTAAGACTCACTTGTCCAGGTCAGCCTTGGCCCCAGAGGGAAATGAAATCTCAAGCAAATGGTTGAGTTTTGCCACACCAGAGGCATTGCAGAGAGGTGAGCATCAAGTTATGTTCTCTGAGGTTCTGCAATCATAAATCTTTTCTCCTAGGATAAAATTCTGTTGATAAATGTCAAGGTCTGTCTTCTAACACAATAAAACATAAATATTTTCCTGACAACAGAAGGTAAAAATTTGCCCTTCAGTAATATTCCTGTTTTGTGCAACATAACTGTGTTGTGGGGGACTCAGGGAATAGTTAGTTGTTTCTGGTAGCATTAGCTCCTTTTAGTAGAAAAAAAACCCAAACACCTCTCAGTTGCTAGTTAGCGTGCAAGATCTTAGCTAGGGTACTCTGAAAGGTTTAAGCAAAGCCAAAGGAGAAGGATTGGCTTAAACCCTTTTGAAGGTGGTTTAAGCTGATCCAAATTACTGTGCATCATAACACACATATATTCAATTACCAGTCCCTGACAAATAAAGCAGTAACCAGCAACAAAATTACATGTGCTAACATAATTTTCTGAATATCCTCTGCAAATGCCAATGTACTGATTCAATGAGCTGATGACAACACCCTGATACAATGAATGAATAAACATAGTTTTTTATCTCAAGTTGACAGTAAAGCAATTAAAATTCCATTGCAGAGTCCACAGAACAAGTAGATTCAAAAATATTCTTCTGATGATTAGAAATTTAACTGAGAATAAGTATTGTTGACTCCAGAAGTCTTCTTTTCCCCTTCAGAGAACAAGCCTTAAGGTATCGGAGGTCACATTTTAGATCTAAAACACAGAGATAATGAGACTCATCTCTTTTGTACAGTGCTTTAAAATCTCCTGATGAAAAGTGCTATATAAGACCTTGATATTATTATGATTAATGCTCATAATCATCTTGTCAGTACTTTTTCCCCTTCTGACCTTGTAGTCCCCATGTAGTAAAAGGCACTTACCTCACTGCTTGATCAAGCTCTTAAGACAGCTCAGGCAGCAGGTTTATGCCTCCTTTCCAGGAGGTGGATTCAAGAATCTACCTAGGTGGCTTGATAAAAGGAATGGGATGCTCTGAGAAAAAAAAAAATCAATGATTTTTATTTATAACAGAAAGTTGGGTTTTTTCTCAACTCTCAGGTTTTTTTCTCCTTGGGTCACTGTCCGTTTAGGTAGGACATCCATGGAAATCATTCTGAGTGATGTATTTGAGAGGGGATGCATTGAGGACAGTGTTTTGGTGATGGAGAGACCTCTTGTTCAGCAGCATTCATTCCACTTCAGCAATTTCAGGCTAGTGGCAAAGATGGTGCATAACTCTCTGTTGGATTTTGATTGTCTGGCATAAGCTGGTGAGATGCAGCTTCACCAGACACAAGATTTGGAAAAGCACTATGAACAGAAGTCAGAAGTTAAGGAGTTGTGTGAATTACATTTTAATGCTTTTCTGTTCATACTGGCAGTGGTGTTTCTTACAGGCTGCAAAACAGCAGCCTGACAGGCAGCAAGGGACTTTCACAGGAGCTGCATCCTTATGTGAGATTTCAACTCTACTGGCTCACTCTAAAACTAAATGCAAACTCACTGAATAAAACCCTGGTCTCAGAAGAGATAATGACAAAACTTCCTCTAGCACTAGATAGATGTCATCTATCCTCTGGCTATGCAAGCAGGTATTCTGGAAAGCTTCATTCACAGGTAGAATATTGTCTAGGGTTTTTTAAAATGCACACTTTTCAAAAAATGCACATATTTCAAAAAAATGCACTGGAAAAACATTGAGAATATAGAGCAAGCCAAATGTTTTTAACAGATGTCTTTGAAAGCTTAACCACTGCACACTCTTTCCCCAAGAGACAAAGTCCCATTACCAGTTCAGGGTTTTTTGAGTGTAAATCCATGAATAATGAGCATCACTCATATACTTTTTCTGTAAAACAGAAAAAGGATTTTTTTTGAAGCTGAAGATGTTTGAATGTGAGATGAGTGGATATAAAGCTTCTACTTATTTACTCACCTATCTATAATTGAGCTGTTCCTAAATGAGAATATTAAAGTAGTCCTTTGAGCGAAGTGTTTCAAATTTCTTTCCTAGTCAGTACTGTTTCAGGGCTGATACTGTGGTAGAATATTAAACTCAGCTTTTAGCAATTTTGAAAACTTTGATTTTATATTAAAATTCATGCTGGACAAACTGCTTCAATTTAAAGCTTATATAAAGAGATATGACTTCACATATTCTACTGTCATATAACAATATCAATATATTTCTATACAAGTGCAGAATCCAAACTTACAGGAAACCATAAGAAACAGGTATCCTGAAACAAAGAGACAAAATAGGGACTTCTCTGTAACTGCAGATTATTGTTTTATGAACTTGCTTAATTTCTGTTGCAATGTTTGTTTCTGTGTTTCTAGGTACCATCTCTCCTTGCGAAACAGAACAGATCAGAATGCATTAAGAAAACACTTAAATGACAATGTAAATACAATTGAGCAAGTTTATCAAGTTAAGCAGCTTGATAAAACCAAGTAAGGTTCATTTATTTTAACTTTCTGTTAGTTCATGTCTCTCTACTGTAAGTAGCATGTATTTGCATTCTAGGTAATGTGACTGACTGGGGAATGCCAGTTCCCTAAATTCAGGCAGGAATAAATTTATTACATATTTAAAGTGAACAGAGGTCAGTGTTTCCAGGCTAGAATGTCACATTGCTAGAGCAGGATCCCCACCCACAGAACTGATGCACAGTTTGTGGTGGTATATCCAAAATTCTGAGACAAAACAACAAAAATAAACATGTAAACCCCATGGAATTAAAGCGGAAACAAAACTGAGCATCAGCAGGGAATTAAAAGTATTTTATCTGTGTTGTAGTTGAAATTTTCCCTCTGGAAAACTAAAATTAATTTCCTAAGTGAATGAAACTACATGATGGTTTTGGCATTAACAAACACAAGACCTACATTTTTCACCCACATTAAATAAAAGCATTTAAAATAAATACAAATACCTCTGGAAAAATTTACTGAAATAAAATATATCTATTTCAAAAAGAAAAAACCTCTAGATGTAACTGAGACTTAAACGCAGAGATTTGTTGGAATAACTGTATAAGTATTTACGTTTCTTGTCACTAAAATTCAAGACAAATTTCAAGAACTACATACCTTGAAATGTTTAATGAAGTCTAAAATAATTCTGGTTACACATATTTATAGCTATTTTGACCAGCAGGTAAAGTACTTTAAAGTACATAAACACAGTACCCGATGAATAGGCTTTTCATGCCTCAAATTTTCTCTTTTCATGACAATTTTCCAAAGTCAAGGTTCCTACAATAATCTGAAAGTCTAAATATTATAAAGGATTAGCAGGAAATCCACTTTGATATTTTTCCTCTAAAAGGCTGGATTCAAACAACTTATATATTAAACTGCAAGAGAAAAGCAGTTGTTTTTGTCTTGCTTTACAAATCAGGGAAGCACAGGGTTAGGGTCTCATGTATCTGCACAGTATTTGTGCAGCCATCTCTAATGCAGTTTTAGCAGGGCTAACATGGGTATTACTGAAAGAGAGGTGGGGAAAACAGGAGAAGTGAGTTTGATGGTATGAGTTTTGTTTCTTAAGGAGAACTATCCAAATTAAAAGAGGAACAAAAAGTCCTCTAGCTAGAAGTAGTTGCTTAACTATTATTGAGAAAAGAGGCAAGAATTTTATGGAAAATAATAAATGAATAAATATATTCTCATTCTTCAAAATGCCTCCCTCACAGTAAATATTTAAACATATGTTTAGGACATTGTAGAGGAACTGTCAATATTGTCATCAGAGCTTGGTCTTTGGAAAATTTCAACATCCAACACATTTAATAAACCCAAAATGCACATTAAAATCTTCTGTTCTTCTTGTTAGCCACAGGAAGGTGATCAACCCTTTTCCATGCCAGATCAGTCATTCTCCAACTCAGATGTTTCTCCCAAATAACCTGAGTTATTTTTACATTTATTTTTTATAAATATATTATTTTTATAAATATATGTACATTATTTTTACATTTCTTTGTACATTTTTTTAATCACTTTGCTGAATTAGTTGTGCTTATTTATACTTCACTCTGCCAGCTGCACAGATACCACTAGCTGCGAGACAAAAACCTTCACAGCTGGAAACAGCCTAAAATAGGCACTGGGATGATGCCACAGATATACAGCATCAATTAGCAGCGGGAGCAGCTGTTGCAGCAAGCAAAGACCTTCCTGTGTTTGGTTTGCTCCCTTTTCATTTAGCATCAGATGACACCACTCCTCATCAGGACGCAGTCATTGTACGCATGCTGCACAACAGTCATTCCAGCACAGAGGGCTAGAATAAGTCTTTGGAGCCACTTACTTGCAGTGTAAGCTCTATTTTGAGGCTCTAAGTAGTGCACTGGGACTTTCTGCTGGCCCTAATACACACAAGCATCCCTTATGGGCAGCAAAGCACAGTGAGACCTCAGTCACTGAGCAGCTGCACTATTTTTAGGTGGCCCAGATTTATTAGAGTTCTCCTTCATCTAAGTGACACTGTTCCAAGGGCAATGCATACCACAAATGAGGCCCCAAAAGTCAGTGATGATGCTACATGAACCCAAGGAAGTGTCATCTGCACATGCTCATCTTTCAAACTGCAGTAGAGATGGTAGCTCAGGCTCCTGCTAGTTGTCCATGATTTCAGAGGGAGACAGAGAGGCAGAAAGAGGGCAGGGGTGAGTGAAGGGAGGAGAAAGAGAGAGTGAGAAAGAGAAAGAGAAAATGAGAGTGTAAGGTAAAGGGAGAGAAGAAGGAGAGAAAAAAGAGAAATAAAAGAGTCTCATTAAACCCAGGTTGTAAATTATGGGTCAGATAATAAACCCGTTTCAATAAACTAGTGTTGTTAGACCAAGTACAATTAGCCTCCCAGTACTGTGTGTGTATGCAGGTTCATATCCTAACAACATTGTTCCATCAGGAATCCAAGATACCGTCACACATCAATCTATAATAATCCTACTGTGGATCATGAAACAGAATTATTTGAAATAACTTCATAGCAAGACTTTCTAAATGAGGAAACATATATAAGTACTGTGTACAAAGCATTTGGAGGGAACCATGATATGAAATGCAATGAAATAAGCTTGTTTAAGACAAGCTGCAGCTTGAAAATACATAGAGATTCCAGTGCCATACAGGAGGAATGCTTTATAGGTGGGATTTTGGTGGACAGGCAAATGAGGTATATCACATTAATTGTCTCAAACTCTTATCCCAGTTCTCAATATATACAAAATTAAGCCTAAAAAACTAATACAAGATTCCAATAGGTCTTTCAGAAGTACAAACAGAGTGTAGGAAAAATAAGGAAATATTCAGTCACATTTTTGTGTATAAGTTGAAATCACAAAATACAACACTGTTGTAAAATAACCTTTTTATCATTGACTTGTTGTACTTAATTCTAAACATATTCAAAGGTACTGAATTCGGCCTCAAATTAATTGAGGTTTGATAGTTTTAAATGATTCTTTAGGGGAAATTAGTAATGACAACTCAAGTCCCTCAGAGTTGAATCACCAGGAAAATATGAAGTGAGGCACTTAATCTCAGATCACAATGGGACAGTTCCTCAAGAGAACCAGTAATCTTTATACTGCTCTCACAATTAACAGGAGTTTTAGAGGGTTTTTTCCTTAGAAAGTATTTCTCCAAGCTCCAGTAAATGTCCAAGCTAGACCAGAAGTGCATTTTCCATTCCTAAGTGTTTCACTCCTCCTGTGTTTTAAAACCCCAGTGAAAATGTTAATTACCTCACCATAACTGCTTGACAGATCATAATTCATGTAATTTCAAAAATGCTCAACAAGAAGCCAAAATAAAGTCCAAAATGACGTATTTCTCCTCTTAACTTCCTAAAAGCAATCCACAAAAGTCAGCCATAATTTGCATCAGTTTTCAATAGTTTAACCTTCCAGATATCTGTAAAAAATTGTCCTAGATACTCAGAGCTGTGCTAATTTTTATACCTAAAGGTACCATATCTTTGCTGAACCACCCACATATTGATTTTCTACCCTAAGACTGCCCAAAATTCTTTTCCTGAGCCTCTTTTCCTGCTGAGCCAAAACATTGGGTGAACTCTGTCCCCACTGCCTTTCTCATCTGATGGTGATGGCAATGCCTTTTTCCCCATTTCTGGCCATCACTCCCAGCACTGGGCTGCTCAATGAACAGCAGCAATCCTCTCATTTCAGAGGAAAAGAGTGATGTGATCTCCTCTGTCCAGGATGGCGCTTCAGTGGGGCAACCTGTCCAGCTAATGCAAGCAGGTTTGTATGTCAAACACAAAGCCACAGTGTATGTGCAGTCCAGCTAATCCTGATAGGGCTCCTAGTCTCTAAGATCTTTGTTGTCTTGAGTTATAGTCTTTGAATATACCACATGCAGCTTCCGAGGTGCACACTGATTTTAATACAAATTTACCCCACTTTTGCTAGAACTAATGTTGGTGATGCCTATGTAAGAATTTCTATTCTAGTTGTATTATGTAAGAACATTTGCTGCATTGTTTTAATCATCACATTTCAACTGAGAAAAAGATCTGGATTAAATGAAAGTTTTTTCACTCACTGGAAATTATTGGTACGAATCCAGCTGGTTTCAGTACCACAAAAGAAGAAGACTACTTGGTAGATGTTATTGTATATTTTGTCAAGAGGAAGGTTATGCTGAAGCATCCACACCATGAAATCTCTCCACATCTGGAGTCTGGATGCAGTCCTGTGGCAGTCTCAGATGAAAATCAAATGACAGAAGAGCATCAGAGACCTCGTCAGTCTCTCATCCACCACAGGTAATCATGTTTGGGCTGTGAAGAATACGCGTGAGTACAGAAGGGCAGAAGCATTGCTGCCACCCCTGTCTGCACCGCACATGGTCTGTCAATGAACTTAGGGTCTCTGTTCCCTGGGCTGTCAGTGCACGGCCTTTCACAAATGCTAAAGTCACATAAAAGTGCTGTAAAGTGTTATTAGGGAAAAAACACCCTTTAAACAGTTGGCTCAGTTCTCCCTGAAGGGAACCTTTCCCCTTGAACAGTCAAAAGCGTTTGGGCCAAGACAAAAGTATATTGGGAAAACTTAGCAGAAACTGGCACCAAGCTAAAAAGGAATTTCCACACGCCAAGTGTCACAAGCCCCTTGCTTTGATTACAAATCAGGAGTGCCCATGTATTTTCAAGACTGAAAACAATGGTCACTGAATTATGCCTGTGTTCATGCTTCACTCTCACACAGTCCAGACTAAGCCAAGACATTATATAGCTCCATGTATTAAGTGAAACTGCTCTCAAGAGCTTATCAAATTAAACAATTTTACATTGCTCCAAATGCTCTCACCACAGTTTTCTTCCTGCCCCGCCCCCCCCAAGAAATAACATGATATTTTAACTATTATAGCTGAAGACAAAATGAAAAAGCTAGCACTTACTTTTTTCTTTTCTACATTTCTATTACCACACAACAGATAATGGAACAGTGAAATGCCATTAAAAAAAATTTTTACAAAGACACAGAAGTGCTTTTGGAGCCTTAGCCCGTTGGGCTTTTATGGCAAGTTTCACATATACTCAGTGCCTAGAAATATATTAAGGCAAATAGATAGATAGATAGATAGATAGATAGATAGATAGATAGATAAAGGGTACTGAAGAGCCCAAGAGTCTAATTCTAGCCTATATGTCCTGGACAAATAGTACCAAAATAAAGTGAATTGCCCATGCATCTTTGACAAATCAAACAAAACTTTTCCATGTGGTTTCACACACTATGTATCTTTAAAAAGTTTCTGCCATAAATTAGAATTCAAGAGGAGTATGCAAGCATCTTAATACCACTTTAGGCACCCAAATCAAAAATTCAAATCCTCAAAACTTCCTCAAGGTTCCACAAGAGAAATCTCCTAGAAGACTAAGTTTCTGCACAAGGAGTGAACAGAAGTGCTTGAGTCCTGAAAGCACTCAGCATTTTCTATCTCAGCAACGACTATCTCACATCTAAACCCACTGACAATGCCAGACAAGGTTTTCTACAACCTGCCTTGTCTTCAAGAGCTGACATGTCAGATCCATTCCAAGGGTGTCCAACCTCAGACAAACCACAGGCGGGAGGAGTAGCCAGTCATTTCTTCATTCCAACAATTCGAGTCAACAGTCATAGTATTGGAAGTGTTTCCTTTAAAACCCTTTAAATTTATGTTTTCCATGTGAGCATCTTAAGCATCAAACTGCATCAAGCTTCCCTTTTCTGTACAAGCATATCAGAGATATGTCTCACCCTTCACACACAATTGTGGATTTTCAGGGTTAGAGAAACTCATGTTCCTTCTCTTCAAGCTCACTTTGGAGAGGTCACAGAGAGGCGACTTAGCAACTGGCAAGGCATGATACTCATCTGACAGTATGAGATACGTAGTCATGTCTGTAATGTTCCTTGTTATTTCCTCCCATGGGTAATTAGGTAGCTCTCTACCATGGTCCCTACCTTTTTTGTCTACTTAAAGATTATGCGATTGTAGATGTATATTCACTGTGTGGCAAGACCCCTGGAAGTTGGATGTTACCTTGCAAATCCTCCTTTGTCAACCTAAGCTCAACTGTTTAAGGAGTTAACACTCTAGTTTTCGAGCCATTTATTTAGTTTTCAGTTAACTCACTCCATCTGGTTTATCACTTTCAATAAACAGAACACACGTCCACATACCTTCAGAAACTGAGGCTTCAGCTCATTTTGAAGCTGTGGATTAGGGTTCCAAATCATTAAGAAACCTTAGGAAATGTTATCAAATATGACTTTCCTTAATATTTGCAGAAGACTAAAATAGTTAGAGATTAAAAACCTTAGTCCTCATTAAAATATTGTAAAATCTCACCCTTGCCTCTACACCAAAAACTGTAAAATAGATTATGTAATGTATGAACAAACTATAATTGGATGAAGTGAGACTTAAAAATTGCAGTTTTATGTTCCCCCTAATACTAATTCTCTGCCAAAGCACTTCATTAAATCTCAGTTACAGGTCAGAGTTGCACCATGAAATAGTAGGATATGTTAAATAATTATGTACTAAGCGTGGGTTTATATTGCCTCACTTCACTCTGTGTGAAAGGTAAATGTGAATTTGTGAGGCAAAAATTCCATATCCACCAGACATTTATAGACCAGGTGAAGGAAATAGATTTGGTTGTGGGATCCCCTGGTGTTCTTCCGCCATAAAGTATTTTCTCCAGTTACCTATGAAATCACTGAAGCAATGGCACAGCTGTTGCTAAAACATGCAGCTAAAAATATTAAAATGAAGGGAAACATATGCCTTGTTTCTCCCTATATGAAAAGACATTTGATAATTCTTTTGTGTTTTTGGTAATTTCACTGGGGAAAAAAAAGGCAGCTAAGCAGTATAAGGTAATAAGCAGAGAAGCAGAGAATATCTGGGTTTGTAAGGGCAAACATGATGCTTGATTCTTCTCTAATGCATGGCAAAGTGAGTGCTGAGGAAGGGCAGTCATACCATGCAAGAGTCTCCTTCAGTTTGCAGAACTAAGATATTGTGCCGGAACCTGTGCTCTTGACAGAACAAAGGATCCCACATCAGTGGCATTCTTGGTTGCCACTCTGGTTGGTTCGAGTTGGCTTTGTGTTTTTTCTGCCCTTGGTAAGACAAGGTGTCTTCTTCCACAGCAACTATGCAAGAACTGATTATTTTTTTAAGTTAAAGGGCTGGGTTTGTGGCTTTTTTCAATAAACAGGTTAGAAGTTCAAACTACACTGTCATCTAGAATTTAGAAAAATACTTTTGCTGATCTAACTTATTAAAATAAGATTGGTTGCATTATTTAGAGATGCTTTTATTCAGCTTTTCTGCTGTTGAACACTCAGACTGGATAATTCGCTACCTTATACATGCATAAGTTGTAAATGAAGCTTAAAATGTGGTCCTTTACACTGAACATAATTTGGAGGAAAAAGCATCCTAGACAGATGTCTACTCCATGGTTTATAAGAGTATGTGATACCATCCGCACTTTTCACAGCTAAACCCTTGAAAACTGGGAAATTGACAAAGGGACCCCAACGTGAAGAGCATTCATTAAAAGATGTAAATAGCCAAGATCTGTGCTGTTTTGTTTCAATCTTTTTTATCCTGTTGAAAACAGGAAAGCCTCCTGTCATGCAGGCTCAGGGATTTTCAGGGCCCAATAAAGGTTAGTGACATTTTCAATTCATGTTTGTTTTCATTCTTCTAATCATGAACCCTGTGTCAGCTTGAGAAACCAGCTGAGCTTAATCCATAACCTTTTACAAGTGAAACATTAACTCACAGCATGTTCTGTTGTCTTTTTAAAGCAATACAAAAGCAAAGGAAAGAAAGAAAAAAAGAGCCACAACATACGTGATAAAACACAGCAAAAGCCAAATGTGAAGGTTACTTGAAAGCTGTTACAGTAGTGAACAATAGGATATCTTTTAGGTGACTAAGTTCATCATGTTCAGATGTCATAACTGCCAGTTTTTTCACTAGAGTATTCAGGACAGAAGGCTAGAAGCAAAAATGTGGAAAGAGCCAAGTAAAGATTATCTAGCATTTTATCATACATTTTGAGAAATATTCTGACACCATTCCCTACCATCATTTTGGGTTGATATTAACTATGGAGAAAATATCCAACTAGTTTCTCCTCTGTCCTACAAATTTACTAGTCACAGTGGTTTGCCCTGCAAGTTGCACCAGTTAAGTGGACAATACTTTAGGTTTTTATGGCAACACAGTGCAATAGGCTGAATTTTATACAAGGGCAGACTACTGGCCACATATGGCAACCTTCCTGCCCCACTGAGCACGGGGAATGACACACACTGAGCGAATCTGGAGAGAACAGCTCTGACTACAAAGTACACAGAGTCAAGGAAGGATAATTATTTCTCCAGCCTGTAAAAACCATTATGGAGAAAACCTGACCTCCCATCTCTCTGTTGGATAACAAATAAAATCACACATGTATTAAGGGGGTTCTCAAGTTACAAACTTTTATTAACCAGAACAAGAAACCATGTTAATTCATAGACAAAAATAAAGAAACAGCAATCAGAAGCTATCTGAACAGAGAACAGTAAGACATAAATAAAAGGATCTCTGATTAAAAAACACCTAAAAATGAAACAGGAGCCATCAAAAAAGGTGACTATTAAGTTTGAATTAGTGTATGTACAACAGATAGCTCCTGTGAAAAAGAAACCTAAACACTGGCTTTGTGAAATATTGCTGATATATCTGAGATTATAAAGAAAAATAAAAGAAGTGGAGAAGAAAGTGATGGTTCAGCATACAGTGATAGTAAATTAATGAAGTTGACATGTCATGGACAACTGCTTTTTTGACTGAGTTAATGTTAACATACAGCATGAGCTCACTGGACATTAGAGAAGGCACATGTACAAGCCTTTACCTGTGGCCCAGCTTTGCGAAATTCTTCAACGAGAAGTTTTGCTTCATTAGATAACAGAGAAACCATATGGGAGGGAAAACTTTACCAAGCAGTGGATTCTCTTGTGCCTGATGGAGGCTGGAGCATTTTCCTCAGAGGTGGCATTCACAGGATTTCTTTCCCGTACTTGACCATCTGCGTTTCAAACATCTTTGAATTCTGTATTCCTGTGTGACTGGATTTGGAAAATAAGCTGAAAAATTATAGAGGAGTGGGAAGAAAAGAAAGGAGAAAGGATATAACTAAAATATAGGAGGGAGACATATATGCACACACATGTGCAGTAAAATCCTAGAAGGGCCATTTCCTTAGCAAACCAGTCTAAAACATTCAGACAGACTCAGTAAGAGAAAGCTGTCATGGGGAGACAAAAACCAGAAGGATGAATGGTCCTGCATGTTATTCCACTGAAGATGCACCAGGATGTGATGCTGTTTCCCTGCCTAGGCTGCCTGACCATGACATTTTGACAGTACCTATGTGCCTGCTGTCCACCACAGCATTGAGATTTCCTTGTCTAGCTCAAGGCTATGAAAATTACAAGCATTGAAGCTGAGGCTCACAGAGACAGCAAAGCATTACTTTACCTGCTGCATGTTGCTCTCCTGAGTTGCAAGAAGTTTGGCATGGAGAACAGGACTCATCACCTGCATGCAGATCAGCAGGGAACTCAATCACTGTACTTTTCCCTCTGGTTTGTCAGTCAAACTTACTGGTTAGACTGGAGGCACACAGACACAACCCAACTGTGTCTTCAGAGGCAGAGCACAGGGAGAGACCAGAGCTCCAAGTCCTACTTAATTATCTGGCCTGCTCCTAGGGCAACAAACTACTTATCCAGGGCACAGTGTAGCATCACAATCAAGTCCAGAATAAATAAAAAGGGGTTTGGGAGGATTAAAAGCACTATTATGGCTAGGGAAGTAAATACCAAAGAGAAAGAAATTCTATTAACAGATGAGGGGAAATGAAATTAGTGGCAACTCAAAAATGAGTGAGATAACAGTCTCACTAAATGAAAAATAGAAGGGAAAAAAAAAGGAATTGGAAGGTCCACTAAAAACAACCGTTGGTAATCATGTGTAAGACTACAATTTAAATATTTATTTATGCAATTAAAATTTACAATTTAATTATTTACACAATTTAAATATTTTATTTATCCTTATATATTGGAAGAATCAGCTAACACATTTATTCACTTGCTGATTATTATAACTTCAGAAAGTACATCTGTATATTCATGCATAACGTGTGATGTCATAGGAGAGTTCCCAGATAAATGTCTAGTTTGACTGGTATCTTTGTGACCTCACCAGTGCATCCATCATCAATCTGATCTTCATGTTGACTAGTCTTTCCTATGTTAATATTCACTCAGTGTTTCTGTCATTTCTTTCCTGAACATTTTTCCATCCATGCAAAATTTAAATAAGATTGTCAGCTAGTTTTGGAGAGTCCCTGTTTCTTTTACTGTACTTTTACTACTAAATAGTACTTAACCTTTAGGACTTATGTCAATGTATGTGTTTGTTCTTTCAACATATTTAGGACAGTTCACGTCCCTGGTTAACTGCCCATTCTCCCCTCTAGAATAGACTGGATTACATCAGTCACAGAGTCACGGAGTATTCTGAGTTGGAAGGGACCTACAAGGATCATTGAGTCCAACTCTTAAGTGAGTGGCCTACAAGGGGATCGTTGTGGTGCAGGTCATAATTTTGTTAGTGTATCAGAGATCAGTAAAGACAGCCACACCAGTGAAAGTTTCTGTTCCGTCCATCTTTCAAAATCTTTTCACAGCGGTTTCAGAAGAAATTCAATATTCCTGTTGAACTGGCATTTTTTTAATGCCCAGTCTATTGGAAACCAGCCTTCCCACTCGTTCTTCACGCTGTGGTTTCATACTGCTGATAGAGGTCTGTAATGAGTTCAGTGACATGCTGTTAAATCTGTCAGAATTCCCCTAAATCTTTGAGATAGAGAGGTGTCAAACGCTTTCTAAATAATAAATAAGCTATTCAGTTAGTGGGTGATTATGGTTTCTCAGGGATGTGGTTTCAGCACTGTGTACAGTTTAGGTGCCTTACTCTCCTCTGACTCAAGCTTGCTGTACCACGGCTGTCTGTCCAGCATTGGCTTCCTGTGATGGTGTAAGACAAGGAGACGAATTTTTCTGGAAAGGGATGTCAATGAGATGGCTCAGCTGTAGTACTCTTCTGTCCGTTTTCTTTGTCATGGAGAAAAAAATTCCCTTCATCCAGTCACAAATGGCCAATTCTTTACACATCCATACACAGCTGCAGATTTTCACAAGATAAGCATGAAAGTTGTCAGCCAAATTTTGCAATTTTTCTAGGACATTCTCTCTCTTTTTCCAAACTGCACTTTCAGATAACCATGCATCACAACCTTGGTAGTAAACATGGTCTATGTGGCCCTGATTTTTTTCTGTGTTTCTGTTGTTCTAAACTGTGAATAGCTCTAGGGAGGAATGTACATTGGCAAAGTGAATACTGCATAAGTGCAAACTATTACCTTTTACTATATTGATCCAAAGAAAAGGCTGTGATAAGTCTGGCCACACAGACATTTTTGTCATTACTTCTCCTCGTTTTGCTTCAGAAGCTGAATGCATTTGCTATCTCTTTTTTTGACAACTTTTGAGTTTATCTGCCTGCTTGCTTCTATGGTCCCTGTCCTGTATGTGCTCTCTGTGTGTGAGTTTCTTTTTATTATATCTCACCAGCTCAAATACTTGCATGATACCATGATCCAAAGGCCTTGCAGAAGAAAGTGGGCTTTATAGATAATATTTCACTGCATCAAAAAGTTAATTTGTTTTGTTGGGTGGTTTTTTGAATCCGTCACAGTGCTCACACTCACTCTGGACATCCAGTTGTTTCACTTTTTAACTTAAAAAAGTCACTGTCTATTGAACATTTCTGGCTTTGATTGGGTTTTGGTTTTGGGGTTTTTTTTATTTTTTCAGATTATGTTTCTATGGTTTTAACTGAGGAGGTGCTTGCAGTGATCAGGTTATCAGGACTGTTATATTCAATTAAATGTCTTTCTGCCTCATTGCATAAACCCAGATCAATGCTCTCTATTCATTTTGAGAATTCCTGTTGTTAGTAATCCCAAGTTCTGTTACAGGAGCGACTGATAGATTTACTTGGTCTTTTAATGGGCATCTTTTGGTCACAAGAATTAGATCACTGAATTAGAAAGACTGACTGTGAAGAGGTGAAACCACAACACACAGTAAAGCAGAAATTTCAGTCTGGAACCTCAGAAGTTGGTGATGTTAGGCTTCTAGGTTCATTTGAATTCCTAATTACCAGGGCTGAAAGACTGATGATCCCAGTGCTCCCCTCAGCCTCAATGGAAGCTGCTGCATTCTCAGCATCTCTGCAAACCTAGCCCTCACCATTCCGTGCCCATATGGATTTAGTTATTTCTGAAGAGCTTTGGAAGAGCTTTGGAAGCCTTGCCTAACAGCAGCTGGCAATAACGGGACCAAGCAAGGAGAGAAAAAACAGTGTTGAGTACCATGAGATCATTGACGAACAAGCAATGCAGATGTTCAGTTGTATTAGTTTCCAAAGGAAAAAACAAAAGCCTCGACACCTGGCATGCTCAAGCCAGCACTTCTCACCTGTCACATCTCCTGCTTTCACCAACAGCTGTGCTGAAGCTAGCAGTAGTCTTCAATGGCATATCTCTGCTATTTGTTCACTGCCTCAACCTCCCAGAGGGCTCCCCCCATTTGCCAGGTGCAAATTACGATCATTAGAACAAAGCCTACTGTACCTGTGCCCTGAGTACAAAACTGCATGTTTCAGCTTGTGTGATAGGCAGAACTTGAAGCAAACTGAGCCCAAAGTCATGAGGATCTCTCACCAGTTAGCAGGAGGTGGGGGTCGAAGCCGACTGGTATCCTTGATCTTTAGCATACCATTTATTTCATTACATTTAATTTGGTTGATATTATCAACATTATTACACTGATAGTTGTTTCAACTCAGACTAATTTAATTGATAGAATTCTGTGTCCTTGCTATTATATGAGACAATTAGCTCTCATTAGTTCACATTTCACTCATTTTCCACTGACTGATTGCACTACATACTGATCCTTGCTAATATCAATATGTAATGCAATCAGTCAGAGGAAATGTTGGTATAGTATCTCTAAAAACTATCACACTTATCATTCTGATTGTCTTCAAAGTACCAATATTTTCCTATAACTTAATGGTTTCATAATGCAATGTTTTGTATTAATAACAATCTTTTTAAGGTCACACAGCTAATCACATACGGATTAAACAGTAGTTAACTAATGAGGATGGCAACTTATTAATAAATTGCAGATGATACGTTTCCGTTATTCAGTGTAACCTTTAAAGAGCAGAGCTAAGACTGAGGGTTGACTTAAAGACTCTTTGCCTCCCTTTTCCTATATCTTCCTCAGATTTCTTTTCCTGAATTCTAAGCATCTTTCTATGCTGTTGTCACAGTCCTGCTGTAACCATATGGACAGTTTAGCAAAGTAAGAACATGCAGCTGATGCTTTGATACAAAGGTGAAGAGGTTACTTGAATAGTACTACTGTTAATTTGCCTTTTAAGCACCTACAGCAGGGAGTCTATAATGGTAAGGACTGAAGAACAGAGATTTGTCTATCAGATTATTACATCAGAAATGCTAAAGATTCAAAGGAAAGAAAAGGGTCGGAGGCTTTTTGCAACCAACTTAATATAATCCACTGAGCTTTCACTGAGGTCTGTCTGAAACTACACTAGCAGTTTACTCAGACAATTGCATACCTAAATTTCTCTTCTAGAGCATTTGTATATCACTGCTCACTGGTGTGAATTCGTAGCTGTTCATAATCAATGAACTTCCAGCTCTTACATTTCTATGAAGTATGAAATCCCTCAACATGCCACATATTATAGATCATTCTGCAAAAATAATAGTCCAACACTCTTCACTATGTCATTCATAAATGTCATCTATTCAATATCAAACACATTTAATCACCTCCACAGTGAATCTGAAACAGGCTCATAATCTTTAAAAGGAAACAACTGATGTGGGAAACATAAAAAAGCGTAAAATAAATGGTTTGCAGTTTGGGACTTTAAAAATTCCCTACAAACATATTTTAAAGAGCAAACCCAAATTCATCTTAAAGAGTAAATCCAAATTAGTCCTGCAATGCTAAATTTGATGCTGAATAATGACAGAGGACTTTTAAATACCATAGTTACTATAATAATCCCTGCTTGAATCATGGCCTCCATGAACTGGGCTAAGCCTTTAGACAGAAGCTAATTGCTACAAACACTAATTTTCAAGTCCCTTTTGTTTCCTATTGCAGGCACCTCTGGATGCAAAAGGTACCCAATTAGCAGAATTCATGGTTCTGATTGTGCATTGTGGGGCTAATATAAACACTGATTATTACTATTCCACTGTAATGGTTGATTTTTTTTCCCTTTTTTTTTTTCTGATTGCTTAATAAGACCATCTATTCTGCATCAGACACTGGCAAGGCTGTTGCTGAAATCAGTTAGGTCACTTTTTCTGGTCATAGTAGCAGGAGGAGCCTTGTGATGGTAACAGATGACTAAAGGCATAATTACAGGCTATTTAGCAACATCTGTTTCCCTACTTAACATTGTTTGCTCAAGTTAGTTGTAGTTAAATAAATGAAATAGAAAATAATAGTGAAGACACTAAAAATTACTATTACATGGGTAGAACTCTAGGGTTTGTCATAATTACAGAAAACAGAGTTTACAGTGATTTTTAAAAGGCACTAATTTATATTAGAGAGTATCTGTACACATGCATTCTGGCTCATTGCTACTGCTTTTACAGATTGTGTTATTTAAATACCTATTTGTACAGAAGAATTAGTTGAAACTAGGAAAAAATGAAGATGACTGTTCTTTATTGAATTTCGCTGTGTGTTTTCCGGTATAATTACATGGAAAGTCTAGTAACTTTTTGTGGGTTTGGGGTTATAAACAAATACCCAGATCTCCACCAGCTCCCATCAACATCCATGGGAAGAGTAGAGAGCTCTGACTACCTCTGTATGTTTCTGCAGTCATCCAGGGATAGTGTTTTCATCGTTTAATTTATACGGGTAAATCACTTGTCATTCCTTAATCTGTGGCTGCTTCATGATCCAATATAACACATAAATAAACATGTATTGTCAAAGCCCATGTTTCACAGTGACATATAGCCAAACCATCTAGAGCAGCAACATGACTTTATGTCTAGCTAATATCAGGGCACATGCTCTGTAAGTTCCCTGCACTCTCTTTTTCTGTGCAGATAAATGACATGATGTAATCAGAATATGCATTATAACATTGACAGAACAAGAGAGACAGGTTGTTTGTTTGGGCTTTGTTAGTTAGTTAATTGGTTTAAAATTAAGGAAATATCAGAGCAAATATTGAACCTCCTTATGTCAGTTGTTACCAACAGGGAGATTTTTTGCAGTTACCAACCTGCTGAAAATACTGAAGTTTTGTCTGAATAAAACAGGTGTCCTTGTATGCTCAGAGACAAGTCCAGTCACAAGATCTTCATATGCTTTAAAATATGCTTGATTTAAGGCTCTTGAATTGAAGGCCAGACAGCAACTTGACTCCAACTTCTTGGGCACTAGCCAGTCATGTCTTTTAACACAGTTCTTGCAAAGAAGTGGATTTATTCTTTGACCATTTCTAGTGAGCTATAACTAAACAGATTTCCACAGCACCATTTACCCCCAGTGATTGTGGACATTGAAGTCAAGTTCCCAATGTCACAACTTACCTTCAGAGCAAAAAAAGAAAAAAAAAGCATTAAGAGAAAAAGACACAAATATGATACAAATCACTTCTACTATCACTTCTACTATCAATTTTTTAACAACTTTCTGGATAATCTGAAATGTCTTGTGTGGTACCTTGGGTAAACACCCGATGTGCTCAAACCCTGCCCATTGTATATCAGTACTATTAAGAAATGGTCGATCCATTTGCTCTGGGTCCTGTGTGTCAGACAGTTATCATTATCATCTATCCCTGGCCATCTCTTTTAGCAAATCCTTGCTAATTTTCATCTCATGAGTCAGTTTTGGGAACAGTACAACTTCTCCCTCTGGAGTAGAGCAGCTCTACAACATTTTCCTAAGCAGAGGCACCACAGAGAGAGTCAGCATTACACACACACATAGATGATGGGCCAAGGAGTCAGCATGCATTTACAGTCAGGAGAGAGAAAAGAGGACTACAGCCATAAAATTGTTACATTCAATGTGTATATGTTCAAATTTCATGACAAAATCACCATCAAATGATTCTGCAGCTCATGTCTCCCATTACCACCAGGTTCAGGAGGAATCCACTGCTGATATAGTGGCAATGTGCCATTTAATCAGTCATAAACACAGTAAGCAATGTGTGTCCAGGTACTATTTAAATTACATTTTTTTATGCTGTTTCCCCCGAGTAGCTAGGCTGAGAGTGGTCGGGTACACCATGTACCTATGTAAGACTGCACAGCTCTGCCAGCTGCTTGAACTCCTGCCCATAACAATGTGACTTTCTGGCAGTCAATAGACCTATAGATGACAGCAAACAATAGATTTGAGATGCATAATCACTTCTCTAGCTGCAGTATTTTCTAATAAACCTATTTCACGGAAATTAGGACTAGCACAAATCTTTTCAAACTTACAGAAACAGATATATGATCACTTTGGTCCAAATTCCAGTTTTCTGTGGTAATGACCAGGAACTTTTCTGTGAGTGGACCTGTGTTTTTGGCAGACAAAACAGCTCAACAGCTTTGAATATGTTACTTTTTGCCCATACAAAATATTCTCAAGCCATTCTCACAGATTTGCTAATCCTTCACACTTACACAACTTTTCTTGCATTCAACATACTTTTTAAATTCTTGTTACAAGCTATCTTACTAATGTTGTTCAATAAAACTTGCCTAGTTTGCTGAAGTGGTAGACTTTGTGTGTCTCTAGGGTAAGAGACACTTTTGCTCTTATACTCAGTCTTCAAGCTGAAATCTCCATTCCTCTTCCAGATAGGCTGGTCTCTCTCATAAGCCTTTCCTGAAAGCATCACTCCTATAAATACAGAATAATATGGCACCTTTAGTCAGGAAAAATATCAAGTAACTTGAACTCAACCACAATGTACAAGCACTAAAGATGATTATACAGAATTAATAAAGGAACAGAAATATCTCATGTGGTTCCCACTGATAACAAATCCTTATTTTATTAAGCATTTTAAATTTGAATAATCAGAAAAAGTTTAGATATATAACCACAAAATATTTTAAAGTGGAATAAATTATTTGGCTTCATACATTGGCCAAGTAAATTTTAAGAAACATATATAAAAATTTATTAAGCAGCAGACAAAGTGTGAATAATATTTTAAAATTAAATGATAAAGTATTATTAATCTAGGTCTCAATTTCAAACCTTATGTTTTTTAGAGAGAAGAGTTTGGATACAGTTTTTTATTTCCTGTATAATAAGTTATTTAAATCTATTTAAATCTACTCAGTATGCCAAGCAGTGTTACCAAGCAATTAAAATCTGGAAGCATACAAGTGTCATTGAGAACAAAACATATAGATCCTGTATTTTGAAAAGTATGTTACCCTTTTGTGTCAGAAATAATATCCAGCAACTTTATTCCAACTGGATGGCTACCAAAAAAATAAGACAAATTGAAAATCAGTGGAGTTAAACCCCTTGGAGAGATGTAATACTGTGAATATAATTGAAATGTTAATAATTATGCTCATGCTGATAATTACCAAGAATAGTTTGGTAAAGTAGTTACAGAGCTCAACTTTCACCTCTGGGTCTTGAAATTGATTTCTACCTGGGACTGTATGAAAAGAGTTCAATTATCTCCATTGCCATTTTATTGGATAGATTTTCTACCCCATTCACACTTCAAATATAAACAAGAATGAAAATAGAGAGGGACAGAAAGAACATTTTATATCCCTTAATTAGATAATTAATATGAAGTTGTTGGGGGGGGTTTTTAATTACATTTTACAGGAAGTATAATACAGTTTAGACCATTTGGGAAAGACAAAAAATGATGGGAAAAAAAAGCAAAATTAAAACAAAGCTCTACTGAAGACCTTCCTCTACTGTTTCTTTTAAGATTTTGAGTGTAATGTACAAAAATTACTGTAATCTCATAATGTAACAATAATCCACTCGTTGCTGTGCAACGGCCTCATAGCAATGTATCCAACCTTATCAACACCACACAAACACTTGAGCACAACACTTATTCTATTCATTCTAATGTATAATGAGAAACAGAACTAAATTACAGTTTAAGCACAGGATTAACAGAATATACTCAAACAAATGTATTAAACCAACTCAATATTTTGATGCTGGGTTTTAATTACCCCAGTTGCATCCATCCACATATATAAGGAAAAGGGCAACGATTGTAAGATTAGGCAGGGATCTAAGCACATGGGTCTCTAACTCAAAGATCTCAAAGATTTTACAAAGTTCCACTCACTTTGTGGTGCATCTCTTGCATGCCATGATAATAAGAGCTGGGCAATACCTGAAGCCCTGATGTGAAGCTATGAGGCACTATGCAGCTAGGAATTCAGGAAACAGTGAAGCTTATCTTAGCATGAAAAGGGAAATCTCAGAGTTCTGCAATGAGAGGCAAAAATTAAGAAATCAAGATCAAAATTTAACAACAATGTTTTGTTTATGAGACACCGCACTTCCTCTCCATCACTTACTATTTACTGTGGCAAACATTGATTTAATCTGTGAGTTGTGCAAGTCTGAAAAAAATCCACAAACACCAAACCCACCATGTTTCCATCATAGACACAAGCTGAATTCCTTAATTGTATTAAGAAGGTAATCCAAAAGGGATTTTACTCCATTCTTAACTGAAAGCAATATTACCATCATCTGTACTCTTCTGTCTTAATTGTTCTAGATACCTGGATGAAATAGGAAATGAAACAAGACCTAGGTATCACAAAGACTGTGTTTTAGAAAACTTAGATTCTAGTGCCTTAATACCATAAGACAGGAAAATAAGTACCATTAAAGCCTGGAAACGAACAGGACTTTTCCTATGGATTTCAGTATCATTCATGAGAAATTTTAAATAAATAGAGATGATAGCAAGTATGTGAGAGTATTCACTTTAGCTTGGAATTGAAATATGCAGAAAGTATTCCAGCTACTGATAGTAAGACCACCTCTTTCTCAATTCCTCTCACCTTTTCCCTGGTCTTCAGTTACAAGAGTTTTGATTTGAAGTCAAAAAGTAAATGCTGTGTTTATATATGCTTTGTCTCTTTTCTTTCAGCAGTGCAGGGAGATATAAGTAGAACAGGAAGGGCTAGGGGTATTGCAGTCAAGCATAAGGCCAAAATTTTTTGAAATCAAGATTCACTAGCTCTGTTATTAATGTCAAAAGGGGGGCAGATGGATAGGGACAAAACTGCTGCCTTCTGAAGAACATGTCCATGCAGTTTCCTGGTTTATTTTCATTTTTTCCTAGGTTATGCATAGTTTTACTTGTCTCAGAACTCCCCTGATACAAATCAAATATATATCTTACAATTACAATGACACCTGCTCCATTTCTTCTGAAACCTTATATGCTTGATTTCTCATACACAGTAGAGCCAATTTAAATTTACTTTCTTTAATAAAGTGCTTTGTGATTCATTATTTCTCTCTATGCTGAAACACTATAACCCTGAATTGACAAATGAGCTACAAGAGGATATTTAGAATCATTTAGGTTAGAAAAAAACCTCTAGGATCATTGAGTCCAACTCCTAACCCAGCACTGCCAAGTCCACTACAAAATCATGCCTCTAAGCACCGCATCTACACATCTTTTAAATACCTTCAGAGGTGGTAACTCAACAGCTTCTCCGGGGAGCCTGCTTCTATGTTTGATCAGTGTTCCAGAGAAATTTCCAAATAACCAATCTAAAACTTCCATGGCATAATTCGAGGCCATTTCCTGTTGTTCTGTTTCTTGTTACTTGGGAGAAGCGACTGACCTCCACTGTGTTATAACTTCTTTTCAGGTAGTTGTAGAGAGCAATCATTCCCCCTCAAACTTCCCAGCTTCCTCAGTTGCTCTTCACAAGAGTTGTACTCCAGATTCTTCGCCAGTTCCATTGCCGTTCTCTGGACACACTCCAGCACCTCAGTGTCTTTCCTGTAGTGAGTGGCCCAGAACTGGGCACAGCACTCATGGTGCAGACTCACCAGTGCCAAGTACAGAGGGATAATCGCTGCCCTAGTCCTGCTGGCCTCACTATTTCTGGTACAAGCCAGGGTGCCATTGGCTTTCTTGTCTACCTGGGCACTCTGCTGGGTCATGATCAGCTGGCTGTTGACCAGCACTCCCAGATGCTTTTCCATCAGGCAGCTTTCCAGCACTCTGCCCCAAGCCTGCAGCACTGCCTGGGGCTGTTGTGGCCCAAGTGCAGGACCCAGCACTTTGCCTTTTTGAATTTAGTACAATTGGCCTCAGCCCATGGATCCAGCCTGTCCAGATCCCTCTGTAGAGCCCTCCTGCCTTTCAGCAGATTCACACTCCCACCCAACTTGGTGTTATCTGAAAACTGAGCGAGGGTGCACTCAATTCCCTTGTCCAACTCATTGAGAAAGATACTGAAGAGAACTTTACCCATGTTGAGCCCTGGAGAACACCACTAGTGATCATGTGCCTACTGGATTTAACTCCGTTTGACACTACTCTTTGGCATTGCACGTTCAGACAGTTCTATACTCCGTAAACAGTGCACCTGTCCGAGCAATGAGCAGCCAGTTTCTTCAGGAGAATGCTGTGGGGAACAGTTTCAAAGACTTTACTGAAGTCCAGGTATGTAACATCCACAGTCTTTCCCTCATCTACTATGCCAGTCACTTTGACATAGAACATTCATTTATTAACAAAACAGTCATTTATTTAGCAGCACTGAAGTTTGGTTTCATGCTGCTGGCAGGATACATTGTGGATGACCCTTACTTCCATTTGGCAAAGATATTAATTGCTCACCATATGGCATGTCTACAGTTTTAAATGCTACAATTACAACACGTGAGAACGCTGAGTGCTTTATTGAAAATGGAGAACTGTGAATTAGCCTAGCTTTTCTTTGTAAAGCATCAGGTTTGTTCATTCATCCAGTAACATGTGAAGGCCCTCCTGAGGAGAAAACTAGCAAACGAGTCTTGTGTTTACTGCTGTGAAATACACACAGTAGCCCCTGCATAAAAATGCAATAATATTGGCAGTAAAATTGCTGACTACATGGACATAATAATCTGTCTTGTAGTAAAAGTACCTAAAATAAAGGAGAAGAAGGACAAGATAATGCTGTGGCCATAAAGGCTGTGAGATGGAAGGAATGAAGGAAGAATCCTGCCCCATATCTCACCACAAAAGGACCAGAGTCAGAGGAGAGGGTTTGAAAGGCCTTGCCATGCATATTCCACTTACTTGTGACAGGTGTTATACCCACAAGTACAGAGCTGCGGGATAGTGCATTGTGTGATAATTTGCCCGTGCCCTGGCTAATTTTCTGGCTGTTTCACCAATGGCATTTCCAGTCAAATTTAAAAAAAATCAACAAACCTGCATCACTCATAGTCCTACAGACAGAGTTACCTAGCAATTAAAGTGTATTTTGAAATTCTTTAAGTGGTAAAATGCATAAATCTGCAGGGAATGTGTGAGACACTGGAAGGAATAGGGCAGGGAAGAAGAACCCCCTCAGTCAAATATAATCAAAGGCTTTGATATTAAATGTACAGCTGCTATACTCTACCCACAGAGTTTCAAAACAGTTAATACAAGGTTTTCCCTCCCTGAGCTTTAAAACAGGAAAAATACTAAACCCTAAGTGAAACTATGAAAATCGAGAATCCATTAAAGATATTGTCACAGAAGGGCACAACAGGCCTTCTATTTAGTGGATCATAGGTAATGGGTTTGCAAACTGAATAGTTATCAAGTAAATGACAGATGAAGGAACTTAAAATAGTGATTTCAAATCTGTATTTCTTTGGCCTTGTTCTGTTTTAATTCACATGTGAAGTTTATCTACAAAATGTTTAGATACTAAAGGAATTCGGCCTTGAAAATCCTCTCACGCTTGCTTTACATTGGTATCTCATACATCCATGATCTCTTTAAAAAATATAAATATTACCACTTCTTCAGGCATAAACTGACTTATTTTTGTCTCTAAATCCACCTGTTTTTAAAGTAGAGAAATACAGTGCTAGTTGTCATTACACGTACACTTTGTATTATGTTTTTCTCCCCTACTGTGTCCTTCTTGTTGACTCCATGAGCACTTCAGTACATGTGAAGATATAAGCAAACACAGCATTTCAAGTGCAGATGCATTAGCACCATGTGTCTTGCAAACACTGCTGCTTTTCATTTGTGCACTGACTCACTACATGTTTCACCAATACCAGCCTGTGCTTCCATTTGCAACTTCACATTTATTTTTTTTATCTTTGAAACTCCACCCATTCCTGAATTTACTGACTTCTAAAGAGCTAATCCCCAGTTTGTACCCATCCTATTGATTAGTCTTCCTGTGCCATATATATGACCTTACACTTGCTGGTATTTAACCTTATGTCAGATGCGATTTTTCAGTCATACACCTCCTAAGCCTTCTTTTTTTTTTTTTCCTACCGGTTTTGTACAATAATGCATTAATCTCTTGCTCATACCTCTATTTTCTTTGAGTTAGTTCACTGTTCTAGACTAGCACATGGCCTTACGTGCACAGCCAACTCGATTGTGAAAGCTGTTGCCTGTTTAGTACTTACACAGGGCTGCCAAAGGTCCCAGAATGGTCACTTCCTCTGAGACATGGCATTACAAGACACAGGGGCCTGGGTCATCATTATCTTCAGTTCCTTTCCTCCCACTCTGCCCAGCCCACTATGACTATTTATAGGCTCTAACAGCTGCTTTTCCTATTGTAAAATGTAATTTTGTGCAGAGGCATTGTGCAGAGGCAGTGGGTGGGCAAATGTTTCAGTGGAAGAAAAACAACTCTATTGTCCTTCATATGTTGCTATCCTCCAAGGATATTACAGGTCTAAAATAGCACTTGCACACATGCACACCTGCTATCAGTAGGATTTCTGAGAGTTGCTGCTTTGTCTTTCTCCTTTCTCCTTTAAAGTGCAAATTTTACACAGCATTTTCTATGTGTGTGAATTGGTAAGGCATCCCTTGTCAGGGCAGCTGTCACTGCTTCCCTCTGCCAGCATCCCAGCACCACAGCCCGGACGGCTGCTTGGCCAAGACATGAAGCAGGCTAGCCAGAGGATGCCTACCTCTGGAATGCAGATCCCTAGCCCTGCACAGCTTTCACTTGGATTCATCTGCTTTAATGCACTGCCCAGCTGCAAGTTCAAACAGGTGGATTCCACTTAGGACTAAACTAACTACATGAGGGACTAGTAAATTGGCTGTGACAGTCTTACCTGAAGTAGAAATAGCCTTCATTTTTATATTAACTTTTCTTTCTTCTTACCACTGTTGGACTTTTTGCTGCCTGAAATGAGACAAACTTCCCATAATTTTTTCTTCAAACAAATTCAAATTTCTTCCATCTTGATCAGCATTTTCCTTGTGTATAGGCTATGGTTCCCATTACATTGAATTGAAATGGCTTATGACATGAAACGTACTGGGTGGCAAAAGGAAAAGAAATTTACCTTAACCTATCCTCTGTTCCAGTTCATCTGACATTTTGACATCTCTAACTGATTTCTTTTGGAAAATCATTGACTGAGATTTTTAGACACCTGGGTTTTTTCACTGTTTTTTGATAAATAAGTATGCCTTCTCTACACTAAAACACATTAGCTTGGTTAAAGAGCTTTTTTTCCATGTTTCCACAAATACTGTTCTGTTGCAAAATGAAGTCGAAGGGCATTGGTTCTCTGTGTGTCTTTGTAAATTGACTCTGCTTTTTGTTGTTGATGTTGTTGTGTGCCCTCCCTCTTCTCTCTGTCTTCTTCATATTTCTATGGCTAGAAGACAAAACTGAGCTGGTTATTGAGACAGTATCATTTATTTGTGTTCTTTAAGCAGGCTGCAGCAGAGCCAGAAGATAATGGGCACCTCATTTATTCAGGCTTTGAATGATCATATTTAATTCCCAGTGACAGCTGTCTTTGCCATATTAGCATTGCAAATCAGCACTGTTTTGTAATGGCCTTCTATTGAACATGATTCAATTATGTGTGGTCCGTAGCGAGGCAGGATACGGTCTTAGTATCTATAGCAATATTTCTGCAAGCTGCTGCTCTTTACACTGCTCACATTTAAGCTGTCTGTTTACCACAATGCTTTCCTTGAACTACAGTGAACTCTCTTCATTTTGCAGCTAAATAAAGAAGAATGAATATAATTTGTAAAAGCAGTTATCTGGTCAGACATATTACATACCCTATCTTCTTTACACATGCCTGGAATCAGGAAACACTTGTCAAAATAATTGTTATTATACTTAGAACATTTATATTACAAAAGTCATTAAAGTGGATTTAAATTATTATACAGTATTAGATGGTACTAAATAGTAAAGCTCAATGCTCACTTGACAAAAAATTGTAATAACATATCAAACAAATAAATTTTATTTCAGTGGCACTGGCAGTTTTCCAGGAAAAAGACAGCAAGGCTTAGCATTTATAAAGCAAGTTAAAAATCATAAAATTAAAAAAATAAAGTTTCAAAAGTTTTCAATATTCCTGTTTAATTTACTGTGAAATGGCTAGATTCTATGCTCCATATATTCTGCTCTCTCTGCATCCTGGGCTGATATGTGCATATGACATTTCAGACTATGCTCTTGAAGGCCTGGATTTCAACACTATGGTTTAAAAGGTATGTGTGTTTGTTATAATATAAAAACATTTATAAATTCTGATTCTACTTGTAAGGCAAGTTCTCCTGTTGTGTTAGGCAACCTCAAAAAGAAAAGCTTCCTCTGCACAAATGCAGCAAATTCATGCTTCAGTCAGTGCAAGGCAAAGCACAAATCTTACTCTTTTCTTCAGGTTTTCCATTCTTATGATCTCTAGAACATTCAGGTCCTGCAGAAATCTCATTATACACAATACAACCATCCTCAGCCCCAGGGCTCTCTTAGCATCTTTCATCTTGATGGCACAGTGCACCTATAGCAGAAATACATTATTTATTCCACAAACTGGGCCATCATTCTAAAGTGTTTCATTGAACAACAAGAGGGAAGCTTTTTTAATCATACACTAATCTTGAATTGTTTAAAATGCTTTCTAGATAATGATGACAGAGGAGTTGACATGCTCCATTTGAGGTTGGACCTGGGCTGAAGCCAAAGATGCCCCAGGTGAGAAAGAAGGTCACAATCACCCGTGCTAACCGCACCACTCCCTCCAATGATGCTGCATTGAATTCCGCTATGCATTTCCAACCTTCATCCATTTTTAAAGGATTTCTTGAGAGTTTTTTCTTTTTTTTTATAATTCTTCATTCAAACTGTTTCTATCCACTGAAAGATTTTGTTGTCTTTTTTGTAAAGAGTTGAGGCATGTTAATTTCTTGACTACATTCCTGGTTTCATTTATGAGCTTTTATTAGATTTTATTACATTTCTGAAACCAAAGAACTGTGGTGAAAGTAATCACTGCTTCATCACTCACATAGGGGATTAGTTGCATTTTTTAAACACGACCCATTTGTTGTTAATGGCTGGATTTTTTAGACATATCAAATTGTACATTTGCCTACTTGGGAAACAAACTGGAGTTTATGGCAGCAGTTTGATTATTCTTGTCATACCCACTGTATGAAAAAAACTATGTATGTGCAGGCAAATACCTGTACATGCTGTTTTTGCACATGGTCCTTCTTGAAGTTGCTCTAACAGTCTCCCAGGAGTCACTTACTTTAGCTGGGTCTCAGGCCCCAGTTCTCAGAGATATTTAGGGATCTAGTGCCCATCAGTCCAAATGCTAGATGAAAAATCCGGCTATACATTTAAAGGAAAGCTGTGCCAATAATTTAAATGTTAATGCATAAATTACATTCAAAGTCTGCTCTGGTCAGACATCCAGAAAAGAAAATTGTCTCCATTTTTATCAAGCTATGTGAACTTTTCAGCTGACTAAAAACTGCTTACAACGGTAATGAAATAATATGGATAACAAACAATGGAATAAACCAGTCTCTATATATTATTACAGTCACATTCTTTAAACTCTTCACAAACAATCAGAGACTTTTTAAAAAAAAACATTAGGAGGGAATTATTCAGTTATTTTCATATATTTTTCACCTTTTCTTTTTTTATAATATTACCTTGAAAGATTTTAAATAAAACTCTTTTTTCTTAACAGAAACTAACAACAGGGATTAAATTTTGTTTAAGAATGAATAATGGAACAAGGAAAAAGAGCAAAAACAAAACACACACCACAAGCTCTACAGGGAATAACAAAGTAAAAGGTTTTATAAAATAAAGTGAAGGAGGAGCAAGATCTTATCTGTGACCTTCAGCTTCTTTCTCCCACTGAAAAAAAAAAAAATTAAGAAAAAATATTTTTGTTGAAATGTGAATTTCCAATGTGCCTAGTACACAATTCAACTGTATTAGGCATTAAGAAAACTTGTGCATATCTGTCCTGGTTTTGACTGGGATAGAGTTAATGTTCTTCCTAGTAGCTGGTACAATGCTGTGTTTTGGATTTTACATGAGAATAATGTTGGTAACACCCTGATGTTCTGGTTGTTGCTAAGTGGTGCTTACCCTAAATCAAGGTCTTTTCAGTGTCTCATGCTCTGTCAGTGAGGAGCTGCAAGAAAAGCAGGATGGAACATGGTCAGGACAGCTGACTAACTGGCCAAAGGGATATTCTGTGCAGTAGAATGTCATGCCCAAGGTCTAAACTGGGGTGAGCTGGCCAGGAGGGGCTGAGCACTGCTTGAGGACAGGCTGCACATTGGTCAGTGGGTGGTGAGAAATTGTATCGTGTATCTTTTTCCTTGGTTTTATTATCCTCTATCTTTTTGTTATTTCCTTTCTTTTTTTCTCTTCCTCCTCCTCTTCCTTCTATTTATTATTGTTATCATTATCATTATTATTATTATTACCATTATTTTTATATTTTACCTCTTTCAGTTATTAAACTGCTCTTATCTCACCCCACAGGTTTTACCTTCTTACAACTCTCCCCTCTATCCCCACTGAGGCAGGGCATGGAGTGAGCAAGCAGCTCTAGGGTACTTAGTTGCTGGCTGGGGTTAAAATACAGCAAAATCAGAATATGTCCCTTTTTCTTCACAGTCTTTCACCTCAGAAACATGGCACTGTGACTAAAAAGGAAAAGCATGTGTGATGTCTACACTGTGGGAGCGTCTGGTGGGGCTGTCAGCAGAGCATAATGTCATGTTACACCAGTCTGTCACATGGGTCATCATACTGTCTGACCATTCTGCATCATTCTCAGGTTCATATTTTCAGATGCTGACCTTCACACAAAATATTATTGGCTGTTGCTTTCCCTAGGGAAACAAGGTTTATGTTACCACAGTATCTCTCAACTAACTTCACACCCATACCATCACTATTAACCCAAATTTGAAAGACATTGGAAACTTATATTATGGCACTCCTAGAGGTTTCCTGAAGACCAGCAGTTAGCAATAAAGTTGGAAAGACAGGAATTTGTCTGCCCCTGAGGAGTACAAATAAGCTCTGCAGCTGCTGATGCAGCTGGTACAAACACACTGATGAGAGGTCAGTGTGGGGCATCCACATTGCTGCTTGCTTTAGGATACTAGAGAGGACCTGGAGGGAAGTGGAAAAGGTGCTGCAATAGTGGGCACAGTAGACCCTAATCCATATGTATCCAGGCTTCATTGATTTTATCACTCAGGGACAACCTTTTTATTCTGAAATATGTAAACTTATGAAACCTACACAAACAAAACTAATATCACCTCCTGAGTAAGTATTGCTGTTAGGTAAGTGGTCATGTTTACAGTCAAATACCACAGAAAACCAGGCAGTTTCTTCCTATATGGCTTTATGTAATGGATACTAATGATGACTTCCTCCGTCTGTCATGTAATTTGGTGTAATTAATGTAATTTGTTCTGGTAATTGTAAGAAGATCAGGACCAGAGTTCATGAAATATGAATCACTTCCACATTCCATTTCAATATTTATCATCTTGTGTTATCCATACATGCCATTATTATACAAATAAAATAAACCTTTCCTCAAAGTAAAGAAATTAAAAATAAATCCCATAACACTTGATTCTCCAGCCAGAGGCAAGTGTTCTGTAGCATTCACATACAGTAGGCCATCAGTCCTAAACCTCCTAGAAGTGTCAGCCTTCAAAAATCACTACTTATCAGTTGCATTGCTGTAGCACCTTGTTTATGCTATTTACCTCTGCTTCAGATGACTTATTTTGCAAAGTACAGAGAAAATTAGTGCATCAGTGGGGGAGATAAGGTAACCAGCATTGCTCAGCTTGATCTCAGGAGACTGTGCTCTTACTCTCATGTATTAGTCTTAGTTAAGAAGAATATTAAGCAGGGATTTGGAGGATAATGGAGTAGTTTGGGACTGCTTATAAGGATATTCCCCTTTCCCAGCCTAGGGGGAGGTACAGGAATACTATGGGGAAAAACAAATGTGTCTGCCAGGAACTTCAACAAGTAGATGAAGAAGGATAGGCTTCAATTAAATTTTCTAAATTTGAGCACAGGTTTTCTGGCCTTCCTTCTGCATTACCATTTTGATAGCCTTCAGATTTGTTTCTTGGTTTGAAAAGGTGCTGGCTGACATATTCCCTGTCTGGCTGCATGTGGTAGTGTTATGTTTTCCTGAAACTGCTGTTGCTCTTTGTGACAAATAGGAACTATAGGAATAATCTGTAATGATGCTAATTCACATTCACTTGTAGTGCTGCTGCCTAGATACATAGTAATTGTTCCAGAACTAACTGAAGGTCGGTGTTCACCCTCAGTTTGAAGATAAGGTCCTAAGTGTGCTGTAAACAGCTGTGAAAAGCTTTGAGAATTAATCAACAGATTAGGTTTAGTGAAGCAAAGGGGCAAGTATTGTGCAAAAAACGGAATCAAAGATAAGGGAAATACAGGAAGGAAGTTTTTTGCAGCAATATGAAGAATTGTCAGAGGAACAAAAATACAACAAAAGACAAATGTCGAAGTAACAGAGTCACAAGATAATATCAACTTCTGCTACATGGAAATACAGGAAAGATTTGAAGTAATGCAGCAAGAATCAAGATAGCCTGAATAGGAAAAATAACTCACCTAGCAAACCTATGCTATATGCCTCACTAACAAGTCTAACAGCATTCACACTCATAAAATGAAATTATAGGCTGGAATTAGAATCAAAGGTTAGTAGCTATCTCTGAACTGAACATGAGTTCACAGGCCTCTTGGGGACTATACAAGAAAGTCAGTCTAAGATTTATTTTTTTTTGGACAAAACAAGTGAAGACTGGAGTAGAGAGACAAGTTTGTGAGTCCTTTTCTAAAACCTTGTCAAACTCATATTTTCACAGGCAGATATGCAAAGATACAATTAAGGAAAATGGCCACAATGCAGAACCACTATCAAAATTGTAAGAAAGGCGAATCAGACAACTTCTCTAAGGGAATACTTCCCAGAGATTCAGTGGTAGGGAGTCAGAAGAGAACAGGATCTGCAGAAGAGAGCAGGAGTTGAAAAACGGAAAGGCTGAGAGGGAATTACAAGTCCAAGGGATAAGGACAGAATACTTGTTCACTAAATCTATCAAAAGAGAAGCTGTAGTGACAGAAAGAAATATCAGTGAAATGTAGAACCTAAAACCAGATGAAGGGGATCAAGGATGAAACTGGAAGACAGAAAGGGAGTTTGGTGACAGAGCATGTATATGAGACCAAAAGAAAGGAAGAAGTGGGAAGAAAAGTCTCATCATTATGGAACATTACAGAACATTATAGAATATCAAATATGCTTTTATTGTGAAGAAAGAGTGTGAAGTTATGGACGATGTTGTGGAGAGTATAAATGTGGTCACTGGGCAAAGCACTAATAAGGACAGAAGGCTCACCAGCCTAGGAGAACAGCAAGAAAGGCAGAGAGGAGGAAGAAAAGGTCACATCATGTTTTGCCATGTTTGTGCAGCAAGAAATAGAGGAAGTCCTGTGGGAAACGGATGTAGAAGCTACATGTGGAAAGAAGTGAGGAAAAAACCTTGAGCTGAAATAATTGGAGGTGTCAGTGTGGGATTCAGACAGCAGAGGGTGGACTGCAGAACTGCATGGGCATGGTTGTATTGCTGAGGCAATATAAGTACTCAGGTCCTACTGGTACACATCAGGGCTTGCTGCTGTCTTGCACACCTATTATCTGCTAATGTGAGTATGGCCTCTCAAGTTCTTCTATTTTTATGTTCTTTATGCTTAGAATATTATCTTACTGAGAATCTTGCCTGCATTGCAGAGACCTCTGAAGTGAGCTGGCTATTTACTTCTCATGAGTTTGTATTTTCCACAACCACTTTTGGAAGGGGAAAAGTTTATGGGGTCTAAGTTTCTTACCTGAAAAGACTGTTATTTCGCTGAAATTCAGTCTTATTAGTATCAGTCTTATTAACACCAGTCTCCAAAGACAGCTGAGTAAAGTCATAGAACCATAGAATCATGGATTAGTTTAGGTTGGAAAAGGCCTCTAAGATCACCAAGTCCAACCATTAACCTAGCACTGCCACCGACCACTAGATTGCGTACCCAAGTGCCACATCTACACATTTTTTGAACATTTCCAGCAATCATGATTCCACCACTTCCCTGGACAGCCTGTTCCCATGTTTGACAACCTTTCAGTGAAAAAACTTTTCCTAATAAGCAGCTTAAGCCTCCCGTGGCACAACCTGAAGCCATTTTCTCTCATACTGTTGCTTGTTACATGGATGAAGAGACTGACTCCCATCTTGCTACAACGCCCTTGGAGGTAGCTGTGGAGTGCAAAAAAGTTCCTCCAAGCCTCACTTTTCCAGGCTAAACAATCTCAGTTCCCTCAGCTGCTTCTCATAGGACACTGCAACAGCTCTCCTTCTCTGGACATGCTCCAGCACCTCAGTTCTTGTAGTAAAGGGCCCAAAACTGAACACAGGATTCAATGTGCAGCCTTACCAGTGCCAATTACAGAGGAATAATCCCTTTCTTAGCCCCACTGGCCACACTATGTTTAACACAAGCCAGGGTACACTTGGCCTTCTTGGCCACCTGGGCATACTGCTGGGTCATATTCAGCTGGCTCTTGACCAGCATCCCTAGCACTCTTTACACCAGGTAGCTTTCCAGCCACTCTGCCTCAAGCCTACTGTAGTGCAATACGGAGCTGTTGTGGCCCAAGTGCAGGACTCAACACTTCTCCCTTGTGAACTTAGTACAATTGGCCTCAGCCCATGCATACAGACTGTCCAGATCCCTTTGCATATCCTTCCTATTCTCCAGCAGATCCACTCTCACACCCAACTTGGTGTCATGTGCAAACTGAGTGAGGGTGCACTCAATCTTCTCATCTAGATCATTGATAAGGATATTAAACAGGACTGGCCCCAATATTGAGCCATAGTCACTGCTGGTGACCAGCTATCAGTTGGATTTAATTCCATTCACCATCACTCTCTGAGTCTGGCCATTCAGCCGGTTTTGTACCCAATGAACGGGCACCTGCCCGAGCCAGGAGCAGCCAGCTTCTTCAAGAGAATGCTGTGGGAAACAGTATCAAAAGCTTTACTGAAGTCTAGGTAGGCTGTATCCCCAATGTTTCCCTCATACAATAGATGAGTCAGCTGGTCATAAAAGGACACCAGGTTGGTCAAACAGGACCTATCTTTACTAAACCCACGCTAGCTGGCCCTGATGCCCTTGTTGTCCTGTATATGCCTTGTGACACACTCAAGATGATCTGTTCCATAACTTTTCCCAACACTGACTACAGGGTGACAAGCCTGTATTTCTCTGTATCTTTCCACCACTCTCTCCCACCAATATTCCAACTCTAAGTGAACACTCTAGAACAATGTTTTTCCAGTCTGATTTCAAAAACTATTGCAAAAGCCCTTGTCAACAAACACCTGCATTAGCAATTGACAACTCCATAGTTATGCACACCCATACATGCAAGGAAGCAAAATTCCCTAAGTGATTGTTTTATTCTACTTTTGCTTTAAATGAAAAGACAAACAACTCTGCAATAGAAGAAATATCTTCAGGTTAGTAAAGGCTGAAAGCACAGCAAGTAAATAATTTTAAACTTAATGACAGCCTGCAGGTCTCCAGCTTGGTGCAGTTCTGTACATCTTAACAGGGTGCACTACCACATGAAAGCAACAGTTGTTTGAAGGAATGCTCCTCATTTTATCCTCAGAGAAAATCCTCCTTGCACAGCAGTGTCTTAATAGTGGGTATGAACAGGTAGGGTTGCAAAGGGTGATATGCTGGTATTGTGGCATCCAAGACATTCATTGTTTAAATGTATTGTGGCATACAAGATTCAGTTTGAAACAGTATACATCACCTGTGTTCAACCAATGTGTCACAATATTTTAGGATTACTTGGGCCATACATATACATCCTCAAAACCTCTCTCCATATACCTCTCCTTTCTCTTCATTAGGAAAAAACAGTATAGTTCTGAGCTTAAAGAACAAATGAGTTAAAAATCTGTGATGTCTTCATCAAGAATAATTTTCCTTATCAGAATGGAATCTCCTGGAAGAATTACTATGTATCTAGGCAGCAGCACTACAAATGAATGTGAATTAGCATCATTACAGATTGTTCGCATAGTTCCTATTTGTCACAAACAACAACAATTTCAGGAAAACATAACACTACCACATATGCAGCCAGACAGGGAATATATCAGCCAGCACCTTTTCAAACCAAGAAACAAATCTGAAGGCTATCAAAAATGGTAATGCAGAAGGAAGGCCAGAAAACCTGTGCTCGTATTTAGAAAATTTAATTGAAGTTTTTAATAATTTCTGACAGCTGCATCATAAAATCTCCTATTTCTACAACACAAAGGGTTATAAGCAGATGCTCCATTCAGACAGTGACCTTGCCAGAGAGTACTGGGGGATTGAAAAAAAAAAAAGCACCATTCCCCGTCACATTCTCCAACACCATTATTGCTCTACTGCCCCATAGAAACATCATGCAAATAATAGAGTATAATGCATGTTAAATGTCTTCCATACATGGAAAAGTACGGGAAAGCATAATTAGTAGTAACATCAAGAATATGTTGTACCATATCTTCACCATTTTTATCCTAGCAAATGAAAAGAAATATGCCTCCTCTCCCTATCCTTCGTCCAGTTATTAGTTATCACCAGTATAACTGCATGCAAGCAGTACAACAGCACTAGATCCCATATTTATGCTACACTGCTGGACTAATTTTTACAGCTAAACACAAAGAATAAATGCATTGTTTAATGCATTAATTTTGGATGAATACTTTAGAAAAAAATTCTATCAATTCTCCTTACTGGAAAATCTTAATTTTGATAGCAGAAATTGTATTGCTGAGAAAGAGAGGAAATATTTTCAAATATTACAGTCTGCATATTGTTCAAAGAATTGACAATTACTTTTTTCAGTATTTTGTATCTCAGTAGGAGAGGAGTTATTGTTCATACCTTACTTATATCAGATTCACCTCAGTGGGCCAGCATTTCTGTGACTGTATAACTCAGAAAACAGCGTCATTTCAGGAGCCCAAAGCAAACTTGCAGAGGTAAGTCACCAAGAAGACAAGTTTCTATTTTACTGTTCTCAAATTTTTGAGGAAACATTTTCATCACATCATACTAATTTTTTTGTTAAAATAATTTCCAAATTGTACTATCAATCTTAAATACAATGTCATTATCAAATATGGCCAAGGTTTACTACCTGCATTTTAACAGCATGAGGAATCTGGGTCTCGCATATTTTAGTCAAAGTTGTGGAGTAACAACAGGAACTCAATCATGCTCTTTCTTTTCACTCAACACTTTCTCTCCACTAGCCCACAGAAATCAAACCTACACTGATACTGTGTAATCGAGACGGCACACGAGGAATTTTTCCATTTTGAGTATTCCTACTCCAGCAGATCCCATTTCCATTTTGGTTTCATCAAACTGTCATTGCAGGAGTTCAAGAAGTGAGTTCAGCACATTTCTGCAAATAACTGCTTGATTCCACCAGCTGCAAACATACATCAAACATAATCAGAAAGCAATTGGCAGTGACCATTATGCATCAAGAATGCCAGAGCGGATAAGAACTTAAATGTGAAAGTTCAAGACAGTAATTTTGAAATCTAATCCTTGCTGATACCTGCTTTCAATTTGCATCTCATTTTTGACACAAATTCCTCAAAACACCTAAATATGGACACTGAAGCATACAGCAACAGCACCTGAGCCCTGCTCAGGGAGAAAGAGAAAAAGTTCTTAGAGTCTGTCCAAGTCCCAAAGGTCAGGATGTTGATACAGTGCTCAAGACAGTGCTTCTCTTATACCGCAGGTTTACATCCTGACAGGACCAATGAGCCCATGGCCGTCGTGCAATATATCCAACACCACAAATATCCACCTCCACGTGGTATTTCCAGGCAGTCCAACTTGACATAAAAGACATGCTGCTCTTACAGCTGCAGCCACGTGACATTTATCCAGGTGCACATGCATTGACACGTGAAACCAGTGTTGAGCTGAATGTTGCCAGACCTCTTATCCTGGAAAGAAACAGCAATACAAGCGATGAGGCGTCCATTCAAACAGGCTCTGTCATTCTTCAGCTTTCAGAAGTGAGTACTACAGATAATACAATAGTATCTGTTTATAAATTTTAAATAAATGGGAGAACACTTGCTTCTTGACAGTTCATCTCAATATTTCAGTTGCTGATGGCAGCTTTAACAGCCAGCCTTTCCATTTTCTCTCATTTCTCCCATCACATGAGCTCTAAGGGCTTCATTCTTCCTCAAATATGTAGGGCTTTTTCTTTTTTTTCAGAATACTCTCAACCAGCAGAGCAAATTCAAACTGTAACTTTATCATCTTTGCAGGCAAGAGAATCTCATTTTCTCTCCTCAGAAAAGGAGGGAGGAAAACCCCACTAACATTTTGTAGACTTATCATGTGCCAATTCCAGAGCAGTGGTTTTGTTCATGTTGGGCCTTGACAGAGGCCTTGTCACTTTACCTTTGCAGATCCATGATAACACCCACATCCTCCAAACACACTCTCCAACCAGGCTGTCTTCTGTTCCCACAGGAGCAAAACATTTAGTAGGGGCAACCCTTGAGATGAATGGAAGTCTCTGCATTCGTACAGTAATAAAGGACAATAAACACCTGGATTACTGTTCCTCTGGTACTATTTTGTAAGCATAAAGATTTTGAAAATACTTAACCATTCCTTCCTTCCCTATTTTTGCTTCACTAAAACAAGACTGCAGAGAAATTGAATTAGCTTCCCTTGCTAGATTGTGGATATATCTCTCTCTCCTTCGTCCTTAATGCATGCTGTACTTTTTGAGTCTCAAGATGAATATTTTATTTTTATTACTTTTTCTTAGTAAGAAAGAAAATATTTGTACACCATTAGATATACAATAAATGTTTAAAAAAGATCATTTAATGGAAGGGTTTGGTTGAATTATTATTGAAATATTATTGATTCTGAAGTGCTCAGTTATATGACATTAAATCATGCCACTCAAACAAAACCTGGTTAGCTTTTATACTGACAATAGGCCAGGATAAAGGATTGCAGAATCAGAGCTGACATATTTAGTATTGAAAAACCTTATTTTCTATGCTGTTTTCCATAAAAACAGACATGTTAGATCGAACTAAAAACTAAAAGATTTTTCTCAGCTAGTGTTTAGAAAAAAAGAACATGTGAAAGAGGGAAAGTAGAGCAGTAGTTGCCAGCTACTTCTCTTCAGAATCATCTATCTCTTGTTTAATAGCTGCTCATGGTCGTTCCTTTATAAAATTGTTTAATAATTAATCATATTTTTTAAAATTATTTGTAGTTTTGGCATCCCATGAAAATGAATCTCAACATGTAATATTGTTATGCAGGAAAGGGCTTTCTTTTGTTTGTTTTAAATCTACTCTAACAGTTTCCTTGGGTACCCCACAGTGAGTAATCATTCTCTATTCAGTTTCTTCCTGTCATTCATAATTTTATATTCCTCTATCAGACTCAATCCTTGTTGTCTCTTTGCCAAGCCGAAGAGTACTGGTACACAGTTATCTCTCACACAGAAATTGTCCCCCACCTCTAACCATCTCCTCTGCTCTTCTCTGTGTGCTTTCTAGGTCTATTTCCCTCTACATTTCCACAAACCATTCACTATGTTCCCATCTCATCAATATACACATAATCAAGCCTTCTGATTCTTTTTTTAAATACCATTATTTTCCCAATGTTTCCTAATATTCTGTTTTTCTTTTATTGGCTGATAAAAATGCGGTTGATGCTTTAAAAGAATTAATCAGAAAAGTTTCAAGATCTTTCCTAATTTGGAGTCCATCACTGTGAGCTTCATCATTAAATCTGTTTTTCCCTCAGGAGTATTATCTTGCATTAATTTAGTATTTTCTCAGCCAACCACTCAACACTAATATCCTTACACAACTCTATATAGTAAGCTTTGGCTATCTTGAATAATTTCATATCAGCCAAAAATTGTCTCATTCACAGTCTTTGCTAGACCAGTTAAGAATATGTTGAATAGCATACAGGTATATCCATTCACCTACTACATCTTTTGGGGAAAAAATTATCTATCCTTCCCCCCTCCCCCCATTCTTTAATCCATTGCAAATTTAGGACGAAACTTACTCTATATCCCATTTGGTGATAGCTTTTCGTGAGACACCTACTAAATACCTCAGTTGTGTTCATTCTTCTCTCTTACACTAAAACACTCTCACTAACTCTATCTTTATTATGATTTCATCCAACCTTATAAACTTTTTTCATGACAGCTAAGTCACAGGTCCTTAGTTTGTTGTCCTCACAGAAAGGTTCCACTACAAAAACAAAAACCAACACACAAACAACAAAGCAAAACAAAATACCAAACCAAAACAACAGCAACAAAAAGAAGCCACACCAACCACACCTCTTTTTTGCTTTTTCTTGTTTCATTAAGGGTCATCTGGGTTTTTTTTTTCTCAAATCTTACCTTTCTTGAATGTTTCTTTCACACTTTGTCAGAACTAGAGAGACTCTCCACTTTTTTTAAATGCTGTTAGTACTTGTGCTAGTGCTTTTTTAACAAGTTAAGGCTCAACAACATTTTTTTATCTGTTTCATAACAGTTTTACATTATTTGGCCAGGGTCTTGTATTGTCTTACTTTGATAGAAGTTCCACAGTGGTAGACATCTCTGGTAGCTTTAAACAGCCTTCTGCAAGGATTTTACGCTTTGGGCTACTTCACTTGACTTCTCTTGAGAAAGATTCTTCACTTTTATGAACTTTCCAGTTGTAAATTGTATTATGGCAGGCAGATGAGCAAAAAGTTGTAGTTTTTCTGCCTTCTCTGATACTGATTTTGAGAAGGCTGTGGCCAGGATTGAAGGAGAGATCATCATTATGATTTTATAGGATAATTGAAAGGATAAAATTAATTTTATTTTCATTATTATTTTCTAATAATCCGTTGTGGATTAATACAACAGCTTTAAGAATTGTAACCACTCATGGATAAGGTTACTGAATTGCATGTCGTTAGCATCAAAATATAATTTCAATCATTTCCATTAAATAAGAAAGTGGAATAAAGCATATGCTGTCTGGGATTATTTGTGAAATATTATATTATGATCATCTAAATCTATTATTCTGAGCTTTTCATTGCTGTTGTTTTACAAAGTAATTTAGTTTCTGAATATGAGTATGCCTGCCTTTTTCATGCAATTGCAGAACCTTTCACCTGGGCTAAAGATTAGACAATGCTTTTCATCATTCAATGAATATACAAAATCTTGCAAGGAAAAGAGAACCTTGTTATCATGTCAGCAAGCTTCCTTTTTCAGATTATTGAAATGAAAAGTAGAGCTAAGAGTTAATTACCATTTGCACTACTGAATACAAAAAAAGCAAAAAAAGGTAATTGCTGTTTCAAGGAAATTCTCACTGAAACAACAAATAATTCTGCATGTTGCTATTGACATGAGTGACCTCATAGAAATTATTTCAATCTGTCAGCAATTTGTTTTTGTGCAAAAGGTTCAGTACCTTTTTGTCGGAAATACCTTTGCATTCTCATTTTCGTGCATATCAAAAGGCAAAATAACAAAAAATTAATTGCCAAACTAATGTTTCTTTTGTGACAGTAATTGCCACATTGTAATGGTAGTAATAATATTCAACAGGTGGCTAGTTTTGGTTGATCATACCAAATTTTTGTTTATATAAAGTGCTAAACAACATCAGTCTTCTCTGTCTGTGTTTTACAAATGATTGTGACAGATCCCAAGTTATTTCAAAACACTGTCCCCCACATGAGCACAACAAAAGTCACTTTTGGCAAATTTTGAGCAAAACAGAGGTTGTAGCTGAAAATTTCAAGAGCAATGTTATAACAATATATATTTCAATTCAACGTGTCATTTAAAAAAGCAAAAGATGGTCAAAAGTTTAAAAATCTCAGCATTATATAAATATTGTCTTGCATTTTTTGACATTTGAAATTACTGAGAGTTGCTGTAACAAGAGTCAAAGTTAGCAAATTACTCAGTTCGGCATAAACAGAGTCTTCAAATCAAAGAATCATAAAACAACTAAGGTTGGAAAAGACCTTCGAGATCACTGAGGCCAACCATTGACCACACACCACATGTCAACTAAACTGTAGCACTAAGTGCCATGTCCAGTTGTTTCTTGAACACTTCCAGGGATGGTGACCCCACCACTTCCTGAGACAGCCTGTTCCAATGCCTGACCACCCTTCCAGTGAAGAAACTCTTCATAATGTCCAACCTTAAGTTCTCCTATCACAGACTGAAGCTACATCCTCCTACCTGTCACTAGTTGCCTGGGAGAAGTGCCCAGCCCCCACACAGCTACAACCTCCTTTCAGGTAGTTGTAAACAGTGAAAAGGTCTCCCCTGAGCCTTCTCTTCTCCAGGACAAACAGCCCTATATGACTTACTCTTTAGACCCTTCACCAGCTTTGTTAGCCTTCTCTGGACAAGCTCCAGCACCTCAATGTCTTTCTTGTAGTGAGTGGCCCAGAACTCGACACAGCACTCGTGTTGTGGCCTCACCAGTGCTGAGTACAGAGGGACAATCGCTGCCCTAGTCCTGCTGGTCACACTATTTTTTTGACACTAGACAGAATGCCTTTGGCCTTCTTGTCCACCTGGGCACACTGCTGGCTCTTGTTCAGCCACTGTTGACCAACACCCCCAGCTCCTTTTACACCAGGCAGCTTCCCAGTCCTTCCTACCCAAAGCTGTAGTGCTGCCTGGGATTGTTGTGGCCCAAATGCAGGATTCGACATTTCATCTCTTCGAACTGGCCTCAGCCCATGGATCCAGCCTGTCCAGATCCCTCTGCAGAACTTTTGTGTCTTCCAGCAGGTCCACACTCCCAACCCAACCTGGTGTTGTCTGCAAAGTGCATGAGGATGCACTCGATCCCCTCATCCAGATCATCTATGAAGGAACTAATCAGGACTGGCCCCAACACTGAGCCCTGGGGAACCCCAACAGTGACCAGCCACCAAATGGGTGTAATTCCATTCACCACCACCCTTTAGGCCCAGCCAACCAGCCCGTTTTTAGCCCACCAAACAATGCATCTGTCCAAGCCATGGTCTGCCAGCTTCTCCTGGAAAATGCTGGGGGAGACATTATCAAAAGCTTTACTGAAGGCCAGGTAAACTATATCCACAGCCTTTCCCTCATTCACAAGGTGGATCAACCAGTCTTCGATCAGGTTGGTCAAGCAGGACCTGACTATCCTAAACCCTTGCTGTCTGGGCCTGATCCACTGGTTGTCCTGTACGTGCCTTCTAACACACTCATTATGATCTGTTCCATAACCTGCCCTGGCACCAAGGTCAGGCTGACAGGCCTGTAGTTCCCCAGATCCTCCTTCCAACTCTTCTTGGAGATGAGCATCATAACTTCCAGTTACCTGAGACCTCCCCAGTTAACCAGGATTACCCAGCTCACACTGAAATTAGTTCAGTGATAAAGATATTGCTTTATAATTTTTTCCTCCATCTCTTTTGTCACCCTCAACACTTTTCGTTTTTTCCCTCCAGCTAAGCGAGTTCCCCTGAAATAAGAACAGAAGGAATCTTTTCTCATTTAACCCAGAGATAAATTCACTAAGGCCACAGTGAGAAATAGTCAGTGGATGGGAAAAGAGGTTCATATAAGTAAACATATATTGAGCAGTCTAAAACCACCGTGTCATGAAGCATATTTTGAACAGAATTCAAGGATGAATAAAAGTGCAAAAACTATGTATGGGCATCTTAATTTCTTGAGTGAGTATGAAACTAGCAACAATTTCCAGGACCACCTGAAATTTAAATGATAGGAGCTGAAGAATGTCAGCACCACTGCCAAGAGCAATTTTACATCCTGTAATTACATGGATTGCAACCAAAGCCCCCTTCTATGCACTTCACACTTGAAAAGCAGTATTTTTCCTTCAAATATGATTAAAATCTAATACAATATTACACATAACCTTATGTAAGAATGTAGATAAATAAAATTTAGTCAATCCAAGATATAAACAAGCATCCACAAATCTATGCACACAACATCGAAAATAATTTCAAGGTAAATGTATTTTTGCAACAAATTTTTTATAAAAGAGAACAAAAAACAAGTCTTTCTTTCTTCTATCCTTTTCAGAAATAATACAATTTTTCTCCTTCCCTCTACACACTTCTCTGTTGATTTTTCCTGACATTTTCAGATTCTTTTTCCTCTTCCTCCATGTCCATGTGCATTCTTTGATTCACCTACCTGTCTTCCTTCCTCTTTCTAGCCCCTTTCTAGCCCCTTCTCTTTCTTTGTGTTCAAGTGGCAGTGGTACCTGGAACACAGCCTCTGTCTAAGACAACCTCAGGTAGTTCACACCCATTTATTTCATAAGAAGGTACACAGGGCATAAAGGTCTTTTTCCCCAATACCTCAATATCCAAGCACAATCTTGTCATGGAGTCATGTTAAAATAATGATAGATGGCTTAGACATCTTTACACCTGTTTGCAGTTTAGAGAAAACAGTAGATACCTGACTGTGCTAGCTTCTTTCTTCTCTGGATTTGCATTTGTTTTGTTCAATAGCATGCTGTTATAAAAATAAAACAAAACTGGGTGTCTCTTTTCTCCAAGTCACGCTTCCTATCTTCTCCTGCCATCTATGCTATGCTGGACTACTCATCCATAACAGAGGTACTTCTCAGGGAAATATAGGGCCATGAAAGAAGAGTGGAAACCACATTTCTCTTGCCAATTCTGTTTTACAGTTTTACCACTGAACTTTGTAGTTTCATGGAATTCATGGAGAGATTTATAAAAAGATGGCCTGTGATGAATATTATGCCATGATAACATCAGTGAACTGCTTGAAAACACAGTCCTCAGAGAACTTTGTGTAAATACAGGCACGGGTTCCAGCTGAGACAAAAGCCAGAGAAGTTATCCAGGTGTTTGTACATCTTTTCTTCCCAACATCATGAGGTTTTCAAGGACAACACTCCGCCCTAGTACTTTTGCCTCTAATTAACTCACAGTGTAATCACTGCATGGCCTTTATTACTTATTATTTATGCAGCTGTAAATAAAATTCTTTACTAATTGATTAAATAAACACAGAAAGTTTCTTTTTAGAGTTCTTGTTGTGTTGTCAAATCAGTTTAGATTTTTTTCTATGTTGATATAATTCTTTTTTTCAGTTATTTTGGAATGCTTTTGGTAACGAATTGTCTTGACACAGCACAAAACACACTAATAAAATTTTTATGCAAAAATCTTTAGTTTCTTTACTGTATTATTACCTGCATGTAAGGCAATTTAGATGGCTATATGCTTATTGTATTCCACCAGAGAAGAAAGCAGTGACATACCTAGAAGTCCACTGGAGGCAGGAGGAAAGTTGCTCTGGTCAAGAGTGCCAGGCCACACACAGTCTTGGTCCCAGCGCAGGAGGCAGCTGCTTCACACACCTCAGGAGGAGAGATTCAGTGCTGAACGGAGAGCATGAGCAATAAACAAAGGTAAACCATATGAGACCTTATAAAGGCCTTCAACAGTGAGCTACTAAAAACTAGGAGAGAGACCCATGAGTTAAGAAGCACTATTGGAACATACATTGGAACTGGCCCACTCACAAGCGGTGAAGAATGGTTGGATGAATGTTAATTTTTCCCACAAAGAGAGTTGCAAAAGTAATTTGTGCAGCAATTACCAATATGAAGAAGGATCTGTTAGTCCACTTCAATGCTTGCAGGTAGTTTGTCTCTTCCTAGTGTTCAGGTACATAGACAGTGGTATCAGGGCAATGACTATTCTCAGTTAAAGAGACCTTGTGTTGACAGATCAGAAAAAAAGAGGACACAGCAAGTGAAAAAGCTGTATCTTCTCTACAACAAGTCACAAAACAGGTATGGGCAAATTTATTTGAAGTTATAGTAGAACAGTAGAAGATCAACACAGAAACATTCATTATTTCTGGTGAAAAAATTAAACTAACAGATCATTTGTAGTGTACATTAGACAGACATCTGCTCAAAACAAAACTAAATCTCATAAATCTCTAAATGGCACAGTCAAAACAAGCTAAGTTTGACATTTATACCAAGGAAGTATCTTAAATAGAAATTTTAAGTTGCTCTCCAAAAATCAAAGCATTCTAACATGGCATGGTGGTATTAGATAATTCCAGGTTTGCTCCGAGTGTCAAAGAGAACATGAAATGCTTGCTTTTTATCTGAGCATGCCCATCACCTGGAAGGCTGGGGAAAGGAATTGTTATGAAATTGCATTAAAAAAGGTATTAAAATACCCTTAGCAACTGGCATAGGATCGTGTTGGTAACAGTTTGTGGCAGTGGTCCTTCACAGTTTTGCCGATCAGAATAATAGCATGCTAACAACTAACTGTGTAATGGTATGGTAATTGCAGATTTTAATTTCCCCCCTGCCCCTGCCAAATACTGTCAGTGATATTTTGCCTTTCCACCACCCCTCATCTTTCAAAGTAATACTGTCATGTAACAGTATTGCTGAACAGAGTTGGATGGGAGGTGACTCCTTTCATTTAGAAAAAAAGTTCAATAGTGTAGGTGAAGGCTATCTGGGGTAGAAGATGGCAAGATATTTCTTTGGAAAAACACCTATTTTACATCTTTTGTGATAATAGGAAATGTCTTCAGATGTCTAAACTAAACCAAATTTACTAGCTGAATATTTCCAAAATTATTAAATGCAGATATATCCTTTTTCCATTCCAGCTTGCCTTACAGAGGGTCTCTTGCACCGAACCGGAATTCTGCATGGAGACGTAGAACTGAATGTTGCTTCTGTGTCCAGGGCTGTGACAGAGCCACAAGTCTTGCCAAGGGAAGGCTTTCAGTGCAATGCACTGCAGAACCACTAAGCAGAGCAAAGAGGATTTGGGGCAATGGCAATGACCAGAAGATCTACAGCAGCACAGATGCAAAGTAACACCAAAGTAACAAGATCCCCACAAAAGCATTCTTTTTTCCTCCCTGCAAACCCAAGAATCATTCATGCCATATTTAAAGGCTATAAAATTACTCAAAGCATTTCCAGTATATCTCATCTGCCTGCAGAAAGTGACTGGATTGGAATGTGGATGGGGCAGGGAACAAACAGTTTGGTTTTCTAATGGTAAGGAGCAATGTTATTCTATATATTTCTTCATACTTGTATTGCTCAGTGGAAAGACATAATTATAAGCAAAGTGTATCCCCAAAGCAAACAAAACTTATGCACTGAAGGAAGTGAGTTTACCAGCTTTGAAGCCAAGATACGGGACTGACAGATGAGGGGGTTTTAACACCACTACTGGATCACGTTTCTTCCTCCATCACATTTACAGTTACTCAGTGAAAATTGGCAGCATAGCCAACAGTCATCTCTTATTGTATCATTTCAAATAGATGCAGATATACACTGCAGATTATTCCAAAGAGTAAATGAAACAATATTATCATATATAAATGTTTCTCTACTTTTCTAATAAAGTGTTTTATGAGTAATATATTTTTTGTCTAAAGTAAGGGTGGTTTTTATAAGAATCTTTTAGTAAACAAGATCACAGTCAGGAAACAGTCTTGTCATCCTTCTTGGATTTAATCTGAATTGAAATGCAGTAACAAACAACATGCCTTTTTAAAAAGACCCTTTCAAGCCATACAGCTGTTCTTATGCCTCACAGTTAATTCACTAATAATTTCCATAAAAAATACTAAGGGCCAGAAAGTAGAGTAGGGAAGAGAGGAAAATAAGATTGAGCTTTACTTTCATTGTAATCTCTATTCAGCTAAAGGAAAATACAAATTTTTTTAAGGCTGAGAATCTTTCCTTTTCTGAAGTACAATTTCCATCTTAATTTAAAAAAAAATAAAAATCAAGTATAGACCAGAAAATGAGTGGTGTTTTTCCACCATTAAATTTTCATTATATTAATTCAGATAAAAAACAAACACTGTTTTTCAAGTCAGATAGATATTTAAGATACTTTTTTAATGTAAATTTTAAGAAATTGCATGCTGTTGGCTTCAGCTATTGATTTCTACTCCTTTCTCTAAGCTGATATATGCAAAAAGTATGTATCTACTTGGTGACATTCCCAATATATAAACGCATATTTTCAACAAAAGCATGCCCTTTCCCAACGTTTTTTTTTGGTTTGCATTTAACAAAATAGCTGCAAATGTCAGGTATTAGAAGGGTTGAAACAACCTTTTCTATTTTGTTGTCTTTAGAACCCCATCTTTTATTCATGACTTCTCTCTTAGTGCTGGAAGGGAGGCTGTGTTGCTATAGCAATGCCCTGCATATCCTTGTGGATAGCTTACAGTTTCACTTTTTTTAAGCAACAAAGAGCCATTGATACTACATGTTGCCAAAGGTTACAAAAGTTGAATTCTAAAATGGAAATATTTCTTCTATACAGCTGCATAGGATATATACTATGCAAATGTAAAGCTTCAAGTAAACATACAGCCCTTTTGTGAATACAGATGAACCTAATATAATACTGCTTGGCTTTGATATATTATATGGAAGAAAAGTATTTAAAATATACTCATTATCTACACTTTTCAAGACACAAATGTTCAAATATGTATGACCTTCTATTACACACCTTTCTGACCTGATTTAAAGATAAAACACTTATACATTTTAACAGTTCTGGATGATAAAACACAATCTTATATTCCAATTATGATTTAATGGTAAATACACTCCAAATGTCAGGGAACAGTCACCTTATAGAAGCTTCCCTGCCCACAATGGATATTAAATATAGTTGAGTGTCCTTCAAGACTCCTCAAGCACGTTTTTTTTTCCTACCCTAATTGATTTGTCTTCTGTCAGATTTGAGTCCCACAGATAGATGTTTACATAGTACAAATTCAATGACAGTTCAACAAGTTAAATCAAATCAAGATAGAAAAAAATTAGCGTTACTGGTGATTCAGCAGACAGCAGCAAATTACTCAGAACAGGTCAAAGAGGATAACACAGGCAAAACACCTCCCTTCACTACTACAGAGCAGTAAATCAGAAAGGAAATCCAAACTTTTCCACCCTCAAAGTGTAAGGCAGGTGGAACAAGTATCTCCCATGCTGGGTTTACGGCAGGTATTCACTACCTCGCTCCCACTGCGCTGACAGGAGGAACAAAACCATTTAAGGAGGTGTTCCAATGGAGTGATTCACAGTTCTGTGTAATTGTTCTGACACCGCTACCTCTCGAGTCAGAATTCCTAAAACACTGAAACACTTAAAACAAGCCTGTGTCGCTCTTTTTTCCACAGAAACCAGGCACACGAAGGCCACGGCTCGGCAGATAGCAACAGTGCCACATGGAGCCCGCCCTGTGCCTCGCAGGCTCGCCCCAGCCCGCTCCCGCCTACAGGGACACTGGGGCACTCAGCTGGGGCCAGGCAGGAGTGAGCTCAACAAAACAGCCATCCTGCCACTCAAAACATCTGTTTTAGTTCCCCAGTCTCACAAGATTTAGAAATGCATGCTAAAACTACCGCAGGGCAGACTGCAACACAGGAAACAAGTGAATATTCATCAAATACCATCCTGACCTGAACTATTTGGGTTCTGGACAATCTCCCTCCACTATCAAGCAGAGAGTGGGATGGGCAGACTTGAACAGACTTTGTTTAATTGGGGAAAAAAGAAAACAAACTAAAAAAGAAAAATTAAAACATATGCCAACCATTCAAAACAGGCAGCACCTCTGCCCCAAGAGAGCCTCTAGCAATTTTCCTGACCCTGTCCACCTCCAGGTGCTCCAGATTTCATGTTCTTTCTGAGAACCTGGTCTGCTGAACCTGATCCTCCTGACCTGGTCTGTAGTGCTGCTCTGCCAACTCACCTTTCACATCAGCCCCGTGCACCACAGTGAGGCAGTGACATGCCAAATCCATCCAAGGACTTTGTCCCAAAGGAGCTCTGGCACCTTACCTTTTTTTTTTCTCCTCTGCAAGCCCTGAACCACAGAATTTGATTATGGTAGATCCTTTGTCCCAAGAAACAGCTAGGCTGCTTGAGTTTTTCACAACTTGTTTACAATAGGTCTGTTCTTCCTGGGTTTACAGTTTTATTTTGCAGCTCAGAAAAACCCCTTGAAAACTTCAGAAGCTGCCAAGAGGGACAGGTTGCATTGCCACAGTCTACCAGCTCATTTCAGTCCTTGCTTTCGAAAAGAGGCTCTCAGAGAGACAGCAGAGCTCTGAACTCAGACTCCTGGAGTATCACTGATCTTTGTCCTCGTTTATGCCCATATCAGGCACATGAGGAAAAGTTACCACAAAAAATGAAGGAAGAGTGCCACTAACATCAACTCACATTCTCAAGGCTAACACAGAACATTTTGTAAAAGCAAAACAGTGTGTTGACCTTTTCTTAAATGGTGACAATGCCACAAATCTTGCTACAGAAGTTCCTCGCCAGACATTTGTAAGAGTGCTGTGTGTGAGCCTATCCCCCCATGAGAAACGGTCCCTAGAAAGAGTCTTTAGGCCATGAACCCATTGCCTATAGCAATCAGGAGAGTCAGGAGAGCAAACTCTGTTGTACTCCCTGAGACAGCTCCTTGCTGCTGTCCTCATGCCCGTGCAGCACCAGTGACTGTGGCAGAGACTGCCAGTATAAGGAGACAGGAGACAGAATCCAAGCTGTCTGTATACCCCGTTTGTCTTTACGGCACTTGATGTCACATTCTTTTTCTGAAACATTTCATCTTGTTGCAAGGGGAAATGATGTGTGCGACACTGATGGGCCAGAAATGCTGTACTCAGACGTGTTGCATGTAGGTGTGCAGTTGAGGTGAAACCGAGGACAAACAGAACAAAATTCTCCTTATGCCTCCTCTTGGAAGCTCATCTCAAGTGTGTGGTGGAGTCCACACTTTGATTGTATGTTGGTTGTGGCTTACTGGTGATACAGAAGGTAGGCATTGTCTTATCTCTGACACAAAGACACTCTTACCTCTCCACTGAAATGTGAAGCCTTCTAGACTTCTCTAACTGGTTTACACAGCTTTCCTAGAGCTTCAAGTTGTGGGCACCCTGGGTTTACATTTTACTGAGTTTCTTCCCTCTGATGTCCCTTACAGAATTCCTGTCCAGTACTGGGGCTTCCAGCAGGATCCATTTCTTCGACTTGTCACTAGGAGTTGTATCATCAGAGCAGGGATGGCAAAGAAACCCTGCTTAAAACGGAGTTCTCAGCCTGATACAAGGTGTGCAATACTAAATACAACTAATAGATTCTACACAGCAGCTCCCCCAAACTATCTTATGCAGCTTTTATTACATACACCTCCCAAACATGGACCAGGCTGTGACCATGAGCAAGACCTGAGCTGGAAACCAAACTAGTCAGGCTGACCAAGTCCCCAGTTGGAAAAAAACCTGCAACTACAACACTAATGTGTCTGAATCTTTTATTCTCGTTCTCTGGGGCTCTCCCTACTGGCAGGCTGCTTATTAAAACCAGCCTTTTTGAGTTACACAAAGCAGTAGTTGGAGGTGACTGGCAAATTTTGTTTTGTGGGTTTGTTTGCAGAAATAATTGCCTTTAACAGCTGTTTAGCGTTCAGAAGGATTTTTGAGTCATGAATTGTGGGATTTAGTGTTTGAAAAGCTGCTAATTCAGTAACGAATTTATTTGTTGTCTTCTTACTTTAAACAAAATTACAATTTTTGGTTTACCCTGCTTGCTCTGATTTCCACTGTAACAAAACCTGGCATCATAATCTCTTGCCCAGTGTAAATACCTACCTACCCCCACAAAATGCCTGCTCTACTGATTGCTACCTGTCCTTTTCTCAAACCCTCTCTAGCCTTATTTTCATACTTTCCTCACAGTGCTAGTCTAACTTTTGACCCTTATACGTCCTTCTTCTCTTCTCTGACATATTCTACAAATTTCTCTACCATATGTCAAATCTCACAATGCTAAGTCCCCTCCCAACATGCTCTTTAAGGTGAAGTCTCAGCTTATAGCTGTAGAACCTATATGGAAAAAGCACTACTGGATAAAAACAGTTCTATACTCAAGATGGATGTGAGCAACAAAGAGGTGTCGTGGTCTAGATTTATAAAAGCCTTATATCTATTGTTTTTGTCCTCTCTTTGCTGTGCTCGAACACAGGATTTCATGTTGCAAATTCTACCTAACCCTACATGCATTGGACCTCCCTCTGAAACAGAGATCAATGCTTATTGACAGATAAAAAATACACAAGGATGAAGTTACGATGCCTGTGGTAATGACTCGGGGTATAATCATTACAGGACTGAATTGTAACAATTATAAAAATCAGGCTTTAAAAACTCTTGTAAAATCAGGGTAAGTCACACTTGAAATAAATCCAAATATGTGAAGATATTTAGGGCGTTGTTATAAGCGCCCTTTTTGCTTTTGTTTTTTTATATTGAAGGGCCTTACACACTGGCCTGAAATAACATGAGCTAATATGGTGGTAGAGGCCAAGTTAAGAGACCTGCAGCTGTACTATGCAATGATATTGAAGATTAGAATTTTAGCATAGTCTTTTGCAAATTTGCTCTTAAAAGTATAATAATAGACAGACCATAAGAAAATGAAAAATTTCCACAGCTGAAAAGGGGCTCATAGATAATGGGGGATTTTAGTGCTTGTACATCCAGATAAAATTCACTTATTAAAGCACAAATAATTTTTTAGGTATTCTTGATCTTACAATGGAAGGGGCATTCTTACAGCTATTCATAGCACAGTCAGTCATTCGTTCCAAAGTTCTAGGTCACTGATAACACCACAAGAACAAATATGTGCTGGGAATCCCATAGGCCCATTTGATTCTAACTAGGTTTATGGAATGTCAGGCAGATAAGCTGCCCCTCTGGAATTCCAGTAATGTGTGCAGAAGAGATCTCGTAGCACCCGATACAGAAACAGCTTGGCAAGAAGAAAAAAAAAAAAAATCATCCTTTCTAAAGCGCTGCTTTCCCATGTGTCAGGACCCTTTACAGTGATGAAACAATGTGGCAGGAAGCAGGGAAAAAGTGAACAGAACCATTTTTGATCAAGGTAGTTATACCAGATGGGTTACAGGAGACAAGAGCATAACAGAAGAACTAAACTGATGTTGCCGAGCACACATAAAACTGCTAATATTTGCAAAGTCACTACATTTTAAGTAACATAGTCCTATAATCAATGTATAAAAATGAATGCAAGGTGTTTGCTGTAGAAAGCCTGGTGAAATAAAATCCAAGTTTTCTGAAGACTTAGCAATAGAAGCAATTATTCTTCTAAGATCATATGTGAAGCTGAAGTGGCTGTTAGATCCAGGCGCAGGAGGTGGTAGTGTACTGCCCCCCAGAGCCTGCACTGATTGCTTCTCTTAACATTGACTTTTTTAATATTGGCAGCAAAATTTCATCCTTGCTTTGCCCTACGCCCAAGCAGCTCTGATCTAGTCAGTTCTGGGC
>JAWWEW010000165.1:38325957-38371977 GCA_035583185.1 Anabacerthia variegaticeps | reverse complement strand
TTTTTTAATATTGGCAGCAAAATTTCATCCTTGCTTTGCCCTACGCCCAAGCAGCTCTGATCTAGTCAGTTCTGGGCATTTGAGGGAAAGGAATAATTTTCTTTAATGCTGCAGCTGAAATCTGACTCTAAAGGCAATAGATGGTGTCTGCTTTTTGTTTTTCTGTATCTGAAGTTAACAATTTACCTGCAGTTATAAAAATAAATTTTGATAGTTACTGTTTTCTCATACAGAATCATATGCTCCACATACTTCTTTGTGTTCTTTGTGTTCTTTGTGTTCTTTTGTGTTTTAAGAAAATAACATGAAAGATTTGATAACACCTTATCTTACCTGCTCAGCAATCATCAAAACATAGCAAGGTAAGGGAGGCTTCCCACTCAGTTTTCCAAAACTTCTCTAACTGTTTGAGTTCTTGTCTGGTCTTGAGAAAGCAGTAAATTAGCAGAACTGTAATGGCACCAAAAGATATACAAAGTCATGGATGTTTATGTAAAGTAGGAAATAGTTTTATCTCTAAAAAAACAGGGCTAAGGAGTAAGACCTCGGTTCAAACACTCACAGCTGACATAGTGACTCAGTCATTCTTGTCACTTTATGTATATTTGTTTTTTTAATTAAATCTCTCTAATCTCCTCTGAGAAAATCAGTCTCAAGTATCTCCTCTTTCCTGGTCTTCTGTTTTACCTGACTCCCTCTCTTTATTTTGGTCCCCTTTTTCCCTATCTTTTTAACCAACCTGAGCATTCTGAAAAGACTTCTTTACGATTATTGCTTTTTCTTTGTAGAACTCTCTTCTCATATTGTTGATTGCAACTGTATCTTTCACAGTCCTGAAACTGACTGCTGTTCAAAATTAATGAATTACGGAGTTAGGATGCCCACAGTATTTTTCAACTACTTTTTACTGTTTTAGCATCTTCTTCTCACCTCTACATCCATATGCCTCCCACTTTCTCTCTGAGGTCTTTGAGGATAGGTCCACTTTGTCTTAATTTTGGTAAAAACACAAAACTAAAAAAAAGCCTGGTAGAGAATATGTGCTGTAAGGCACTATAATGTCAAGGAAAAAAAAATTACTCATTTCTTTTCTGTCCTTCATCCTCAATCAAAATGGAAATTCGATATTTATAAGAAGCTGAGAGCTTTGCTGCTACAGAAAACTCACATACACTGTGAAGACAGGAGAAGTGATTTAGAAAAAGCAAGGTTAGTTATGCGGGAGATGGATTACAAAGCAAGTACACATAATCTGGGTATCAAGTAGCTCAATCCCAAGGGTTTTTTTCTGAAGGAAGTGGGAAATGAGGTGCAAGATACATAACATAAAGTGGCATGTGAGTTGTTCCCTCTAGCTGTAGGACATTTATCACCCATACAAATTTTTGAGTGGATATTTTCACAACCTTGAAAGCAAAGATCCACACAGATAAATAGTAGAAGTGTATCGCCAACCAGTTCATCAAATGAGCAAATTTGACAAGTGAGCTCACAACCCCTACTTGAGGTTCAGGATGTTTCTCACAGCTCTGTTAACTGCTCTAACAAGGCTCCGTTAATTTTCCTAGAAAAACATTATCCCTTGTCCAAAGGACTCAAGGGAAAGAACACAAAGTTGTAAGGACATGTGTAGTCTTGTATACCATCTGTATTCCAAGCAAAGGAACAGCCTCCAAGCCACTGATCCAAATCAGACCATTCTAGCTGTAGGCCAGTACAGAGCTCAGAGACATCAACTCTCACCTCCACCTTTTTTCCTTAACTGTTAAAAGCAAAGGTGTCCCACTAACTTAACAAAGTAGTTAAAGTGCAAATAGCAGTTGTTAGTTCCAGCAGATGTAAGTTAGAAGCAAAACAAAAACAATTAAAAAAATTTTTTAACCTGACAAAATGCATTGAAAATCCTCTTTCAACAGAAGGGATTTTTATATTAAACATATTTGTTATTTAAGGGAGTGAAACAACAAAGTATCTGCCACTTTCCATCTTGAATTTACGAATCCTGGGTTAACATTTAAAAATATTGCTACTTTCATCAAAATCATAGGCACAAATAGCCAGATGAGAGACATTTCATTCTGCACTTAACTCATTCAGCTGCCTCTGACATTTCATGTCCATACAATCATGTACATGCTGTATAGTTGAACAGCAAACAAGAGAGTTACATGCATGTTTATAAGCAAACTGCAGTGATAATAACACCAGTTGCAAGCTTAAAGGGAATGTAAAGCCCACTGTAAGTGGAGCAAGAGCTCGGCTAAGTGCTCAGAGCTGCAGCCCCCAGGCCTGGGTGACGGGCAGAGCGGAGTGCAGGGCACAACCCCAGCGGGAACGGTGGTCCATGGTGGCAGGCACCCCCTTTCAGTGGGGCAATCAAACAGGTTTGATTATCACTATCTGCCTTTGTCGAGCCCTGACCTACACATTGCGCTGAGGGACATTTTTGTCTCACTTCTCTTTGGTCAGGGAGTTCATGGAGCTCAATGGGCTGCGGCTGGCAGTCCATTAACGGGGGTGCTGGGCTCAGTCCTGGGCCACCCAGGAGCCCTGCTGCATGTTCTCACTGAATGGCTTCACTGGTGGCCCATTGAAATGCGATAATGTCAGAAAAAAGAGTTGAATGAAGGAGCCAATGTACACCATTGCTCAGGCAAAGTGACTGCAGCCTCCAACAAAGCCTCCCCTGTGGCGATGTTAAGCAGAGTTATCAATAGTGCTAAGGCAGAGCAAGAACTAATGCTCCAATCATGTCATCCACAGGTGGCACAGATGGAGCCACTTCAATACAGAAACCACAGGGCAACATTTCCTGGTAATTCTATCCTCTTTCCAGTGCTAACATACAGAAAAATGTGCAGATGTCATGTGGATCTCTTGTAGTGTGTCAGACCCCCTTGAACCCAGCTCCAAAGGACTTTTTTGTTTCCTGTTCCTTTTACTATTCACACCAACTGTAGGCACTGTTAAAGTCTCATTTTGTGGGAAACAGAAAACTTGTTTTTTAAGGTACACGTAAATAAATTCCTTCACTTTTTCTGAGCTGCGTGATTGGACCTTGCAAGCAAGAATGGAAACTGTTTCAGTATTCACAACAGTACAGGAAAGTTATTATACTATTTCACTAATTCTTAGAGGGCACATTGAGTGATTTTGATGTATTTAAAAAAATGAAATTAAATCCAAATACGGTTGAGCTCACATTCACTCTGAACATGAACATCTTTTCTTCTCAGCTGAGTACAATGTTCACCTCTAATGTTTCAGAGACGAAACAGAACAGAATAAAAACAGGGCTCCTAAAAATTCTGAATACAACATCTATACAAAGTGAATTTGCAAATCACACCCAAGGCAAAAGAACTGCCATAGGTTTCTGCTCTAATTAACAACTCATAACTTTGTCTATGTATTTCCATTGCTGCGCTCGCAGTAGGTGGTAAATGTGCAGCAGAAAGAAAGTAAACATCTCCACAAAACATGTTACTTTTGAACAAGACAGACATCTTCCTTGCTTAGGCCTAAAGACTTGCATTCATTTTCAAATCCTTCATGTGAAACAGAAGGGGAGAAAAAAAAACACTAAAGAAAATTCCTCTGCCTGGGGAAATTCCATCACTCAAAGCGTCTGAGATAGGATTCATTCCAAAAGGGGTTCCCACAATTACAGGCAATCAGTCAGGACAGGCCACAGGTCATGGAAGCAGACCACTCACCAGGAAGCTTTCTTCAACTCTAAAACTAACCAAAAAAACCAAAACCTCTGACTCCAAGTGACACAAAGAAACAGAAGAAACCATACCAGTGTTCTACAGTGAATTGGTTAAACATAATCCCCAGATGATTTTAGGAAGAAAATTAAGAACAGTACTACAAAGGTGAGAGGAAAAATTCCCTAGCAATCCAACCTGGTGGGAAAAAACCTCTTATTTGGACTTTGGCTCTTGTTCAAATCCCCTGCTTACCAGCGGGGGACACCTACTCTATATAGACAGGAGAGGAACTGTGGGCCAGACACACGAACTAGGCAGTAGTGAGTCCTGAGCAAGCAACAGATTCAAAACTTCTCCACTCCAAAGAAAATCCACTATAATGGCAGAATTGATATAGAATGCTAAGACTAATGAGATGCAGGTGTGTTTTTCTCATTGGCATCATGTGGATCGGATTTACCATCAGGTGAGGTTTTCTCCAATCTGCTCTAGCTTTATTCAAAATCCATTATGGTAAATACAGAATTAATTCTATCAATACAAACATGGAACTAATATTTTAGTTTACTTCAATGTTTAGTGGTCTGGATATGATTTACATTACTTACCAATGTGTTCTCCACTTATACATAATTAACCTGTTCCAAATTCAGGATGGTAACATTAAAAATTGTGATACAGAGTGATAACATTTTCAAATAGTGATTAAATTAACCTGGCTGTGGGATATATGATTACTTACTGAAAGAAATAGGACAGATCCACTGAATAAAAAGAGGTTTTGCTTTAAATTCTATAAATGTAGAGAAAAATTACCATAAGACACAAACAGGTCTTTTACAGACTTCTATCCATTTACATCAGGTTTTGTATGGCCCTTTCCATGAAAATGTATGCATTTTTGTTTTCTTTCTCTGAGTTTTTGAAAGATGTAAGGAAATGGAAAAGATATCCTATGAATGAAGCGGTTTCTCTAGTACTTAAGTGTTTGCTAATACTTGTTTTCCACTTCACATCCAGCATATAAAAGTTCCAGAAAATTTAACAGAAATTTTGTTTAATGTGTCTAAGCCTTCAGACTTCAGGAACTCTTTAAGCTGTGTTCATCTTCATTGTACATTTTGTAGCAACTCCAATTACAGTTGAAACTTATTTTCTGTCCAGAAAAAAACAATAATTTTTTTTTTCATGTTTTGACCTTAAGTGCTGCTATACAATTTCAAAGGGATGTCATAAAAGATTCTACTAGAATAACACAACAGGAAACTTTTTCAAACTAATTTTCCTTGAGGAAAACTGCTTTCACTTAGGGTGGAATCACCTGCTTTTCATTATTTACTCCTTCTTTCACTCTGTATGCCTGTGACCGTAAAGGCTCAGCAGATCTCTGTGGAACTTTAAATCGTGAAGCAGGAAAGAAACTCCTGCTGTTTTGTACAACTTAGTCTTCAATGCCTTTATAACTGTGCACAAAACCACTGACTGCGATAATTTCACAGCTGGCCTTCTCCTTCCATGTCTCCATATCTCCACTTCTAAAAATGTCTCTTTCTCGTTGCTGCCCCTTATGGCCAGCAAAGTGAGGAACCTGATGCCTGTCCCAGAGAAATGAGCAGGAATCACCAGTACCCAGCTGGTACAATAGCTCTTTTTACACAATTTTTGGTATTAATATACATTCCAGGATGTTTTATAGGGCAATATTTATTTTCTAAATTTATTTTTTAAAATCTTCCTAAAACTCACAACTAATAGCTCCTACTTGCTTTTCAAAATGTTAGGATTTGCAGTGCTGATTGCTTCCGTTTCACCTAGACCTTCTCTCTCTATTGTCCGGTAACAGAACATATGGTAAGGACTGGAAGGTTGTATGTGCACAGTCTCACCCCTACAAACACTCTTAACACTGCCTGTTTACACTTGGACGAATAATTCATTTAATTAAATCAGGCTTTGACTAAATAATTTTTCTTACATTTTTAATATATCCAAATATTGAACAGGATCATTTTCTGCAATACTGGTTGGTACCTTGAGGAGAAGAGGGAAAAAAAAAGATCAAGATTTATTTCTCTCTATTTTAATGGAAAAGCAAAGAATATCTGTGTTTAAAATATCACAGCTGGCTTCAAAATAGCTCCATTTCAAATGGGAAACAGCAGCTTCAGTACTCCATAGAGTGATATTTGTCACTGTGTAATAAAAAGTTCCATGCCTTACATATTCTATAATAGGTAGGTCAACCAATTAATATCACATTATTCATTCAATGATACACAGCACTTGAGCTTTTCATGGATCTCAGATGTTTTCACTTCAAAGGAGTTCAGAACAGAAGGAGTAAGAGAAAAGGTTCTCTTTCTTTCATGCAAATGGGCTCCTTTTTAAAGAGATATTTTTAAAAGCCTTCATATCACATAAAAAAAGTTGCATTATGGCTACCTGAATGAAATGTCTTTACAATTGCCTGATAATTTAAAAATGAAACTCAAAGAGATTGCTTGTAAGTTGAAAATGATAACTAGTATCCCCACTGAAACAACCTACATTAAAACAATTGTGGTGATAGAGTTCATTTCCATTTGGCTGTATTTGCAGGCAGTCTATGTGCCATAAGGATTCAGTTAGCCCACCATTTATGGGTTCCAAAGGAGATAATAAATCCCTGCCCCAGCATCTGACAATGCAATGATCTCATTTTACACCAATGTCTGCATTCAATGGGAAAGAAAATAATAACAAACCAAACAAACCAACCAAACAAACAAACCCCTACTCCAACTGTAAAACAATCGTATCCAACTTGACAGTGTCTGGAACACAGAAGTTTTTGGCCTTGTGAAATACAAATATGCTGCAGACTGGGAGGAAGGTGCAGTTCTTCCATCAGCACAGACCAGGGCATCTCTCCAGTGAAATCAGATCTGAGCACATCCTTGACCCTTCTGTAATATGAAAATATGAACAATAACAAAAAAAAAAATCCTGTTTCAAAAGAATATCTACAGATAACTGGTAGGAAAAACATATGTGGATTTCTATGATTCACAAAAACAGTTAAGAAAATGTGCAGACTTTTAAATGGTCACAAATCTCTACAGGAAAGATATGATGACCAGAGGGCTTTTCCATATATTTAGCTAATTGCAAACTGTTAGTATTTTTGGGATATAATTCCAGCACAAACTGTAACAGACAGAAGTATTTGACTCCAGCTACTCTGTCCTGCAAGAATTAAATATGGGAGTGAATAGCAGTTCTTTCACCAGGACTAGAAGGAAGCAAGCGCTGCCTTAGTTTAGTAAACCATTGGCCCAGTTTCCAACCATGCAAGGGGAAAGCCTTTCACTGTCTCTATAATCTACCAGCTGGTCATATAAAACTAGAGAGTGGGAGAACCCCACAGGAATCAAAATTCAGAGCAGCATGTAGTAGCAGAGGTCCTTGACTAAATGCATATGGAAGCTGTCCCCATCTCTTTTCTCCCACTCACATGCAAGGGCCTATCAAAATATTCTTCACCAGACAAGCAGAGAGACAACCAGTAAAGGGAAGAGAGTTCTATGGCCATGGAAAGTGTTTTGCAGTGTGCTGCTCTTTTCTTTTATTCCTAGTCTTCCTAAAGCATTCTGCAACTTTTATGCTATCTTCTGCTCCAAAGTGCAAAATTTCCTCCATCACTTTCTCCTGTAGTGTTCAGTGGGGCATTGGGTGGTGATGTTACCTTTTCCTCCTTTTTTGGCAAGGATCTCTTTATCTCACTCTCCCTCCACACCAGACAGGGGCACAGATGTGCTCCCATCATCACTATTCTTGCAGAGTGCAGCATCAGAATCTGCTTTTAAGAGCAAGGAACTTGAAACAAACCCCTTTCTTTTGCCCTCCCACTTGACAGTATAGAGCAGAGAAAGGAGAGAGAACAGAACGTCGAGTACTAGCCAAAATACTGACATACTGTCATGAAATCATGAAAATGCTGGGCTGAAATAGAACTCAAGAGATCATCTAGCTCAGCAGGGTGCATTAAGGAAGAAACCTCTCCACTGACAGTACAAATGGTGGGCTGTTAATACTACCATTCCTGACCTGCAACTTCTCATTGGAGTATTCGGCTCTTCATATTCACTCTTTCTCTTTTTTCCCCTTTAAATCACACATGGTTTGTGCTGTCACTCACCAAAGACCCAGATTAATTCATATCTCAGAACATGTCACTGACTTTAGACACAGTTTCCCCCATGCTGTGTTTTGATGGGTTTTGGAGACAACATTGCTCAAGGAATTTCTTCTTCCTGCAAGTCACTCACAGAAGAGAAAGGTTAAGTGAAAGAGTAGATGTTTTACTAAGCCCATTGAAATTGCATTTGTTACATCCAAATGGGTTTTTTTTCGAGCAGTGCACTGGATTGACAAGAAAGTAGCTGCTCTGCAGCAAACAAGAGTGAAAATTAAAAGGAGACCAAGGCAAAAGAAAGACTGTTGGTTTTGCTCATCCCCATCAAATTTTTGGGATTTAGAAGAGTTCCCTTTGATTTCCCCCAGACCAATTACTCCCCTGGGTTTGACTGCTTAGTACATTAGTTGTCCTTCATAGAAAAATGCAACCATTGTAATACAAATCTGTACTGAAAATAGAAATGAAAATGCAGTATCCAATAAACAAAACATAGGAAAAGTAGTCTGGCAGAATACCTGTGTCACAAAACTTTTTTCAAGTGTTTTTTAGCTGAGCAACAGCATGCGCACTAGTTGTCAAAACAAAACAGTTTTAAAAAGGAAAACCATGTGTCTAAGAGCAAGGCAGATCAACATGTACAGAGCTTTACGGCGCATTTTATTTCTTCCTTTCTTCCAATATAAAGTTGCCACAGACTGCTGTTCTAAACTACAATTTACCAATCTAAGTCTTAGGTATGTGAATTTTTTTCTGTGATAAATTTTTCTACTGCACCTAGGAGTGGAATGTTCATAGAATACATGGTCATTACTGCCAAGAGATGATGAGCAAATTTCAGATATGGTTATATATAACCTATATCTTTAGGTTGTATAGATAAAGCAAAGGAGGGAGGGAGTATGGGCTATGTTAAAACTGCCTTACGGTAAGAAAGAATAAAAATGTGAGATCAGCGCAGCATACCTAAACACCCCTTAGCTCATTGTCTTGCAATGTATCATTCAGCATGCCTTGAAAACAGCCCCTCTCTCGGCCTGAACCTTTGTCTGCACGTCTAGAGCAAGGCAAGGATGGCTATGACTGTGTCTAGCTTAGGATTACCTCCTTCACCAGATCTAGATTTATGAGCAGCATGTTTACTGTGCACAAGCAACCTGATACAATGGTGGCATATCTAGTGGGGATTCATATGAGAGCAGCATGCCACCAGCAGGCTCCTGTGTTCCTGCCACAGCCATTAGCCAGGGCAGAGAACTGCTGCCCCTTTGGAGCCAGGCACCATGTTGTTCCACATCTGTCATGGCATATACTAGAACAACTGTGCCTAATTCAGGCAGCAGCATAAAGCTCACCATTCCCACTTCCTGTATCTCATGGTGGGAGTTCATGTCTCAGCAGAGGCCTGACTGAAAGGCCAAGCACCATGAGGCACCTGTGGGAAGAGATCTCAGAGTTTGCTATGGGGTCACCAAGAAACACCCAAACTTGTGGTCCTACAGGTGAGCACATCCGGTACCAAGTAACTCTGCTTATAAAATAGGCTTGATAATTATGTGCTAAAGCATCATGCAGTCACAGAAAAAACACTTCATTTCTTGAAAGAAGATTATTTCTAAGCTGTGATAAATCTGAAAAAATAAACATTTAAGGGGGGGAGTTATGTGTCTTAGTTGTAGTACAGTAGGTTTGTAGTCTCCCTTTGATGAGACTGATCTACATTTGTAGATAAATGTACATATAAATTTACATGTGTGTATAAATATGTGTGGGTGTGTTGTAATATCAGCATAAATTACGTTGGAATGTTAGACTTGTACTTCCCTAATATAGTTTTGCCATAATATTATTTTTGGCCTCTCTTCCACAAGAAGTGAAACTGAGTTTATAAAGCAATTTGAGGCAGAAAATGCCTACTTGGCTAACAACAGTTGGGGTTTTTATATTTGTAGGAGTTGAATATAGCAGATTATGCAAGTTCTACATTAGGCTCACAGTTTTCCTAACTAATACAAAGTGTTCCCTCCATCTTGCAAACTGCAATACTGAATGATTTTTTATTTTTGTCAGCATGGAGCAAAACTCAAATTTTCCACACAGAAGACTGAAAGAAAACAAATAAAGAAAAAAAAAATCTTTGTAAACAGAAATGTCATGGTTTGTTAGGAATGGTACTACCCACTTTAGTTCTCCCATTGAGACTCTCCAAACTATACTGGTGCTCACTCCCTCTCTCCCCTTCCCCCCCAATTCCTTCTCCATCCTGCAGCAGGATGGAAAGGAGAATCAGAGGTACAAAAGGTAAAGATAATAGGCAATAATAAGCACGGTTTACTGGAAACAGCAATGAGATAAGAAAACAAATAGTAATAAAAACAATATTAATAATAAAAGTGTACAAAAGAGAGAGGGTGATTCACAGGCAAAATGCTCACCACCAAGCCCAATCTGACCCAACCACAGGCACATTACCCCAACCAGAAGGAACCACTTCTCCCCAGATGAGACTCCTTTCACCTGCTCAATTACATGAGGTGGTATAGAATAATCTCGGATTTCTAGCCATGCCACCTCCTGGCTACTGCAAAAAGTAACCCTGACCTAGCCAGAATGAAGATATTAACCACCACCTTACTCTACGCCATCCATGTCATGTCCAGATCCTTGTTGTATACAGATAACACACACAAAAGGTAATAAATATTCCTCCATCATCCAAAATCCAGCCCCTGTTAAAAAATATCCTGTTATAATGAACTGTGTCAGCAAAGCCCTACAAAAAAACATCTTGCTTCTGAAGATTCTCACAAAACAAAACATCTCAGTCCTACAAACAAACATCCTGCCAAAAAATCCTGCCATGATATAGGATATCTTATCGTTTTGAACATCTGAACAAGGCTATGTGCCAAGGAACCACGCACAATCCTCTTTTGAATGCTATAAAAACCGAAGACAAATTTTGGGGAGTTAGGAGCAAGGAAGGGAGATAGAGATAACCGGCTACTTTAGCTGGGAATCGCTCCCCAACCTCCCCTCACCTCTTCTCTTCACCACCGCATGCTGCCTGACTGCCAGTGGGGACCGAGACTGTGCCAGCCCGGAGAGAACCAAGATGTGAGTCTGCTTTAGCCCTCTAACTTTCCATATTTCTGAGGGCCAAGAAGGCCCAGCTCTGCACCGATCACTGCAGCATCCCAGCAGTGTGACTCGACACAGGCAGCAGAGCCCAAGCACCCTGGCTGCATTCCCCTGCTGCTAAGAGATAACATCGGAGAAAACAACAGAGACAGAAAAAAAAAGGCAGCAAAACCAGCTCTTTTTCCCACACACACACACACACTCATACACTGATATCCTGGCAAAAAGGTTAGTTTGTGGTGGTATTCTTTCTCTCTGCTTCTAAAAATTCATCTTGGCATTTTCCCAATCTTTCTTTCTTCTCTCTCTCTGCATCTCTTAACAATTAATTAATAAAAAACCAGTTTTTTAAATAAACAGATAACTTGGTTTGAGTTTTAATTTTGTTGGGGAAAAAAATTGAATCTGAAGTTCTTTCTGTAATATTTAAGCAGATTGTAACAATCCTACACCTTCTAACTATACATATACATACATACCTATTCATGCACACACACACACACACACAAGCTCAAGGATCATTTCCACATGGCCATCCCTCCAAGGTGCCTGTTGAGTTCATTTAGTCCATGGGTTCTATCAGTCCTAGATGTCTTCCAGGGCTGGAGAGCTGGTGTGCTGTTGGCCGATTGCAATCTGCACCAGGAGCTCACCACTGGCGTACCTGGAGCAGTCAGTCCTCATTGGCCATGGTAGTTATGGCACACAGCGGCAGCGTCATTCGGCAACCAATGTTATTGAAACAAAGAATCAAAACCAACTACACAGAGCCACTGAATCGGACCTTCTTTTTTAGTGAAGCCAGCTAGGGGACTCATGGAATAATTCACCATCCATGTCCACCTTTGCTACAATTTTTTGAGGTCTATATACGCAGTAACTTTCAAAGATTCCCCTGGCCGCCCCATTGCCAAAGATCCACCATCTCCCATTGCATCCTTGAAGTTCTCAGTTTTTGTCTTCTTGTTCTTTCACGGAGCAAGATTGCCATCTAGCATCCCTTTTTCCAGTAGAAGAATGTGGGAAAGGGGCATTGGGAAGCTTTTGGCATCTTCCTCATCACGAAGTCTTCCTCACGTTGGCAGGTTTCCTGGCATATGTGATGAATTTTTGCTGACCTCTAACCTCCTATTTGATTGTTCTAGTCCCTACTAAGACACTTATATTTGTCATTAGTTAATGAAAATCTAGATTGTTCTCTACTTAAACAGTTCTCTATTGAATTTACCTCTTAGCAAAAACAATCTTTATTGACTATGTTCTGTGGAGTGTATAACCTCTGTAAGTTAATTTTCTGCACATGCATGACTCCAGTATTCTTCAATTAGCTCAAGTTTTCTATCTTAATTTTGGGATATTAAATTGATTTTGGAGAAAACCAACTGAAATAGCACAAGTCCTGGCCTTAGTTAATTAAAATACAACTCTCTACAAGGGTCAGAGCCCACTAAATTCCTAAGCTATGTGAGATAAAGGCATATCTTTCTTTCATTATACAATTCAACATTGCAGACTGTTCTCACCCAAAAATCAAATCCCCTTGAGGTAGACATCATATTTCCTTCTCTGTGGAAAGATGGCTGGGAAGCCAATGGAAAGATGGCTGGGGATAAAGTTAAAGGAAACAGAGGTTATGTTCACATCCTTTCTCTGCTTGTTAAGACATGTTTCTGTGAAACAGCTTCAATCACTAAATGGAAATCTAGTATCTTCTCCTTTTTTTCTATAAACTTTTCTTTCTATTGGGCTTCTGCAGTGCTTTCATCTCAGAATAACAGAAATACTTGTATTTAATAGTTGACACACATAATTAACCTCCCAAACAAAAACTACTTTCGAGCAATATACCTCCTTCCATCCTCAGAAGAGACAGGCAGAAAGAGAAGGCTTAAACCACGACACTGCTGTAGAGGGGAATTTCAGGTCTTTTTGGAAATTGTAAAGATGACCATGACAACTAATACTGCATTTTTACCCTCTGAAGACTTGGTTTTGAGGAGCATTTTAAATGATACAACAACACAGGTCCACTGCATGACTACTGAAGGCACAGATAAAAAGATCACTGGATGAGATAACTTCAACTAAATTGAAGTTTTAGTTCAAAAGAGTTGGAACAGATATTCTCAGATGAGGTAAGTAGACACTATTTCTAGCATTATCTCCAGCTACTCTGAGGCACAAGGACTATGAATGATTGTCTCTCCAGTTTTAACATACATGTTTGTTGTTGTGGAGCAGCCGAAGTATAGCTGAAAAGTCAATAATGTCCTTGTGTGTGCATGCTCAAGCATCCACACTTTCTCTATATTAATGTTTTACTTTTAGAATTTTCAATAATTATTTTGAAAAGTAATTATTACTGATGCACTTGTGAACACCTTTTTATTTGATCATCGTGTACCTCTTCTTAGTAACTGAAAAAAGGTCTGAACCCCCTGACCAAGACAAAAACAATAATCAAAAAAGCATAATGTGAACAGGCATATGACTACAAACATCTTTCATTCTGCAACAACTTTGTTCTCATAAATATCCTATAATTTCTGGGCATAAGATTTTCAATAATGCCTCAGTGATTAGAAGCCATTTTTCTAAACCTAAGGCATGTACGGCTAAATCTTAAGAAAAACCTATTTACTGAAATTTCAGCCAAAATAAGACATCAGGTCCTCATGTAATGAGAAAAAAATGAGAAAAAAAAATAAAAATAATTAAAAAAACCCAAAATTAAAAAAAAATAAATATTCAAAAAAACCCAAACCTACATGGATGTCACAGAGCAGATTTTTATCTCACTGATTGATGGGTTGAATCAACCATTTTGTCTGTGTGTGTGTCGGGGGAGAGGACCAGGCCTTTAGCACGGTGTCCACACGGTCAGCCAGGATGGCCACTGGAGTCTGCAGCCACAGGTGAAGGCCAGCATAGGGGACCTGGCAATCAATAAGGTCCACCCAATAACCCACCCACATCACACTCCCTGGAGCCCCTGACTGGCTGTGGCACCCTCACTTTTGCTAAGGGGACAGTGAGTGGTCAGTGATCCAAAGGTCCTGCCTGGAGGGAATGGCCACAATAGCCAGTCTTATAAACAGACATGCACAAGGTCTCCATCGGGCCAAGGTATCAAAGAATCAATGGCTTTACAAAGGTTCAAAGGTGCACGAAATCTCTTGGGGCCTGAAATTAAAGTGTAACACCCGGTAAAGTTGGACCAGGTTATAACAATGGAGAGGTTAGAAAGCGCCACTAAAACTGCTTTTAACTGGCAACATCAACATCTTTTATTAGGACAGACATAATTCAAGGGAGAGGAGTAGCAGAGGAAAAGGGGATACACATCAAAGAACAATACAACTATTTATTTCTTTGCTTTTCCTTTATACACTGCACCGATAATCACACTTTCAAGTGTACTTGAGATGACACCTACAGCCACAGTGGCTACCACTGTGCTGAGAATCTCAGGATTTACTAACAAATGCTAGTAGACATTTATTACTTATAGCACAGCTTATAGCAACAGCACAGACAAGAGGTTGCACACACTTTCACGGGTCAAGAATTTTTTTGTATAATCTGCAGCTGCAAGGAAATTGCACAACGACAGTATCAGATTTTCTTGTATTAACCAAATAACAAAGTGTGTCCATTTAGGTTAAAAATACTAGAAGACCAGACCCACATTTATTCCAAAACTAACAAAATTTATGTTTTTTGATTACAGGTCATTATTGTTATCAACTTAATGGCAGATAAAAGCTGCTTAAAAGTGAGTATTCACTGAAGGCAAATTAAGATTGAAAAACAAATAGATTTAAAAGAAAAATGCACAAATGCTAATGTACTGATTGCATTTGTATTTTCACTTTCAATTCAATAATTTTGTTTAATGAAGAGACGTTGCTGCAAAATCTCCATAATTCTACAAAATCAAGAATCTCGTAGAAGTTAAAAGTGCACAGTCATAGCTTCCTCCAAAATCCTTAGCCAAGGACTACAAAGCTCAGATGCCTCAGGCTGTCCTCTGAGGCACATTGAAGCAGGCACCAGCCACTGAGGAGTTCACTTCCCATTTTCCTCACTGTATCAATTCAGCATTCACAAGATTTAGCAACAAACTGCGAAGAGATTTGATTCAATAGGTTAATACATCAGAGAAGGAAATGCAATCCTTTGGCCACCACACTGCCAGAAGGACTCCACACTCTTCTAAATACTGTTACCTGAACCTGAATTCACAGAAAAGATAACTTTGTGCACCCTTTACAGCTAGTCACATTGCTCCACATTTTCTGTTTGCATGTGTCAAACCCGTAAATATTTTTAATTTGAATACCCCTGAAAATAATTTCTCATAGCTTTTCTACACAGATCCTATGCAAAACATTAAAAGATAAATTATATCTTATGCAGAGTCAAAAGAAATTTTGACTTATGCCATAGCTCACACCTGGACCTATCAGCATGGAGGAGATATTATCAATAACACAAACAGAATAAGAGTAGCTTTAGCACCACAGCAGTACAGACGTCCCAAAGATAAGATCGGGCAAATGGCAGGTATTTCATCCTCTTCTCTAAACACCAAAAGCCTAACCCTTCAGCACTTGTACAGCCACAAAAGCTGATTTTATACCTCTGCAGTAGTCCTTCCACATAAGTAAGACTTTCCAGGAATGGAGTTCATTCACAGTATTCTCAAGAACAGGACCAGACCTCCTATTTTTAAAGTACCTAATGTATACAGGGCTAAAACAACATTGATAAAGTTATCTACAGGGAAAAAAAAACAAACAAAAAACAAAACAACAACAACAACAAAAAAACTTAGAACAAAAAAAACCAAAACAAACAAACAAAAAAAAAAAAAAAAAAAACACACACTAAACATCTGTAATTTAATGCCAGGCATTCAGAACAACTAGAATAGTACTTTTCTCTACATTTCCTCTCTGCAAGTCATACCAGCAACACAGACCAGTATCCTTTGATTTTACATTTCTTCCTCAAAATTAATGTGCCATTGCTCTGCACCAAGAGTTCCTCATTTCTTATGATCCCAGTAAGGCACTCAGACACTCTGAAGTATCACTTTAAGTATCATTTAGTGGAGCTAATACCATACAAAAGCTGAAAGTAGTATAGATTCTTTTACATCTCTTCAGATACTGGCGATCCTGACCTACATGGCATCAGATGGGGATCCAATCAGTGCACAACATGCTATGCTGATCCCCACCCCATTTGGGGCCTTTAAGCTTTTATGGGATTTTCTTCAAATATTTCTATTCATTTCTACTTGCGAACAAAAAGGACATTCACTGAAGAACCTGTTGCCACATTTTCTGATCAAGACATGAACCTGTCTTGAGGTGTGATCACTGGTACCAACTGGGAGCTGCCTGCACACTCCATCACCACAGGTCACTGGCAACACCTATCCTGTGACCAAGGCATACATGCAGCTCAGCACAGGCCTGAAAGCAAAGTTATAAATGCAATATATTAGCTGCTAAAGAACTGCAGCACAGGCATGCAGCTCCTCAGGCAAATTCCTGTCATTTGGTCAAGCTCCAAATCCGTAAACCTTGTTTATTTTTCTGTTTTATTAAAGAAGTCCTCACAGCACTGAAAAAAAAACTCCCAAAGAAAAATAATACCTATTACACATATTTAAACTTGTTGTACCAATCATAAAAATAAAATTTCTAAACATGCTGATATGCATACAAAACCCTAAAATATGGCTACAATACTGTTTTTGCAATTATATTAGATAACTTTCTAGCAGTTTAGGAAAGAATTTATATATTCTGTGGGAACATTCAGGCCACAAGATACCAATAAAATAGCAGGCAGCAGTATGAGTATTTGGAATTAAATTTATAATTAATACATAAAACATTATAAAAGTTATAAAAGAAAATGCAAAAGAAACTAAATGCTATTCCTGGCTGTGCTTTGCTTGCTCACTATTTTTGATATTAAATGCACATACCCAGCTTAGTTTTCTAAAAACATTAGACTTATTCAACTATACCACCTGTTTGTCCATCAGTCCTTTCACTCTAAAAATGTCACAATTTCATCAACTTGAACCACATCAGAGAAGGCAGTGGGAGGATTTGGAGAAAGCACTTTGCTACAGTGTGTGAGAGCTTGTGGGTGAGATAACAGCCTAGGTTGCTGTTCCATTTGGAGGGAAGCAGAGGAGACCTTAAGTCTGAGGTTAAGGCCATTCCTCTTCCACCAGCTACAACATCTTCCATATCTTGTCTTTAAAGCATAGGGAGTACTTCTGCTGCCCAGTCCTGACTGCAGGGTTGTAATCTCAAGGTCAGGGAAGTCGCTTCCCACTCACCTTGGAATTACTCCTTCTAAGAGAGGGATTCCAAATCCCAAAAGCTTGTGATGCTGAAAATTTTTCCAAATTATTATCACCAAATATGATTGCTAACAGTCTGGTTACAAACGTTTCTAAAGTTAAAGTTGGAGATAATGAGATTAGCCTGATATTAGGTATCAGCAGATATCTCTTGCTGTGACCATTTCCTTCATAAAATAAAATGAGTGGGTTATGGTTAGTCCTCTGTAACAAAAGTCTTTCCTATATTTTAAAATAGAATAATAAAGCAATGCATACTCTGAAGCTCACATAGCAAAGAAAAAAAAATTATTCTATATCATTTCAAACAATACTGGGCTATTTATATTCCAGAAGGGGAAAAAGCCAAACACTAACAACAACAAACCAGCCAAACAAACAGAAACCCACAAAGAAAGAGCATTACTTAAAATGAGAAACAGCTTTCTCCAAGTCGCATATGAATTTTTTGTGATAGAGCCCCATTCAGATGAAGCCTGATTAAAAATGTTCATTTGTAGGCAAATGTAAAAATGTTCACTTGTTGGCTGACTACTGCCTGATCATTAGGAATATTTATATGCATCTCAAACTATGTAAAATGGAAACATTGGAAGAATTTAAAAAAAAAATGTAAGAAAACTGCATTTCAACTCAAAAAGCTTTCCTTTGCTTTCTATTTTGAGTTATAATGAATATTCCAGTCATACAAGCAGCAAAACCACACAATCAGAGAATGAAAGAACCTGGACAAAGATGAGAATTTAGTAACTGTTGCACAACTAATACAGTTTATCACATTATTCACAACTTTTTCCACAGGTGCTGAGTTTTAGGCTGTTCAGCACTAATGAGTTCTTGAGACAGAAAATATACACTCACCAAACTGATTTGTGATTTGGTTCCTGCAGTTAAAATGGTAAAAAGTTGAAAAAGTCAGCTATTGGTTACATACCATGGATAAGCTTTGCCTTACTCGAGTTATTCATGTACCTCACTCCAATAATCATTCCAACAAAATAATCCCTTTATGATTAAAAACTGGATCCTGCTTCATAGTTTTAAATGTAAAACTATTTTTTATTGTGTTGAGCTGAAAATACATTCTGTATAATATAACTGTCTATCTTTTTTTAGTTCTAGGGCTCCCAAATAATCTGATAAATCAATGTCAAACACATTAAACCTCTTGGCTTCCCCCTAAGGAAGTGCTATTTTAAAGTGAGAACAGATGCATGCAGAGACTAAGAGCCAAACTCTCAGTAGTACCTAGAAACCAAGCAGCAAAGCCTTGCACGATTTTGAGGCCAGAGCAAGCACACAGGTGGAGTCATCATCTGCAGGTGGCTACAACATCCCTAACTCAAACACATCTGGACAGGTACAGAAGGGGTAAACTTGTGTACCCCAGATGCTCAGGGAATGTCATCAGCACAAAATCTCACGGACTAGCACTTTCACTTGTTGAAGCTGTTGCATATGTTACCTTTAATGTTTATTGGAAACATTTTAGTGTGCAGTTAGCACTACCATGTAGGTCTTGCATATTGAACAAGTGCTTTTGCCATTAGGCAGCACCCTATGCCTTCTGCAGGCTGCCTTCAGCTTCACAAAGGCTGTCAATACAGGCAACAAACAAGCAGCATGAGGTTAGGAAGAAAATAAACAACCAAAAAACAAACAAATCTCATACCATTTCAGGGACTGATTCATGGTGGTTAGTTACATTTCAAGTTGCAGTGGTATTGGTTGATGCAGTTCAGTGAAATTTTGTGTCTAGACTGTAAAATATTTATATAAGGTATTAAGTACTATCTAAAAACCTCTGGAAGCATTTTTAAAACCCACAAAAAACCAGAGAAGAGTTTATAAGATACTGTAGGCTTACTTTGTAGTTATGAAAGACTCCAAGCAATTTTGTCTGATGAAAAATTGTAAAATTTTTCATGCAGAAATCTTAGCAGTGGCAGGTATCCCAAAATATTGAGAATTTAAATGTGTTTATACATCCCCATCTCCTCTCCCCCATCCAAAAAAAAAAGAAAAAAAAAAAAAGAAAAAAAGTAAAAGGGGCAAATCAATACACTTTTCTAGGTTGTGGGGTTTTGTTTGGTTGTTTTTGGGGGTTGGTTGGTGTTGTTTGTTTGGTTTTTTTTGTGGGGGTGAGCAGTTAAAGATACTGATAGGGTTAGTTAGGTGGACTAATGCTTAAGATGCTTTAAAAATCAGTGTAAATATAGCCGAACACAACAGGATATACACAGTTGAGATGAAGCAACCTGAGGAATAAAAGGCAGGCAGGTAGATCTCAATTCCTACCCCAGAACATTCAAAGAATTCAGTCTTTCCCCCCCTTCTCTTTTTCTCTATTTCCCTTTGGATCTTGAGTGAGAAGGGATCCTGAACACACTTTACCTGTGCAGCAGAGCTCGCTCTCTGTGCCCCTTCGACGTTTCCTCCTGGTTTTTTCCACTTGAAGGTGCAAAGCCTTGGGGGTGCTAAATCAAGGCAGGCAATGCCCTCAGCAGGATTGTGAGAAAAGGATAAAAGAGATTCATTCCCATAGAAGCCTGGAAAGCAAGTGCAGATGTGCCACATAAAGTACTTTGAAGGTCAACATTGTCTGCATAAGGTAGATTCTGATATTTGAGCCATGTTTTGGCATAAACACCTGAACTTGAAATCATACATTGAACTGAGTGCAGTTCTTTTACTCTTCCTTCTTTTCCTTCACTTTGACCAATAAAGGTAAGAATCATATCCCACAATCCTCTCTATATATGGGGGTTTTTTGAGAGGTAGTGGTGGTGGTGTAAAAGACAAAGCCAAGCAATTTTCATCCACCACCCAGGGCCACACACAGAGATGTGCTAAATAAGTGATTTTAGCATGGCAATAAGCCTCCTCAAATTAGCAGTAGAATGTGGTCACCTTCAGAGATAAGCTAACAAAGAGAATAGTCACTGCTACACGTTTGAACTTGAAGCAGTGGAATTTTATGATAGAAGAATGAAAAAGAAAATTCTGATAAGTCGAGTTAAACTTTAAAAGTAAATAGCATTTCATGAGGCACCTCAAAGTGCCCTCTTCTGGCACGCGGCACTAACTGCAGGCTCTGAAGCATCCTAAACTCATACCACTTACAGTCCAAAGAAAATTCTTTTGACACATATTTTATGTTAAGAAATGGTCTTCATTAGCTAGAGAGCAAGAGTGTGAAACTGTTCAGATACTTTTATACAATAAGAAACATTGAAGTGATCCGTTAAAATTTATTTTAAAGTGTAATTAAAAATTTCATACTGTTTGGGGGTTTTTTTCCTAAAAAAGCATGTACTTAAGATTTGTATTCATTGAATTGTATTATTAGTATCATGCAATATTAGTTATTAAGCTGCAACATTACTTATTGCTTATTATTATTGACATTCCTTTTTATAGATTCACACTAGGAAACAAAACATTTTTGGTTTTAGTTAACCAAGCACAAAAAGTGCAATAGGTGGAAACTGTTAGAAAAATAAACTCGAACCCTCTGTTTATTTCTGGGTTTGGTGTTGCAATTCAAACACTCATTCATTGTCCCACCTTTCCTAAGCCCTTTCATCAGTGTGAGATGTAATATATTTCATTTTGTTTAATTACATATTTTGTTTCTATGGCAACTAAACAGTATCTAATCCGTTTCTGTTCCTTCCTAAGCCTTTACATAGCAATTTTCTTTCACGTTACAGTAGCAAAAGATAATCCTTCTTTAGAACTCTGAGTACTATCTGTTCTTTCCAATATCCCTTAATTAGTATTCATTAGGATTAAAACCAACTGTAGCTGTGCTACAACTAAAAGAAACTGTGTAAGAAAAAAAAAATCTAACAGGATCTAGACAGAAAATTGTAAAACTACCGTTAAGTAACTTCAGCATAAATTTACTGCCACCTGCAGGCTTTCGCCATCATGAGCCTCCAGAGCACAGGAGCAAGGGTACCCCCACCACACACCCCACGGCCATGGAGGGAAACCAAATTTGATGTTCCTGCTTGGATCGGCTGATTCAGATTGAGTCTATTTATAGGAAAAGCAGGACCCACTAATGTTGCCCTGTTTAATGAAATAATGCGGCTTATTTTAATTTCTGTTGCCCTATTCTACCTTGCTTCTATTCATGAAGACAGTGGTCATGTCTGAAGATTTTCCTACCAAACTGACACGCTCAAAAAGGATGCAAGTTCTGCTGCCGCTAGCCACCTCTTAAATAGTGTGCTTCATGTATTTTTCTATTATTCAAAGAAATTAAACTGCTTAAAAACATAAGCCAGTTATTAAAAAAAATCTAGCAAGTCACATAGCACAGTAAAAATTACGTCTGTAGTTAAAACATCTAAAAACACTGTTCTAGGAAAACTTGGAGATTATTGTATTAATAAATGGCCTCAGTCCTATACACTTACATTCCTTCATACAAACCATACCAAAAGAATAACATTTTACAAGTGTTGTAAAGCTTGCAAATACCAAACAAAGTTTACCTACAGACTTTTTATGGACCTATTACTATGTGGAACAATCCTTATTTACAAAATCATACAGTAACAATGTCCCTGCCTGAAAAACACATAGTCAAGAACTTTCTTAGGAATTATCATGTGCCCTTAGAGCAGAGCTTACTTTGCCACCTGTAAAAGGATGTTTGGACAGAGCTGTCACATGCAGAAACTGAAGAAGGTAACATCCCATTTAGCTAGCACAAGGAACCATGAAAGGCTCCAATAAATCTGTTATCATAGAACCATAGAGTGGTTTGGATTGGAAAGGACCTTAAAGATCATCTAAGCTCCATCTCCCCTGTCATGGGCAGGGAGGCCTTCCACTAGACCAGATTGCTCAAAGCCTCCTACAGATAAAAGCACTGAAGATGTTAGCTATTTAAATGCAAGGTCTACTGAACATATGCTTTTCTCCCTGCTGCTTCTCTGTGTCCTCTAAAGAAGGCCAAAAGGAAGCAGCTCTTTCCACAGTAATAATTGAAAAATTTCTCCAGGAGGTGGGAAGTTGTATTAGTATTTCCCTCTTTTGATAAAAGCCAAAACCAATTTTTTTTCCTTCTTTCCATTTCAAACAAAAAACCTAAAACCAAACAAAAACCCCCACCCAGAACAAATTGAACCTATTGGTGGAAGACAGCATAGGTTTTAAAAATTAGTTAAAATTTTACTATTTAATCATCTCTTACCACTTGATGGGGGTAGTAAACTAGTCATGCAGGCCTTAGCACGACAAAGTGGCAAAATCCAAGGGCATTTGGAAAGTTTACGAGATGGTTATTACAAGATACCTAAGGTAAATTCCACATGATATTTATGCCTTGTGTTGTCAGGTTAAATCAACCACATTTCAACCAAATATACCAGATACTTCATTGTGGGAAAGATGAAAAGATCAGCTTGCTTTGTGTGTTTGGCAAAAGCCAAACTGCATCTCCTCTGAAACATACCTATTGATACAGAAGCCTTCCCACACATGTACTGAGTTATTTTTGTCACTCAGTCACTCCTAACTTCCATCCCTTTTCACATACTGTACCTCATGGAATAAGTCACATACAAAACATCCTTTTCCTTTCGGCACTTTACAAATTGTAATCCTACTTGTAGGCTAAAACAATGCTAGCAAAGCTTGAAAAGCTTTAATGTAGCAGTGTAAAAGATAAAACAGATGGACAACAGGCTAACAATGTCTAGACTTCAAAGGACACCTCTTACATTTTGTGTAAGCAAACTATTAACTGCTCAAATATTTAAAAAATATATAGCATGTATGAAATATGATTTGCTTAAGCATGAAACAATTAACCAATTATAAACAAACACCAACCTTAGAGCTTTCCCATCACATACACAAAAGTCATTACATGTAAAAAGGAAAGCCACAGCTCATTTTCTTGTACTTTTCAGAGAGGGACAAGTAGATCCCAGTTGTTGTTGATCAATAATCCATACTGCTATGATTATTACCTGTCACGTTCATACGAATTATGTTTATTCTGAATTAAGAAGCCACACTCATCAACTGTCAGTCCAAATCACAGGGCTGTACAAAGCAAAGCTGTGCTTCGTACAAGGAGATCTGATTAGAAACAGCTGTAGAAATAGTCTATTGCATCTAGAGAGATGTGGAATACAGGAGAGGAAAGGGGTGAATCACAAAAATAGTTTAGGGTGCCCAGTATGTCCTAAATACAAACAATTTCAAGCACGTCAACAGCTAGCTAAGAGGTTCTTAACAGTGCTTTTGATTTATAAACAGCTCAGAATAAAGCATCCATATTTTTAAAAGACTGCAAAAAACAATCTATCTATATATACAAACTCTCAAAATTCAAAAGAAAAAAGTGCAATTCAAAGGTCCTTAAAAAGCTTTAGGCCTTCTGAAAATTTAAAAATATTTTCCTTTAGCATTTGGTATATCAGCAATGCCAACAAGACTAGAAAATCAAAGAGCAAAACAACATACCACTACCACAGATCATTTATTCATATACTAAGTTAAAAAATGCAAATATTTTATTACAAAAAGTTTATCAAACAACTGTATACATACAGTTCATATTGTTAAAAGCCAACATATCAATCAATACTTTATGTACATTTGATTAATGTCATACAATCGTAGAAAAGCATCACCCAGCAGAAACTGATTTGGCATTTGGAAAGTAGTTACCACCCTGCACTAGAAGAGACAATTAATTTACATGTTACAATAAAAATTCTCATTTGCTGTGATCATTTAAAGCAAATGGATGCTTTCTTTCTGCAAGAATCATTGTAGGTGGAGATTAAAGTGCACATAACCAACGCATTAATAATTCTTCAACAATCCCATTTATCATTCCAGATGCTTGAAGCACATCACAGTAACATCAAGGATTTAGGACTTTTCTCTGTGGCTTGAAGAGTAAGACTTTGAATGAAATTCAGCTTCCTCAGCTGGTATCCAATAAGATGTAATGGGGTACAGAAATTTGGAAAAGAGTGTTTGGTGAAAAAGTCAGTGTAAATTCTCCCAGATATATGATTTCTGGGGAAACATTTTCCTTTTGAAAAAAAGATCCATTGTACTTCATACAACTGTGGACCGAACATGCAGACCATGCAACAGCATTTACATAACCATCCCCGCAGTCATTCTTTGTGGGCTACACATAACACAGGTTGGAGCAACACTGCCTACCTTATGCATAAATTTTGCTGGCAATCAAGAAAGAAAAGTCACCAATGATTTGTTACTATAGAATAGGATCTGACACTAGAAAAGTGCTCCTCAAAAAACATAGCTCAAAACACTGGTTTTGTCTCATTACAAGCAACAGAGTAAACTTTACAAAATATAACACAGTGAGTACTAGCAGAACCGTTGAGGACAATAATTTTAATAAATCAGTCCACTTTGGATAAAAGAATGTTTTATGCATGTTACAATCTATTCAAAAGCAACAGCTGAACAGGCTAAATTTACATCCACAAGAGAGGCATGACACGGTCACCAAAAACAAAGTGAGTTGCTGGTAATTATGGTTATTTTTTTACACCAACTGGTCACCGATGGAAAAAAAAAATATTTTTTTTTTTTTCATTTTACAAATATGGGAAGTTCTGAAGCGTTACACTTGAAGAGCATACTTCATATCTTAGACACTGGACCCAATTTAGAGGAAAAATGTCTGTCAACATGATTTACCCTCCTCAGGTTTCTGAAGGTTGTTCATATGAAGTTTACATACAGCACAACCAATACACATTAGATACTGCTGTAAATGTATAAGGAATACAAAACACTATTAAATACAACTTTCACTGCATGGCACATCAAGCATGGCAATACCACTTGTTTCATATTCAGTTTGCAATGGTCAGTTGTGGTTATGCTTTATTGAATATTTTCCTTTCTGTAGCTGAGAAATATACAGCTTGGACTTGCTTCCATCCGGTCTTTTAAACCAAACTTCATCATGGTTAATTGTTGTAATTATGGCACTACAGAAAATGAGGAAAGAAAGGTCAGGGGAAGAAAAACAAGAAGAATTTAGAAACCTTATAAGCTAAGAATAACCTTGTAACTGCAGCTATATTTCTACACAGTAAATTAAAATACGCTTTAGTCATAAATGCTAGGCCCAAAAGATACTGGCTCCACTGTAAGGATAGTTTTAACAGAATTCTTTGGCAATTGCATGTGTCTTTAGTGAAGGTAGTTAATGTTTCAGTCACCTATCTATTTTATTTTCTTATGAGAAAACTCTTAATATGTACAAATATTTTAAAAGAACAATAGTCACACATAGAAAAGACAACAATGAACTACGCATGGTAAAAAAAAAACCCATACCTGAAATTATGATGAAGTATTTGGAAAAAAGTTAAACAGCCTAAAGCCACGATTTAAAGCACAAAATGTATTCAACTGTTAATCATTATACCAAGACCATAAGAAACAAAGTTAAAGGTGATTTAGTGAATCACTGTTAAGTGAGCTCCGCTTTTAAGCTCCTACCCTATTATACAAATAGTGAAAAAAGTCCCTCCTCATATCCCCTAGGAGAAAAAACAATTTCAAGTATAGATTGATGGGGAAAAAAAAGCCACAAACCCAGAGGTTAAAACAGTTAATAGAAAAACAGTTAATAAAGATCTTTCCACACTGAGGGTGACAAAACTCCCAGTAGGAAACTCTTCGGCCTTAGAAGTTACCTGTTAAGCATCAGCTTTTGGTTGATACTAAGATGTTTATTTGGCCCAGTTCAACTGTTACGTTCTGCTAAATTCAGATTTTTTAAAATTTCAGACAGAATATATAGTTTACTAATAAATAAAATACTTTCCTGTTTCAGCCCTGAACAAACACCAAAATAACCACAATTTGTTCCCCTTCACCATACACATGGAAGAAAAGAAACAGCCAGTTTTACAGTAAACTACTGCTATATGAAATTTAAGTCAATTTGCCTAGGCAGATGCACATATTTAATCAACACTGAGTTTAGACTGATTTGTCCCATTCAGTAAAAGATACTTAATTTTAAATACACTCAGACTTTCAGAATTTACAAATATTATCTTTACAGAGAAAATAAATTTATACATCTTAAACATTCAATGAAATTTGCACTGTAATATTTAGTCTGTTCCCAGGTATAACCTTTGTTAAAAGAAGGAAATACCACAAAAAAGTTTCAGCTCTTTTCTTTCAGAGGGCTGATCAACTGAAAACAAAGTTTATCTTCAACAGTATAAAGTGTTTCTCCATAATTAAGTATTTTTGGGTGGGGCAACAGATGAAATTCTCAAAGCAACAGACTACCAAAACACTAAAAAAGAAAAATTACTTAAAGGCTATTCAGAAACTAGAAAGAGCTTAAATTTTTTGTGAGATCCTAACCTGACAAATCTTCAGTGAATTCTAAGCTTTACTAGCCTCTCTCACAAGTCCAGAACTCGGAACCTTCTTTGGTAATGCCTGTCTTCCAAGGTGAACTCTGAAATGTTACTGAGGTGGCAGTATTTCCAAATAGGTCTTATTCTTCAATGCCATCATCCTAGCTATTTCTTAACATGAATGTAGAGACCTGCATAAACTAAACAATCTTTACCTTGTAGGACATTCATCTTTCTTATCAATGCATATTGTCTGTCCACGTCCATACCACTCTCCATCATAATAGAGTCTTCCTTCTTCAGATCTAGCACTATGTAGATGCTTTTCTAATTTGACAGGTGCTAAAATGATTAATAAAAGTAATTTAATATTGACTTCACAGAAATCACTTAGATATTTAAATACACTTTCATCAAATGATTCACAGAGAACACACATTTTTTCCAAAAGTAGTCTGTCTCTTAATAATTGCATGAAAATTGGAAGCAAGAGATTTTTTTATTTCCAGTCAGATAAATTAAAAGTTGTATTTTCATTTTCAGATAGAATCTATCACCTGCTTGTGTCCTCTCCCTTCTCCTCCTTACTCACCACCTCCAAGTATTTGATTTTACCTAGCATTAACATGCTTCTCTCACCTCAGTGCCAAATACAAGTACCGTTTCTTTCCCATGGCTCTACTTTTTCAGGGTTGTAGTTTGCAGTGAGTGCAAAAATCCTTTAAAATGTACCCATAAGGTACAGATGCTCTCAGTTTTCTGCCTCATCTTATGCAAACACTAGCAAAGCTTGTTAATATTAGTCGGTGTAAAACACTTTTAGAAGTTTCAATTTTTGTTGATAATTTTCTAGAGTTTGTGGGTCCACAGAAATAACAGGAATCAAGCTACTGGTATCAGGACCTCAGAGAGGAGAAAGACAAAAGCCACCCCTTCCAGCTACCTCACCCCATGCTCCATCAGTATACCAGGGCTAAAACCAATACCATCTGCCCAGATGCAGTTTGCACCACTGCACACAGCAAGGTCTGTCTTACAAAAGCAGACAACATTTACTTACGTTCTGGCTTTACTCTGTGTGGCCCCAGTGTAGCCATTGCCTTAAAACACAAAAGAAAATGAAGTTAGTCAAGGAAGCATAGTCTTTTTTTCTTAACTGCCAGCTTTAATTGAGAAGTTACATGCAGTGTTGCTCAGGATACTTGCTTTTACATGCAAAAATCACAATGAGAAGAAATCTAAAAGTGTGTTCAATGGTCACTCAGTAACTACATAACAAAGCATTTTGAGGGTGGAAAAAAACTACCTTCACCACGTCTTTAGTAAGTTTTGATTTCACACAACTCTGAAGGTTTCCTAAATTAAATCCTCAAAATTGCTGTTATGCAATTTTGTCAAGAAAACACAAAATATTAACTCATTCTGAAAAACAAAATGCTATATGAACAATCTACTCTTTTTATTTATACACTATAAGGTCATAAATTTTCCTTCATGCAAACTCCAGATGACACCTAGTGTTAGAGTAGGCTTAAAAAAAGAAGCACTGAAGAGTGTTTTGGGGTTCATTTGTTTGTTTTCTGGGGCTTTTTATTATTTCCAGAAAAATCATGTAAAACTATAGAAAAGAACTCAAGGGAAAGATATGTTGTGTCTTTTCCTCTGATGTGATGAAAGAGAAGTCAGACAAGTTCACATACAGAGGTCACATTTTACTTCTTGTCTAGGAAATCCATACAAGAAAAAAACAGCATGGAAACTAACTCAGAGACACTTTTCACCAAGTTTTTGAATTCATCTAAGTAGTTTGCTATTCCATAAGTTGGGAAGCACTAGAGTACTAGGGGAAGTTTTTTGACTGTAAGTGCAAGGCAAGAATAGCATTTCATTACACCAAGTTCTTCCAATAGTCTTTCAAAGATCTAAAAAAGGCAGTATGCAACTAAAAGCTGGATTTACTTTTACAAATACATCAATTCATCAAACAAATTTCTCTTCCTGTAAACCATGACTCTCTTGTCATCTGGGAAAAACACAGCCTCTCACTTTATATAAAAAAAAAAGTATAAGGAAAGGTCAAAGCATAGAAATCTTCATAGAACAAACACATTTACTGTGTGAAAATTTACCATGTGATATATGTTTTTTAAAAAAATCTTCATTTAAACCAAAATCCTATCAGACTGTCCTATCATAGTTTCTATCTAATTATATTAGACTATGAGAAAGCAGATCCACTCAACACAGGCTTTAGGCTCACTTTTCATGGAAAATTACAGACTCCCCATTTTGGAGATAACCTCTTACACCACTTTATTGGATTCCTCTGCATGACTTGGGTAGAATCAAAAAAGTAGCAATAACATAGCTTGAACCCAAAGAATTACTTGACTGCTGAAGAAATAAAAATCTATTTAGTGTTTTGATTGTGTAAGAAACACAGTTACATATTTTTAAGTAGTGAAAGACCCAGACACAAACCCAAGCTAAATCCACAGCCACTGGTATTCATCCTTTCATCTTACCTTCCTTATTGTTGTCCAGTCTTCAAGTATATCAAGGTCTTGTAACATATAAACTATATAGGGGCGTGGAAAAGTTAGGGAAAACTCTTTTAAACAGAAATAATAAAAATACTCTAATGTTTGTAGAAAGATATTAATAGCTCTGTTCTTCCAATCTTTCACACAAAGAATACCTACATGAAGTAAAAGCTCACACAAGTACATGCATCTTAGAATTATGCAACACAGAACTAACTTTAAAAGTTATTAAAAGAGGTAAGTAATAGACTGTAGACTTTCAGACTACCAGAGTTCAACATGAGTGTAAGATACACAACTGAGAGAGAACCCTTTCATCCCTAGCAGTTCCAAAAATCATTCTTATTTGCAATAACTCAAGTTACACTTAAAATTCACTGCAATTTCAATGTACCACAGCAAATCAGCACCTACATTAGTATCAGCTTTAATAAAATAATTATTTTTACAGCATTCTGCATCTTTGAGAGAAAAGTATAGTCAGCACCACATTTAGGAATATCAAGCATCCAAAAAACAGGAAGAAGAAAGGCAAAAGCCCCTTCCTTAATCTATCAACTGCAAGTAAAAAATGTGTATTAGAACTACAAAACAAAATTCGATGTAACATAGCTATTTCTTTATAAAAGTCTTCACCTTTTACTTTGTTTCACCCCATTTCATCTCTGAAAAACATATTTTAAAAAAGATGCTATGGATGTTTAAAAAATAAATTTCCTAAAATGGAATATGCAAGCTTAAGCTCAAAATTCCATTTTAAATTTTAATTTTAAGAATCTTAAGTCACTTTCAAATTTGTTATTCTCTAAATCGCAAAGAATTACAAATCAAAAGCCATGTAAAATTCCTAAGTATTTGCTTTACACAGGTCTGTGTAAACTGACAAGATTAATTTACTTCACAACTAAAAGAATTTTCAGCTTTATGAACTGCCTGAAATTGCTGGTATTTTAGACCTAATATTATGTTAGTATTTTTGGTTTGGAATATATTCTAAAATGGCAAGGTAGCTCATAATTCACAGAATCCAATGCTATTTATAAAGACATCCTGAAGACAATGATGACCAAAAGCCAAAGAAAATACACTTTTCCACAACCTGGCATCAAAATTGCTAAAGGAATTCAGGAACTAATGAAATCACTTGTAACTGTTGATTAATACCACTTGTAACTGTTGATTAATACCACTTGGCTTTTAAGTACTAGTTAAAAAACATCTCTACTAAACTCAATTTATGACATATCCTAATGGAAGAACAGTCATTATTAAGACAGATCATCCATCCAGGATGTGCTCCAGTAAATCAACCATGCTGAAGGAGAATGTCACATTTTTCAAAAACTTCTGCCTTCCCACCTTCTGTTAACATCAAAAACCTCATGAAAGGAGCAGGATTTTTTTTGCAGCAGCAGCTTAACAATACAAAAATGGCCTTTTTACCATACAAGGTCAATACTTAGGAGTTGGTCTGTTTTAGATAGTCTCCATGATTCTGGATGAGTCAACAGTGTGCACTTGCAGTCCAGACAGCCAACTGTATCCTAGGCTCCATCAAACGAGGAGTGGCCAGCAGGTCAAGGGAGGGGATTTTCCCCTCCTACTCTGTTCCTGTGAGATTGCACCTTGAGTGCTGCAATCAGCTCTGGAGTTCTCAGCACAACAAAGACATGGACCTGTTGCAGCAGGTTCAGAGGAGGCCACGAAGGTGACCAGGGGGCTGAAGCACCTCTCCTATGAAGACAGGCTGAGAGAGTTGAGATTGTTCAACCTGGAGAAGGCTCTAGGGAGACCTCATTGCAGGCTTTCACGTACCTAGCGGGGGCTTATAAAAAAGAGGGAGAGTGACTTTTTACATGGGCAGATACTGATAGGACAAGGGAAACAGTTTTAAACTAAACAAGTAGAGGTTTAGGTTAGATGTTAGGAAGAAATTCTTCACTCAGAGGGTAGTGAGGCACTGTGACAGGTTGCCCAGAGAAACTGTGGATGCTCTGTCCTTGAAAGTGTTCAAGGTCAGGTTGGATGGGCTTTAAACAAATTAGGCTAGTGGAAGGTTATCCTTTGCAAACATAATGTCTAACTTCCTTCTGCTTTTGCTTTGTAGCTCTATTTTTTTAAGATTAAAAGAATCAACTTTTAGAAACATTCTCTACATAAGCCTAGTAGCTAGATAAGAAAATCTTCATTTCATTTTTCATAATGGGATTTGTCAACATGGTTTCTTTAATCTGAATAACATCCACCATCTAAAAGTAAGTTTTAATAATTCATTATCACTTCAACATGTTACTAATGACATATGTAATAAAAGGAGCTATAAAACTGCAAACAATACTAGAAAGAACAATGATTTCAGCAAAAGGATATCTGATACAACAACAGGTTTCTTCTTATCTGGACTAAACAGATCCTTCCTTTTCTTCCTGGACTGGAGCTCATCATTCCATAATTCTGAAAAGATATAATAAGAACATGCTGTGAATCAGAAACATTTACATGTTTAGCACTTTTTACAGCAGAAAACTTTGTCCAAAATTGAAAAAGAGCACATTTTCTGGTGAGATGCTGTTTCTGAACAGAATAAAGGTGTTACATGACTATATAGGCATTCTCAAAACACACAAAACTTTTGTCAAAACTGACAATTACTAAAGTTTGATTTAAGTTCTGCCCAAAGTCTTCAGCCCAATAGTATTCTAATGGATAACCTGAAACTCACCAGACATACTATGTATACAGGCAACGAATCAGTAGCCAGCAGATTAAAAACAAACAAACAAAAATTCCCAAACTGGGAATTTTCATCCACCTGAGGTAATGTCAATGCTATGTCTGTCTTCTTCAAGTCTTCTAATCTTCTCTTCTAGTTCACTTTGTACAGTATCATACAACAGAAGCTTCTCACTCTAAAAAAGCAAGATTACACATTTTTACTTTACTAAGTTCTATCACCTATATATATATATATATGACAATTTAAAGCATTTGTGGTAAGAGGCAGCAGAAGAGAAGCTTTAGAGACAAATTTTTCAGAAGCCATAAAGCATGAGACATTTCTCTCCATCCACTTTCTCAGTGTGACATCCTATCTCCTTAATGATAGCACACTCACTTAGCATAAATGAAAATACAGTTACATATTTATCAAATATCCATACCAAGAATAATTAAGTATATAAGACCATGCAGCTACCTCTCCAGAATAACTGTCTGCATTTTGACACAGTATTTTCCATATGGATAGCAAAGACTTTTTCACAATGAGTAACTGTAAAGTAGTGACCTCTATGCCACCTTTCATTACAAAATTATTCATGACTAATCATAAAAGCTATTGTTTTCTTGGAAAACTTTTTATTAAGGTGCTTTCTATATTAACCAGTCATTTATGGAGAATTATTATCTATTCCGAGAGTATATATAATTACCTGCTTTCATAGATTTGAAAAATACCATCCTGCAGCAGAATTTTGAGCCCATAACATAACCTAGACAGCTGTGAAAGCAAAATTGTCTACCTTAAAGCTGTGAGAAACATTTCTGAAGTGCTGCTTCAGAAAAGTCAGTTAGTCAGTCCTTTTAAGGCCATTTGTCATCCAAACAGATTAACTTATTGCCTGCAATGCTGGGTGTATTGTTAGCACGTTGTATATAAAAACACATACAAAACCACACTCTGATATGAGCTTTCTACAACATTTTGTGTGCCTTATACACTCTCTTGCATCTGTTTCAGAATGATAAAACCAGCTTTGTAGAAAACTGCTCTCATAGTCCACCACGCAGGATTGACACTAAAATTACACAGTCTCTAGTGCTGCCTCACCTTGAATATTGTGTGCAGTTTTGGGCACCACAATATAAAAAAGACATTAAGCTGTTAAAGAGTGTCCAAAGAAGGGCAAAGAAGATGGTGAAGGGTCTGGACAGGAAGCAATATGAGGAGCAGCTGAGATCACTTGGCTTGTCCAGCCTGGAGGAGACTGAGGAGCGACCTCATCGTGGTCTTCACCATCCTCCTGAGGGGAAATGGAGGGGCAGCTACTGATCTCTTCATTCTTGTGACCAGTCACAGGACTTGAGGAAACAGCATGAAGCTGAGTTGGGGAGATTTAGGTTGGATAGTAGGAAAAGGTTTTTCATCCAGAGGGAGGTTGGGCACTGGAACAGGCTCCCCAGGGCAGTGATCACAGCACCAAGCCTGTGTTCAAGAAGCATTTGGACAATACCCTCAGGCACATGGTGTGATTTTTGGGGTACCCTGCACAGAGTCAGGAGGGTCCACTTCCAACCCAGAGTCTTCTATGATTCTAATTTTTAGATGCTTTGAATAACTTCTTACATGGACTTAAATATCACATGGCACTTGCATTCAAATAGCAAATAACTGCAATAATAAAAACATGCACTGAACCTGAAAAGCATGACAGACAGTAAAGTTAGATGAGGTTAGCTATCAATGTGAAAGAGCTGGTACAACCTCACAGTGCTGTCGAGAGGCTTGAATTTCACATTCGTACTTGTTCCTCACAGATTCCAGACAAAGCTCTCTATAGATACCTGTAATCAGACAAATTATAGCAATATTACTTTATTTAGCAAATATCCAGTTTCAGAATTTCCTTTCAAGACTGCCTGCAAGCCCTATCAAATGCACATAGTGGAACATACAGATATATTAGGCACTTGCAGTGGCTGGCTGCTTTTTGGAGTAAAAATAAGAACAAGTAAGCACTTAATGCTGAATATCTGAGCAAAAATAAATGCTATTTTAACTCCTTCCACTGTCAGTCAACAAATTACACCAGTGGTCATGCTAACTTCACAAAATATGTCTATTTCATATTCCTGATCCTTGGTATCATCAGTTTTTGAATTCAAGTACTAAATGTCCTCTTCTATTTTCTAATTAGAGTTTAAAATAATGTTTTGGGGGTTTTAAATGGCTATAAAACTGATTGAAAGAAAAAGGTTTTACAAATTAATATTTGGAATAAGACTTACTTTATAATGCATGACCTTAATAAATTAAATCTATTAACGAGACTTTCATTCTCAGAAATAATCACTTGTGATACAAAGCATACCACTTCTAAGTATTAAGAGCATTTCTTATACATTTCTGAAAACAGTTCTACTAAACAGACAGCTGAAAAAAATCTGAAAGGTACCTGAAATGTAGTATCTGGCAAGCATAGATTGACCTTGATGTAATACATTCAGTGCATTCAACAAAAAATACTTAAGTGGTTTCAGATTACAAACTTGAGGAGTTAAGTTTGTACACATATTGGTGATATCTTGCAACAAAAGAACTTCCAAAACCAACTTCCCTTAGAATTCAACTGACTATAAATGAACACAGTCCAAGAGGAATAACACTACTAGCAATTCCTCTGAAAAACAAACTACCAAATATTATGTTAATCATCTTTCTGCTGTGAAGTCATTTCTGATCTAGAATTCAAAATGTTCTTTTCTTAAACTGTTATGTTATGCTGTTTTGGGTTTTTTTTTAATATTTATGGCTGACTGGTATATCTAGGTTACTGTTTATTTGCCTGAAATTAAATAATAAAATCATGAACAGTTCTAGAAGAAATAGTTGTATTTCTGACTTGCTGAAATAGTTAAGATCCACATTTTGTTTGAATTGTGCCTTAGAGAGCAGAGAAACTCAAGTTTCTTTTCTACCACAGATGCAATTTTATCCAAAATTTAGCTAAACATAGTTTAGGTTTGGGGTTTTTCAACCCCTTCTTCCCTCTCTCAGGTAACAGTAGGTCACTATATGTTACCTGCTGGAGCTCAGTCCTGCTACTACCCACTTCTGTCAAGACTCTCAACTACTAAGAGCAAAGAAGCCTGTTCTGCAGCTTCTTGCTTTCTCCGGAATAATTTAATCAAGTTCATTCAGTTGGGGACAATAAGGAAAAAAAATACTGTTTTCTATTCTCACCTTCAAGAAAACTTTGCAGTTTTTATGCTGTGTCTTTTTTACATTGGACAGGGATTTTCAATGCTGCTGGAGACCAATCTGGAGAATGCATACCCATAACCCACCTACATGAAAGCACTGATGGACAGCCACTTTTAAAACCGAAAATTGAAAGCCTGGATATTAAGGTTGCTTTTATATCAAACCTTCTGCAAGTTCACCTGCAGTCCTTCTGCAAAGCCCAAGTGGGCTACTTAGGACTAATAGTGTAAATTTGGATTAAGAACTTAAAACCAAGAAATTCTGGGTCAGCAGCTGAGCAAAAGTATTACAGAGAAGAGCTAGAGGGACAGAAAAGCAAGAGATCAAAAGATATCAAATTCTCAAAGTCAAGTACCAGTCAAGACATACTGAGTAGCACTGAAACAGCAATGGTATTATGAAAAGTATAAGAAGGCCTGCCATTTTTCAGTTTGCTTGCACCATGTTTCTGCTAAATTTCTTAGAAAAGACAATGGTATAATTTCTCTGGCGAGAGAGATCATGACTGCCTTCCGGCTCTTTGACAGCCTGTATTAGGTAACCCTTAGACAGCTGAATTACTCCTAAGGGAGTCAAGCTGTAACATGAAACAAATTTACAATAGGGAAGTACAGAACTGTGTATTCCTGTAATACCACCACTCCATATCATTATATGGTTGTATACCAGAAGATGACAAAAGTTCTTGCTCCTTCTTCGATGAGCATAAAAGCCTATCAAAACATTAGTTTAAATAATTAAAATTCAGCTTAGATAAAAGCTGCTAAGGACAAGGTTTTTCTTCTTCCCTAGATGGAACAGGAGGATGGAAGCAGGGGAGTAGAAGAGACACAGACTAGAAGAGCAAGGAAAAAAAAAAGATTATCTTAGGATGATCTAAGCACTTTATGAGATAGCACTTCGTATCTCCTCAACAGCGACCATTGTGTAGATTTGATCCCAAATCTTCTGATTAATAAAAAATATTAGTTTCTAACTCAGTAATTTTGTGCTTAATGCTCAAAGACAGGCAATGAAACAAAAATGTCATATTTCTGGTGTGATGTTATTGGCAACTTATGCAAGGAAGTAAGCAGCCTATTTATTTTTACTTGAACACTACTTTACATTTAAAACTAGGCCACAGTATTTCTAATCTTAAAACACACTCCTTTAACAATTCTAGAGAAAATAGAAGATTGACCTTAAATTGCATACCAAGTACTTTGAAACAGCAATACTCATTTTATATGCCTACCTGCCACCTTGGTTCGGATTTGCATATTTTCTTGTAAAGCTGCCAATGGTTCTAAATATTCAGGTGCTTTTCCAGCTATGACTTCTTGTAGTTTTGCATCCACTTGGCTTAATCTTTCTTTGTAAAGTCTTAAAAAAATAGAAATGGAAATATGCATTTTGTTTAAAAGTATGTATTCATATATACTTTATTCAGAAGACAACCAAAGTTGGAAAAGAAAATTTTTTAAATATCTATTCTTTTGTCATCCCTTTGTTGATGCTATGGAACGCTGAAGCAAAGTGAAGATTTGTTAGCATTTGAATTTTCCAAGACATATTTTCTTTTTGAACAATACTATTCATGTCTATTAAGCCCTTCTGTAAAGCAAATGCAAGCAATCAGAACTGTATAAAGTCAAGATAAAATTAAATGTATCTCCATCTCTAAGGAAGAAAGAAAAAAAATTGCATGTCTGCTAATAGGATTGAGGTGGAGTAGGATGTGAATAAACGTGGAAGAAAACACAAAAATGTGCTACAGCACACAAGAACTGGCTTATGTCACAAGAGAGATAGACATTTTGTGGACAGAAATGATCATTCACTTTTGTGTTCACATATCTGCTCCCACATTACCATAAACCAGGGAAAAAGAGATGCAGCCTCTTATTGAAGTAACCCTCATTTCACCTCCTGTGAAAATCCACATATTGCATGCTGTCACAAAAAAAAATATCATAAGATGATTTCTAACATTCCTGCCAAAAGGAAGTGTATTTAAAATATTTTTATTTTATTCAGTCCTACTATAAAAGCTGATATTTACTGGCAGACAATGAGGAAAACTGCTTGCACTTTTTTAGAGTTTAATGTAATACCAATTACAAACATTTCAATCTCAATAAAGCTCCACCTACTGTAACTGACAAATAAACTGGTCAATAATAGAATCATCAATATAACTAACTGTTCCCGTTCCCATTTATTACCTTGCACCCCACAATCAAAAGCTGTAAAATTAAAGCAAACATGAACAAACTCTGTAAGTGTTAAGAATACATCAGATATTATCTGTTTACCCAGATACAACAGATGTCCTTGGGTCAGGGATGCTGCTCTTTTACTTATTTAAAGTGCACAAGTTAAGTAATTAGACAAAAAAAAGTTCATGTATACTGTTACATCAAGACCTCCTTGAGACATAACTGCCTGTTCACCTGTCACCTGTTTGCTCATCATCTTACTTTGACTATTGCTAGGTTAGGTACACATGCTCCAACTATGGAGTTGTCACCAGCAATCACTCCCCTCCCTCTCACCTGCAACCTGTTAAGAGCATGATCCAGGCAATCTGTCCTGCAGACAACTGACACAGCCTGCAGCTGATCAAACCCTAATTTGCTGGGCTCAGTCCTTGATGAGCATGCTGTGCACAAGGAGGTGGTTGACATAGAGCTACAGCAGAATTATTTAGCTAGAACATAAGCCTGGGTGCAGAGCGCACCTGGGTCAGACACGAACATTTGATTACAAGCGCCAGTATCAGTTACATAAGAGCAAGAAGTTATGGACTGGGTGCTGCAAGCACTTGGTACCATGCAGCAGCTGATGGACTTAAACTATCCAGTACTTTCAAGCAGTGATTTACTTAAAATGGATAAATGCTACCAACCTCTATAAATCCTACTTATCTCATAGCATCCAAATTCAGTTTCCCTGTAAAGGACAAGGAGGCAGACCCAATCATTACTGTTGATTATGACTAAAAATCCCATAGTTTATGCAACTTTTTCTTCTTTCCCAACTTAATCATCTCCCTACTTAAAGCTGCTTTTCCATATAATCCTTCTTCCACCATACTTATGCTCCTTTTCTGGTATTCCCACCAACACTGTTCTTACAGCCCATACAAATATCTCTAAACTCTCAATTAACCAATGGGTCTATGCAAAGCGTTCCTCCATATACCACAGCCTTACCAATCCTCAAACACCCTACGTAATTCCTAAACCCCCCAGAACACTTGTTTCCTTCCTCTCAAGACCACCCTCTTTCATATTCACTCCTTAAAGGTCTGTTTCCACAAATTGTTTTCAGTCATCCAAGCTGCCAAACAGATGGAAGAGTAGGCTGAACTCAAGGTTAACAGTTTTCCAAACGCCAAACCAGTCAGTACTGACTGGTTCAGTATTCATCAGTGGGCTCCATTTCCCAGGTTTCTCCATGCTCAGTAGACGAACAGCAGGACAAACAATCTTTTCTAGACACTGCAGCAAAGAATTTCTTGTTAGGCAACACTTTTCAGACCCTATTATTTACAGACCTCACAGCAAGTTGTATCTCTCAGCTCTGTAGTAGATAGAAATATCTCACAATACAAACATGCATCTGAAGCATGTTGACAACTAACTGAGTTTTCAATTAAAGCATATGCCCAAGAATAGGCCAGGTCTTCTCAAAGTTTCACTTGCCAGGTACCTTACTGTTAGTTGCCAAATACCACCAATTTAAACTGGAACAGATGCATCTAGCTTGTCTGGGTACATGTGAAAACAAATTTAATTTTACATACATTGCTGGAGCTTGTCCAAAGAAGGACAATGAAGTGAGTGAAGAGTCTGAAGAACAAGTCCCTGTGAGCAGCGACTGCGGGAGCTGAGGTTGTTTAGCTTGGAAAAAAAGGAGGCTCATGGGAGATCTTACTGCTCTCCACAACTAACCTGAAAGGAGGTTGTAGTGAGGTGGGGGTCAGTCTGTTCTCCCAGATAACAAGAGACAGGACTAGAGAAAATGGTCTCAAATTGCTCCAGGAGAAGTTTAGTCTGAATATTAGACAAAATTTCTTCATTTAAAGGGTTATCAAGCATTGGAACAGGCTGCCCAGGGAAGTGGTGGAATCACTGTCTCTGAAAGTGTTCAGAAAAATGTGTAGATGTAGTGCTTGGAGACATGGTTTAGTAGTGGACCTGACACTGTTAGGTCAGTAGTTGGAGTCTTTGATTTTCAACATCTCTTCCAACGTTAGTGATTCTGTGACACAAATGACTGGCTGTAATACAAATGACAATCACTTCTGAATAACTATGGCTATTAATTTCATCTCTTCTAATTGGTAGGTTTTTTTTTGTTATGGCAAACTACAAAGAGAGAGGTAACAGTATTTTCATTTTATTTAGTACTGGTATCTGGTTTGCAGTAACCACAAGAAATTTTCATTGGTACCAACTACAAAAACTACTGCAATATCCTGCAAAAAAAACCCTGACCAAACTAATTTCTTACTTAGCAAAGACAGTACTTAGGTCTGTTCCACATATAAAAGGATGAGAAAGATAATGAGTAAATAAATAAAATCACAAATTTCCCTAAAATCACAATTCCTTGGTTCTACTAAGGAGTTTAATGCAATAGACCCATGCCAGCCCTTCACAGAAAAACCACTTCAAAACTACCCTTACAGCAAAAAAAATTTTTAAAAAATCACACAAAAACATAAAAGTATTCTAGAGCAACTGCCTGCAAATAATTTCAGAACTCCCGATCCTTATTCTTCTCCAAAAGTGGCATTCACATACATGGAAGAAACAGCAGCTGCACACAATATTTTCATGCAATGGATCATCAAATGAGGCACTTAGAACATTAAAATACTTACTGATCTTTAAGATCCGTAAATTGCTTTTCAAGATTGGACATTTCATCTAAACATTCCATTCTTCTTCTTTCACAGTCCTCATCATCCATTTCTAAGAATAAAAAAAAGTTGAACAATGTAATATATAACCAAACAAACTGGATATTTTGTTTCTAGTGAACATGAAAGGAGCCTGAATTATAGCCATGAGCAGTTTATCCCTTATATTATTATTCTCGTATAGCAGAATATGAGAAATCACTTGTCATATAAGCTACAAAGAAAGAAACTTGGACCTAATTCTAGAATAAACCCCATAAACAGTACTTCTTCCACAAAACAGGAAACAACAGCACTTTAAGACCTCAAGAGGTTAAATTTCATGACTGATAAAACTAAGTGTACATAAAAATGCATGAAACAGAAAAACAAAACACCATATATCACATCAGATGAAAGACACCATTAAGCAAGAGAAATTTTTAGCCACTGCTGAAAATTCAAGTATATCCTGAGTTAGTATAAACAAAAGCAATCCCTGGAATGCAAGCACAGTTCAACATTACATTTGTCATATAAAATTCATGGTTTGTTTTACTAAAATTCTTTAAATAAAAAAATAACACATGGTTTTGAAACAGGTTTCATCCTGTGCAATTTGAAGAGACATTTGAAGTTGAAATATTAATATAAAGATATCTACAGTTTCTTTTAATGATCATTTGAAATGACTGCATTTCTGACGAAACATTTCTTAACCTGAAAAGTCTAGAACTTTGCATGCTTTTATGCAGCAAGAATAATTAACATTAAACTTAATTACCAAGAGTAATTAACATTAAACATGTTTCCAGGGTTTTTGTTTTAATTTATATTCCTGATTTTTTCCTTAATTTAGCTAGGGAAGCCAAAGTATAATAAATACACTCTTTTTTGCCAAAAAATTTGACACTGCCATTGAGACATTTGGTGTTACTAAACGTCATTGTTACCTCCATTGCCTATTCTTAGACTAGAAAACCAAGAAACTAACATACAAAATTCATAACTTTCCCACCCTTCCCAGAAGAAAAAAGCTTTGTTAAATCATATTAAAAAGTCAGACATGTGAAGCTGGTTTATAGCAGCAGTATCTGCAGGAATTAGGTCTCTACAGTTATGGTACGATTGACCCATTATTAGCCAGCAGAAGACATGCAGAAGGGATGGCCATGCAGTCCGGAACTGGGACTGAACTGGGGCTGAAGTGGTCAGGTGTTTGAAAGAAGACACTGTCATAAGGAGGTCATATCTATGTAAGGAGGTACTCTGGTTTAAAAAAAAATCCTAGCTCCTGACAGAAAGGCAAAGTAGGATCCTGAACCCAACAGGGACAGCCTGGGCTCACTCTTCTAGACCATAAACAACTCTGAGCTTTTTGTTTCTTCCTCCTCCACGTTCTTCCAATAAACATGTTTAACGGCTTTACGCTGTCTCCTACACCAGGTACAGGAAGCTGCATGCAAGTCTTTATTCTCATTGTTTTGGAAAAGAGTATGGTAATTTGTAAAGGCAATGAGGTGAAAGGAATAGCTTCAAGGCCACTAGCTACTTGGAAGGATCTGGTTAATTCAGATACCTACTCAGATCTCAATGCATGAAGGTTTCTGCATTTAACTTGTTTCTGAAATCGTAACAAACTTTTAAGACTGAAAACTACAATAGCTCTCTCTGCCTGGATACGAAAACTAGCATGCAGCAGAACAATACCAATCTGCATTACAACGGCACCTATGAGTCCAAATTAAAGACCTACTGCAGTCTGTAACACAACAGTTAGTACAATCAAAGAAGTCTGTACAAAGTTTTAGAGCATAATACTATCCGGAGCACTTGAAAGCAGAGCAAGAAAATTTAAACTTAAATATATTGAATGGGGAGGGTGGAGAAAAAGCATATCTGGCTATAAAGAGATACTATTTTATGTAAAATATTGTTCTCAAAAATAAGGCAGAACCAGAATCCCAGAATAAGGCTGGAAATTACACTAAACAACAAAGTTTTATTTGGCTGTCTAACACAATACTAAAGCCAAAATTAATTTGGCAACTTTCGGCTTGGTCATATTTAAGGAATGTGGCAGTCATACTACTCAAAGAGCAGTCTAAAGCATTTATGTGCTATAAAAATAAATTTTCTTTAAAATTTGAAGGCACCTTCCTGTGAAACCAAACAGCAAGAAGCATTGGGATAACAATAGTTTTCCCACTTTATTCTCAAACACACATTTCAGATGTGTACTGCTATGCTTTTTGTTCTGGGTATGTCTTAGTAAGGAATTCACTCATAAGCTTTTCTTAAAATTAACATGGATTTTATTGTTTGTGTACATTTAAGGACTACAAAGCAAAGAAAACTATTAGAAATGCAACTCTGGCTGAGGATTAGTGCACACCGACTGCTGGAGTGGAAGAGGACTGCATCTTACATTTGAAACTTGTGTTGCAAGGAAACTGTTATGCTTTGGCATCTGAGGGTGCAGCTGACTCTCTTGTAGATACTGAAGTAACACATACCACTCTCCAGTCTCCCTTCAGCTACAAATACTCTCAAAACTCTTTGACTTTCTGCCAAAAAGTCTACATTCTACCTATCATTCACACTGAATGTCAATTCACATGCTAATTCACTTTAATCCTGTTTCATCTTTATTCTGTCTCCAGTAAGATTCATAAAATTATGAAGATTTTCAGAGTCCTGAAATATCTTTAATAGATATCTGGAATTTCTTTCCCATGGCCTTAAACAACATATAGACTAGGGAATATGCAGTGCTGAGAAAGTAAAAGGTTTTAGGATCAAATCTCTTCACTTTCAATTTGAAAATTTACGTCACTGGAGGCAGGATTGTTCCTTTCACATTAAAACAGCCACTGGCAGGCCCATCCTGTCTCAACACCTCAGATGTTCCATACCGTTTCATACTAGGTATTTAGGGTACTTTGAAACACTTTCAAAATCACCGCTGCTTTTTTCCTACTATAGTCAAAAAGTCCAGTATAGTAATTAGGGCAATCTGGTTTACAGAGAAAAAACACATATAGTACTTAAAATGTAACAGCACCTAAAATAGCTTTTTTTAATAAGCTGTGGACTATATAAAGTGCTTTAAAAATAGCCAAAATCTCCTCTGGGATGCTGAGCATAACTTGTGGCTTTTTTTACTCATCCCTAGTATGGTATTCTAAATCCCGGTCAATAAAAAACCTGTACTAAACATACATAATGTCAAAAGGAACAGAATAGTAAGAGTGTCAACTCTCAAGGACAAGTCATGCTTCTTCTAACAGCACCTTTTGTATTCTCAGGCATCTACTGGAGAAGAAAAAAAAAAAAAGCTGAATGCAAGTAAAGCAAATAACAAATTTAACAAAAAAATATTACTAATTTCAATTAAGGTTTATTTTTTGCAGTGTTATCTTATGTTCATAGGAGCAATATGCTTCCATTGAGTATGTTCATATTTGTCAAGGCACTGAGACAAGCATGTAATTTCATGTAATCATATTTTAAGTACTCCCTTAAAAGCATTTCTCCGTGGAATGCAACAGAAATTATCTAGAGACCTTCTTGTATTGTTTTAAAGAAAGACTCACAGACTACATTCACTAAAACACAATTCCTCCTTCCTAATCCCAGAAGAAACCAAAATAAGGACAAAACAACAGAAATATTTGCCTTCAACAAAAATCAGTCAAAGCGTATTAGAGGACATGTAAACGTCACAGTTTTCTTTAAAAATACCAAATAACAGAACTACAAACAGGAAAGTAGGCAAATTTTTTTAAAAAAAAGCAAACTTCAAAGCTGGAACTAAGAGAGACAACTCTCTCTTCACAAAAGCCAGGGAGCCAGGAGAGAAAAAGCTAAGTTTACATATGTTATATCAAACTCACTTTCTCACACAGAAAACGACATTTTCTCAGACATAAAGATTAGCTAGAATGAAAGATGAAGCAAGGGCATTCCCAGATGACATCTAGCTCCAATACAAACTGGAAGAGTAAAATGGGCAAAGTAAGTAGTGGGTTTTGTTGCATTGAGTTCATCCAGTTCATCTCGGCTCTTCACTGAGATGTTTTCACTAGCTACCTTTACAATGAGTATTTATAGTTTTTCTGACACCTTAGCATACAAAGGCCAAACAAGTAAGAAAGGGGATAGGAAAGCACAGAGTACCAGGAAGGACTGGTAGGAAGGCAGGACAGTAGCAGTTAGCACTTCAGTCCAAGTGGCCATGGCAGACCAGCAGCCTAACTTGTAAAATGGGGTTGTAGCAACAATAGTTGCCAGCTCAAAGACACGGGGGGGGATGGGAGAAAAGAAGGGGAAAAGGAAAAAAATATAATAGAAAGTTCTGTATAAACCATGGGCAGATTATTTGGATTTGTGGATTAACCAAGGCCTCTACTGGGGGATCAACTCTGGTGCAGGGTGAGAATTAACTCAGATCAAGGTATAAGGAAATGACTATACTCTCTCCCAGTACTGCAGCCATACTTTCTCAGCACTGGAAGGGTCTTAACTCTATTTATGAAGAGTGAGCTTGGCTGTATTTGTACCATACCTGTGGGGCTTCAGCACCTTGCTAACCCACGTACAGGCAGACAAGGACACGCTCCATGTGTTCACACAGCACCACCATAGCAGAGCTTTCTCTGAACGCCACTAGTCAGTATGAATATAAAAGCCACCGAATTTAACTTTAAAAATCTCCCAGATCTTTTAATACTAAAAATGAAAAAATAACTGTACATTGAAGACTTTAGCACACAAATCAACTACAAGACTAACAGATGTAAAAATATAATATCACAGATGCCTAATTTGTCTAGTTCATGGCATCCCAGTTCTTCCAGAGTGTCAAGCCCAGCACTCAGGCCACAAGTCAATATGCTAGTAACAGGCATGGGACAGGATCACAGCAGACCACTCTAAATCACTTAAGCTGCCAGAAACACATGTCAGAACCAGGACCGGTCCTGGCCCATGTCAGGACTTCTCTCAGTTCACTAACTCTGGCCAGTTCCTTTCCATCCACAGTCTTGCATTTCATCACTAGTCCAATAACGCACCATAAACTTCTACTGGTAATCACCTGGAAAGATGAGTCGAGATCAAACACAGAAAGAGGCAATTGCAAAGGAAGTTTGAACAGATAATAACCTTATAACACACTGTAAATTGAGCATAGAAAAGTAATTCTTTTAAAACTGAATTTCACCTACTAATGTAATTACAAATCTACAATCCAGCAGGAAGCTATGGAAAAAGGAAAGGACCTTCAACAGAGCAGACGTTGAAATGTTTTGCAAAGGAGGCCAGAGGTATTGACAGGGCTTCCAATATCCCCTCAAAGACAGGTCTCAAAACATCAAATTGAAATTCACCGATTGGCACACGAAGAAATACATACGTATATACATGTACACACATGTGTGCGTGAACGCACACGTATTATGTATGTATGTATGTACGTATGTATGCCGAGCCTTTAAGCGCAGAGCCCAGCGAGGACCCCCCTCCCCGGGCACACTCTGAAGCCGAGCAGGGCACAGCCCACAGCACTTCCACGGAGCGGAGCAGAGCGGCCCGGCCCGGCCCGCCAAGGCCGGGTGCCGGCCGGCTGCGGAGGGCGCTGGGGGCGGAGCGGGGCTCGGGGCTCGGCGCCCCGCCGGTTCTGCGCCCCGGCCGCGGACGGGGCGGAGCGGCGGGGCCGAAGGAGGGGCCGGGCCGGGCCGGGCCGGGCCGGAGGGGCGGGGTCAGCGCAGGGGTGG
>JAWWEW010000165.1:38203944-38319547 GCA_035583185.1 Anabacerthia variegaticeps | reverse complement strand
CATATCCATGGTGCCCTTTGTTAACCACTGTAGTTATGCTAATGCATTGCCTCCAAGCTTCTTTTGGAAGGAATTCCAACTCGGTTTGAAACTATAACAATTGCTTGACAAAAAAATAAGTAACTAAAAAAAAATGAATTAGAGTATAAGCTCATGAAGAGCTCTTTCCCTTAAACACAGAAGCATAAGATTCCAGATTTCATTCTTTCATATGGAGTTGTGCAGATGAGATATCATGATGGTTTTTTTCACAGGAACAGGATTTTGTTGAAGGAACAGCTAGGTGTTCCATTACTCTTTTATTAAAAATACATTACAGGATTCTGATATTTGACTGCTTAGATGAAAGAAGCCAACATGTCTAGTATCAATATGTTACAATAGACTACTAAATCACACAGAATCATGGTTTTGACTTTTCAAACCTTAAATGTCTAAGTTTTGGGAGTCTTTTTCAAAATTAAATAGTTGCAATTAAGTTAATTAAAACTTTGCTACTCAAGATGAACAGGAATAATGTTATACAGGCAAAACCTTATATATCCATAAGATTACAGCATACTCTTCCAATGGCCAGGGTGCAATTTACAGAGGCTTCTTTCTCAAAAGCAAGACAACCCCCATAGGAAGGAAACTGTGAAGATAAATATGAAAATATCAGAGGCAGTGGAAAACTTTTTAAAAACTCTTAAATTTCTTGTTTCCCCTTGAAGGACCAAGTGGGCAAATAGCTCTTCAGTGCATACACCTTAGAGGGGTCAGGTTTAAGATTCATGCTAGCTACGTGCAAGTTGGAAAATACTTAGTAAAATTCTGAGTAATTTTAACTCACTTTTAATCACGTACTTTAATGTGGTGTAAATATTAGTAAAGCAAAAGTTTCAGAAACTTGGGTATCTGTGGGTGTACACAGGAATCCAAAACATAATCTATCTATTTGAAATGTAAACTGTTGAATCAGGTTAGAACTGAAGGGTTTGTGCTCTCTTTGATACATCAAAAAAATACTCATGTTTTTTGAAGTACATGGCAGCAGCTGAAATATCTGCAAATCATAAATAAACTATGAGAAGTTTATGGTGTGAATGTGACCCAGATGTCCCCACTAATTTGAGTGTCCTACGGGTGTCAAGAGGGGAAAAAAATTCTGCAGCACTTAATTGTCTACACTACTCTAAAACTTCAGTTAAACTTGGTTATGATGGTCTCCCCATACCTGGACAAAAATGTTTTTAAAGCTCTTTCTTTAAAGTGGAAATGCGAAGAATTGGCAGAGTAATAGCAGCCTAGAATGCAGCAGAACCTAACCTCTTCCTAACTAATCCTGTTTTCTAACCTTGTCCTTCATGCACATTCAAAGGCACCGAAGTCACATGCTTCAAAGTCAAGCCTTTTCAAGATCAAGGCTTTTCCTGTGCACAGAACATGTCCTTCCTGCCTGGTGTGGTCTACACAAGGAGGTTCTCTGTAGAAGCCATTATTATCTTGGTTAACACCACTCCCTCCTGTCATTTAATTTTTAGAGATGTCTTACTCAGTTTATTATTTTTAAGTTCTGTCTTCAGTTAAAGATCTAAAATTAACAGGAAAGCAAGTGAATTCTCAAAGAAAGGATATCTTTTAAAGATTGTCAAAATGTATAAATGTGCTTAGAATTAATGGAATTTAGAAAAGAAAGCACATAAATTAATGCATCATTATCAGACTTTAGAGAGCTAAAATGTAATGTGCTATAATAAAGTAAATAATTGTAATACTAGCTATTACCTAACATTGCTAATCTTCAAATCTCATTTACAGAGGTGGTACACTATGAGATTCTTTGGGGCAGACCACATAGGCAGGCAGATGACACTGACTCCCTCACTGATGCCTTTCTAACTAAATCCCACTGCCCTTGTGGGATTACCTGTGCCCTTAACTGTTATCAGTCATGCATTTAAACATGGGGGTTATGTTATTTATGTAATAGGTATGTATATAGTGACAACACTTACAATTTTATAACAAGTCTCAGATAGTTAAATATTGCCAGTATTAAAAACTCAAGCTGTTGCAATCAGATTCTTAGCTCATGGAAGTGCAATTCCTCAGTGCCAACAGCGACTTTGAAAAATGTCCAAAGAGATACTGATAAATCATGAGTCTTAAATGATACTGCAGTAGATCTACTGGAAGGTCCAACAATTCACTGTCTCGTGATTGCAAATCAATGTTGGACTTTTAGAAGAAACTTTGGGGTTTTTTAATGTTTGTCAATCAGCCTGCAGCAGCAGAGTTGATAAGGCATGTGATACCTTCCCCTGGCTGCTGCTGTGGGCCTCGCTGATGAGGTTGTGCATGGGACTGGGACAAATGTGGTCTCTTGAGCCCACTTCTGGCTTTGCTGTAGGAACAGTGTGGGCATGAGCATCCTACAGAGTGCAGAAGAAACGAGGATGCCCCAGATTACCAGGCTGGACCCAGCCATGTCTGATGGTTGAGCCTTGATGCCAGCAAAGGTGTAGGCAGTGAAACCAGGAGGAAGCAACTCTGTGCAGGAGCTCAGGGTAAGGAGTTGCAGCACTTTGAGGACCCGTGTGGAAAGAGGAACTATGAGACACATCGTTGCGGGTTGCACAACTGAGGCTTGAGTAAAGGTTTGGAGTCGCTGCCGTGGTGAACACGATCCCCACCTGAATTTTATTTCCTTATTGCCCGCAGGATTCCCCCCTTACGCTGCAGTGTCTCTGTATAGCCAGAGTAGCTGTGTGATGGGATAACATCCCATTTTACTTATAAACATCTGCAGTAAACTGTCCTGCACCAGTTACTGTTGCCGAGGTGCGCAGAGGCTCCCGCAGTGGCGAGGCCCTGCCGGGCTGTCCCTGCGCGGGGCCGTTCCCGGAGGGACCATCAGCGCCGTTCCCGGAGGCACCCCCAGCGCTGTTCCCGGTGGGCCGTTCCCGGAGGCACCCCCGGCGCTGTTCCCGGCGCTGTTCCCGGTGGGACGCGCGGCCCGCCCGCCGCGCCGGGAGGTGCGCTGGGCAGCGCCGCCGTGATGTCACAGCGCGGTTGCCATGGGGACGGCCGGGGTCGCACCTGACGGCTGTCGTGAAGCGGCGGGCGGAGGGTGCGGGGGAAGCAGGGGGAGCGCAGGCCCGGCCCGGCCCGCGGGGAGTTGGCCCCGCGCCGCGCCCTCCGCCCTCGCCGCAGCTGGAGAAGGGAGCAGGGGGCGGCGCTGCCGCCGCTGGCTATGTAGGGGCCCCGGAGCGGGCGGATCCGGAGGCCGCCGTCTGCCTCTGGAGCGCGGCGCCGGGGCCGGGCTCGGGCCCGGCGGGATGTTCTCCAAGAAGCCGCACGGGGACGTGCGGAAATCCACGCAGAAGGTGCTGGACACCCGCAAGGACCCGCTCACCCGACTGAAGCACCTGCGCGTCCTCATCGGTGAGGCCGGGAGGGGGAAGGGAGCGGGCGAGCGGGGGCCGCGGGTCCCGGCGCGGGGAGGAGCGGGGAGGCGGAGGGACCGGCCGGGGCCGGGGCGGGCCGGGGGCCCCGCTCCGCAGGGAAACCCCGCCCGGCGGGCACGGCGGGGCCGCTGCGGTGTGCCTGCCGGGGCCCGGGGTGCGCCGCCCACCGCGGCTCCGACCCATCCACCGCGCCTGAAGGGGGAGCGCCTTTGGCAGCGGTGGAGGGAGACGGAAATCTGGTGTGCTTTCCCAGCGAATTATTCTCTAGAATGCACAACTGCTTCTTTGGTGGGCATGAATGAAAGTGGCTGGTGAGCGCAAATGGTGCTGTGACTCCTTAATCCACTTCCCCTACGTTCTTACAGTAACAATTTTTGGTTGTGTACATTTTCAAGGTAAGCAAGGGCTCACTCGAGTAGATGTGGATGTGCATCTATACAGGCAGTCTGAAAACTGGTTTTGGTTTGCCAGTTGGTCAAGAAGGGCACACAAGCCCTTAAGTACTGCCACAGTTCCATGTGAACAAGCCATTGAACCTGACCAGTGAATTGGAAATTTTAATTATATGGAATAATTGCTTAATGAAGAAACCAGTGGGAAAAAACCTCTAGAGTTAACGATTTCAGAATACCTGTTAGTTGCATACGTTTGTAAAAATCTGAGTAATTGTCATCAAGCTGTCCTTGAAAAAAGAAGTTTGCTTCAGAATGTCTTTTGGGTCCTTCAGTTCTCTAAATGCCTGTGTTGCTTCTGACAGTTTAGCAACACATGAGGTCTGGGTCAATGGCAACTGCATTCCCTGTTTAGCACAGAATGCTGAATGGATTATTTTGGGTTCTGTCCACAGTCTGGCGTTATTTATGTGCCTTATCCTCCAAAGCTGGGTTCTTTCTTTTCAAAGGAAAATGGCTATTGCTCCCTTTTTTTGTATTGGTGTTTGAAGGAACAGGTGTTCCCATGTTGCACCATCTGCTGCTGCATGAGTTATTTTCTGCAACATAATAATTATCTAGATTTGAAATGGAGCAGAGTTGTGTAGCTAGCTATACAAGAGCTTTGGTAGTCAGATGTATCCTCTTGCCTCGTTCAGAATGTACCGCTCTTCTTAACGATCTGTGCTGAGCCAGTGGTGGCTTGCTCTGTGTTGATTTTTAGCTACTTCATCAGTTGTAGCTTAAGAGGAAAAAACATTTTAAAGCAACTAAGTACCTCTCTGAACTTAGGTTTCCTGGCTAAAGCATATTGAATATTTCTAGTTTTGCTTTAGTCTGCAAAACACCTAGTGATTTTGATCTGATCTGTTTTAAATGTGATGTTTCCATTGCTTGCAGTTTATTTTTATGTTTTTTGTTCTTCAGCTTTTTTAATAATTGAAGCATTCTGTAAGATGCAAGCCATGAGCTCTGTGTCAAGAAGATATTCTTATCTAATCTAAGGTTTCTGTTTACTGCCTGTAGGACAGACTAAATCTGCTGGGGATGTTTTCATATGGTGCCCCACCCTCCATGTGTATATCTCAGCTGTCGAAGCACAGCTCCCACAATATCCTTTCTTCAAGTTTGGGACAATACATTGTGTGACTGTGGAAGTAGGGAAAGGTGTAACACTCTTCAACATGTCTGTTTTGGATACATCTACAAAATTTTGTCTTTATGCAGATATTTGTAGCTGCGGGAGGTACAAAAATAAGGTCTTTTTTTAGGGCAGGTACATAAGATATTTCTATACACATTCTTACTGTAATGCAAGACAAGTGTATAGCAGATTATTTGAAGTCTGTCTTTGCTGTGATCACCTCCTTGCCTTTTTCCTTAAATTTCTCTACTGCCTAAAGTAGCTTCCAAAACATAAGCTCTATGCCCTTTCTTCTCCAATTGTTTCTTTGAGTAATCTGCAGGACCAGATTAAAAAAGTTGAGGTGACCTCATAAGATAGACTGCTGTCTGAGGTGGCTTCTCACAGAGGCACCATCCTGCAGTTTGAGTGGCATAGCGCTGCATATCACTTTTTCCTCAGTGACAACTCCCCCAGCATAATAATTGCCATGTTTCCATGTGTTCAAGCGAGCCAAGTTAGCTATTACCAACAGACTGTCTGAGTGGATGAGGGAGGAAATCTCAGTTCAACTCTGTTCAGCATCTTCATGAATAAAAAATTATTTTTTTTTGTTTATTGCTCTTAGCCCCCGCACACTGGAGACTAAAAGACTGTCTAGAAGAGAATTTTCTGCAGTTTCACATCCAGGAGAAGGAGTGAATTTTCTCTTTTTTGTTAATTTACAATCCTTTCAGTAGGCCTGTAAAGTTATTGGACCAGAGTTCTTTTTTCTTTTTCCGTGCACTTTTTAGTCCTTGGTTCAGCAACAAAATCCAGCCATGGCCTTGGATTCATGGTCAAGACTTGAGGGGAGGAAAGGGAGTATTAGTTCATTTTCTTTCTATTTTATCAAAATATCCAAAGCAGCAGGTCTCCACTAAGCCAAAATAATGGAGTAGTTATGAAAAGAGACAAGTGCTTGTGAATTATAGACTGCTGGCTGTCTGTTAGCCAGAAAGGAGAAATCTAAAAAATTTACTGATGGTAAAATACTGAGAGTTGCATCCTGCAAGGCAGTGGTGCAGATCAGGAATTGTCTAAAAATATTTAAGATACTATCATATCCTTGTTAGTAAGGACTAGAAGAGACCGGACAGTATCATAGTACCCAATAGGAAGCTGAGTGAATAGATAGCACAAAGGCCATGACATTTATTTTTAGTAAATTAAAAGTAGTGTACAGTAGATGGAATTTTTTAAATGTCTTTTACAAGATAGCTTAGCATGCTATTCTAAATTGTATTCCTCCAGGAAAAAGTATCCCATCATTGTTGACAATGCAGTTTAAATTCAGTAAATGAAGCAAATTAATCAGCGTGAGGATATATAGAAGATTTTGTGTCTTTGTAAAGCAGTGGTGTACCATTATACCAAATATTGTTGTGGCTTTTGGAGTCTCGTTGCTAAAGTCAGTGTTTAGATTTAGGTATGAGAATGACTCAGATGAGAGTAAAACTTTAATGTGAAGAGACATTGAAAGTTTTAAAATCCTTTTCTGTAGGGATAGATGGTGAAAATATGTAAACACATATGAAAAAGACTAGGAAATAAAATCTATTAAGGCTTACTGAATTTGAAGTTACAAGTTACAGTAAAATATTTTTGTCTTGGGAAGCTCTTGAGTGCTAGGCTAGCAACCTGTTATAGGTGTACTAGAGGGAAATGCATTTGTTGTTGTTTGGTTTTTGGTGTTCTTTTTCTGTTTTTTTTTTTCATGAAAATGTTTTGTAGACAACTGGTCTTTGCCACTTCATGCCAGTGTCTTGTCTCTCATTCTCTGATCTGCTCTAGAGTTTGGCTCTATTCCGCCTTTTTTGTAATTCAGGAACGAAAGAAAATTCTGTGAAATTCTGGTGTCTAATTCAGAATTGATGAAATCGTTTGTTAAAGCAAATATAACATGACAAATTAATGCATGTCACAGGCATAAGGTTATTTTAGTAGAGGTTAAAGCCTCTAGGAGACCTCCAAGTAGTAAGAAATATTATTATTGCTGAGAAGTGCTAAGAAAAATTGGAAAGAGATTGAAGTCTTATATCTTGGGACTTAGTCTGTAAGTGAAGGTAATCTGCTTTTCATTGTTATCCTGCTGCAGTATATTTCTTGAAACAACTGGAACTATCTGCTTAAGTAGATTCTATTCTTCTGGGATGTGTTAGTTTCTTCCCACAGGGAAGCATTTACCCCACCCTGCTCCTTTTGATTTATTTTTTTTCTTCTCTGTCCTGAGAAGTACCTTTGAATCTCATACGGTTCGGTGATGCTGATTTGGTCAGTGTGTGACTTTATCAAACCCTACTGCAATATTGTTTCTATACCCTGGAAAAGCTGTAACAGTTTTGTTTACTGTGTGTGCCTGTGGTATTTAGAGCACGTAAACCTTGAGCGAGAATGTCAAATGGGATTCCCTTGGGGTCTCTATGGCAGTGGCTGAGAAGGGAGGCCTTGCTACAAGGAAGTCTGCAGCTGCGGTTAGTGCAGGTGATCACTGAGACTTCGGCAGCAGTTGGAAGGGGAGGCACATTGTGCACCTTACAGAAATAAGGTACTGCCTGCAGAATGAAACTTGGGATTTTCCAGAACATATATATATATTTTAGAAGTCCCCAGATAATTAGCAGTTAATTGCAATTTTGGGGATCATTAAGAAGAAATAATGTGGAAATAACATTGCATTATTCTTATAATGTTTTGCTGTTTAATCAGACTTCAACATCAAACTAAAATTCTATGGGTTTAAAATGATAGTTTACAAAAAAAAGTTTGTTCTAATAATCTTTCAAGCATCAAATCTTGTTCGATATGTCCTTTTGTTAAAACAGTGTTTTGAGCATTCTGTAAATAATTAAGGCAAGTAGATATGTGACCCTTTCATAAGGCCATACTTGAACAATATTGACTTTGTATTTTGATGTCAAATATGTTGGTGCTACCTATTGAATTTGAGTTTGTCAGAATTTGTAAATATAGGTGTTTAAAAAAAAAAGGTAAAACCTCTAAATATTTAATGATTTCTATGTCATCGTACTGTGTGCAAATAAGTCAAACGAATGTACTTGGTTTCAAATTTACCTATAGAGCTGAGTTCTTAAGATAATTGTTTTCTTTTTGGGTTGGGTCCCCCCCTTCCTCTTTTTCACTTTTTTGTAAAGTAGAAATTACAGACCTGCAACCTGTTATATATTATTTTATTTTGTTATTCTTAGTGGTTGGTTAGTGCTCGACATTTCATATAAGCAATCTCTGAAAAGGGAAAAGTCTAGCTATACTGGGCAGAATGAAATGGGCTGCTTTGGACCCAATATATCCTTTCTGATTTATTGTTTAATATTAAATAATATACTTAAACAGAGATTGCATTTGTCTAAAGGGATTTTAATTTGAGAAATCTATTTCCCTGGCAGTCAGACCTAATGCTTCAGCTGGATTGCGTTCATTGGTGTTGCACATCATCAACATCAGTCATAAATGAAAAATGTTTTATAGTCATAAAAGCAAGAGCAAATGAGAAGCTACAACAAAACTCGCTGCCTGGAGTTTGCTTGGAGATAACTGTTCCAGAAGTTTCTGTGGATGTGCAAAGCTGTATTATTTTTGGCAAGAGTTGTAGGGGTTTTTAAGTTTTTTTTTCTTTCCTGGTAAATCTAACTGCAAAGGACAGTGTCACTGCTCTAACTTATGGGTCTGGCTGTGAGTTGAATGCAGTTTAAGGAATTAGACTTCAAGTTCTGTCAGTCTTGACTTAGCCCTGAACCAATTATGTTTTGGTCAGGAACAGAGGGGGAAGATTTGCTTTGCTTTAGTATTTTGGCTAATGTTGCACTCGACTTACAGAGTGCAGGAGTGGCCAGGGCTGCTGAATTGCCAGGGTAAGGGCTGGAGCCAGATCAAAGCCCCGGGTTAGACAAAGGGGAATCTCTGAACACTTGGTTGTGAAGGAAAAGGTTTGTGTGGATTTAGCTTGTGGCAGTTTGGAATGAAAGTAAGTACATTACTATGGAAGTTTTTGAAGTTGCTTAAATAAAGACTTAAATTCTGGAACACGTGTGAATTGTTATGGAAGTGTTTCCTAAATGTTTACTAGTGTAACTCCTCTGCAGGTTGCAAGCACCCTGAGAGAATTAGCTTGGAAAGCTGGCAGCTGCTTCTGCTCATTCCTATAAAGCACTGGTGTAATAGTTTGTGTGTAGGTGATGTTCATTGTTGCTGTTAACCTGCTTGTTTATTTGAGATTTTTTTTTTCATTTGTATGTAAAAGTTGGTGGTGATTGGGAGTTCAGAGTTATCTGATGCAAAATAGAAGTCCATTAGAAAATTTCAGGATATTTTCTTTGACAAAATTACCTTTTTTAAAAAAATTGGTTTCAGTAAATAGCTGTCAGTTAGATCTGAAATGGTAAGGGCAAATGCGAAGCCTTTGTTTAACAGATTTACATTTGTGGTCTGTTATCAGGGCTCTTTCACTTTGACAGTGTTAACTATGCCAGAGCCAGCAGTTGGTTCCTGAGGTTTTCCACTTAACCTTTCTCAGTTACATGCTTTTCTATTTGAGAGTCAGTCCCTATGTAACTGAACCTCTCTACTGTTTTACTGTACCAAAGCCCTTAAATTTTTCAGCATGGAGAATTAAGAATTACTGTCCAATTTGATTGTATGTTAGCTGAAATTGAGGATGCTGGGAAACCTCTTGCTTTCTAATGGCACTAGTTTGATACAAGGATTGATACTGAACTGTCAGTCTGTAGCCGACCTCTGCTGTACAGAAATAGATCCAGAAGTCTGGCCATCTTCCAGGTCATTGTTTGCTGCAGTTGTCACTAGTATTTTGGTTTTGGGTACGGACAAGGGAAAGTAACCTAAAAGCCAGTAAGTCTTGGAAAGAGACAGGGTAATGTTTTTATTATACTATGTGCCTGGACAATTTTATATATAAACATAGTATTAAATTCTGAAACTCTTAAAATAGAACATAAAATTAACCACAACTCAATCTGTAATGATGTAGACTATTTTGTTAAATTTCTGCAATACAGTATAAATTGATGAAAGTTCCCTTCATAAGATCTGTTTTGGGAGGGTTTCTTTTTAAGCTCAGTATTTTGATTGTTTGCCTTTAAAGTTCTGGCCTGTGCAGAAAAGTACTAACTTACTTGCTTTATAGTATTTTAATTTTATACAACAGGCAATCATCTAAATGGTATAAGAGATGCATTTCCCCTTTCTAACTCACATAATTTATAAATATGTAGCAGATTTTGTGGATTAGTTTATAATAATTTGTATGGTAATACTTAGAAAACAAAATGAACAGGGAAGATGAATTGTGTATAATAGAAGTTAAAGCCCACGGAGATCTTCTTCCAGCAAAGGATTGGGGCGTTGTATGTAGTAAAAATCTGTGATTCTTTTTCTGATTCATGTTTTACATCTGACAAAGTAATTTTTAAACTCCCTGAGCTGTCACTTTCCATTGTAATTCTTAGTATGATATGTTTTTCAAATGGTATCCTCCTTCAAAGGTGTAATAATAAAGGTGAAATTTTTATTGATATACTTCTCGGAATGGAAATTCTTCCTGGTTAAAAAGAGATGTGCTGATAATGAACAGTAATAAAAGCACTGGAGCAAATGGGTTTATTTTCAGAGAGAACAAATTTTCTATGATAAAACTTTGGCCTAGAATCTTTGCTTACTAAAATGATCACCGTGGTCACTTATATTTTGAATATTTTACTCAGATACTTGAAAAGAAAGTAACCCTTCAGAAAGTTTTGAAGGACTAACCTTCAAAAGAGTTGGCCATTTGAAAATATAGGAAACAAATTAGAACAGAAATCCATAAGATGAATATAACTTCTAAAACTTAAACCAAAAAAGGGAACTTAACTTCTTACTGCTGAACCTCGAAAACACTAAAACTTCTTTTGGAAGCTTTATGAGAGGAAGAAAAGGACAGAGAAGCTGTACGATGTCTCTTTGTGCTTAAATGTAACCTTCTTGAAACAACAAACAAAACCCAAGAAACCCACTGAACACACTAAGTTAATACAGAGATCAGATTTGTGCCAGTTTTTAAGCTGTTTTTAAGCTTAAGTTTTTAAGAAAATTATTAAGGAAAAATCAGCATTCAAAGATCCATGTTTCTTGCTCTTGTAAAGTGTGAAGAAAACTGCATTTTCTTGACAAATAGCTTTCTTAAAATGCTGGAAATCGGATTTTAGTGTCCTAAAATTATGCTTTGTACAGTAGAAACTTTAGTTTTTACATCATTGGAATACAGTAATGTCCCATTTTTCCCTCTCACATTCTGAGGAACTTTTCCAACTATTTCATATGGTTCCAGATCTGTTTTTGAGTCCTTCCCTCCCAATCTGGATATAGAAACAAGAACACAAGGAGTACATTAGTTTGTGTTAGTTACATGATCTGTGGTAGAAGAATAAAAAGTTCTTTTTCTTTTTAAAAATAGCTACGAAAGTTGTGGAGGAAGGCCTGTTTCTGTCTAATCCTACTTTACCTACAAACAAGGCTGTGTCTTTCTACTTAAAAAGGCAGAAAAGGCTTAACTAGCCAAAACAGAGGAGCAACTTCCTGCAAATTCCCGGTTCAAGACTGTCTGAAAAGGATGTGCTGCTTGTAGAGGAAATGGTTTTTACCTCTGTATGTGACATTTACGATACTTTGAGAGAACGTAGAGAAAAGACAGTGACCTAGTGTTGGAGAAAATTATTTAAGATGTAAGAATTGAAGACCTATATCTTTAGTTGATCAAAAGGGTAACGGTAAATGGAGTATTTTAGAGACATTTAAATTAGGGAAAGAAATCAGATCGTTAATTAATGAAGAAAGGTATAACAGCAGCATATAAGTTTTAATGTTACAGTCAACCAGGAGAGCAATAATCTCTCTGTGTATGTATTAGTCTTGTGGATTGTGTTCAGTATAGAGGTAGCTGTGAGATGGCCAGCCTAGATGATTTCCAGATCAAACTCTTTCAAGGGCTGCATTGTTGTTTGTATGCTGTATCTGTTTTTTTCCCCCCTCCTCCTTCTTGCCATAATTCTTCATCAGGGTATTTGTAGTAGGTCCAAACTTCTCGACCAATGTTCCAAATTTCTGCACCAGCAGCTTACAGAACACACTCTGCCTTGTACTGTAGGTGTCCTTTGACGATGAGCACATACTCTCTTTTGCTCTAGGTGGCAAACTTAGAGGAACAACTGTATTTTCCCTCTCTGTTTTTCAGCATTAACAGAAATAGTTTGTGGGTTTTTAAAGAATTATTACTTTCACTTAATGAAAGAACAAAATTCCCATTAAATAAAATGTTGTATTCCATCTGATGCATCTGAGTTCATGGCAAGAATTCAGTTGTTGGTTACTGGTTTAAATTTTAAAACCTGCTTTTGATTATGCTATCAAGTGTGATCTTAGGAAGAAATCAGAGTGAAATGCATTAGTTACAGAAGTTGCAAAGTCAAGGGATTTTTTTGCTTTCCTCCTTCTCTTGAGAGCTATAGCTGTATTCCAAAGGTATGCTTTTAATGTTAAGTGGGTGTTAGTGGTAAGAGTACAGGTCTAGCGATGCTCCTCCTAGCATTTTCTGAAGTGATTGACACCACATTTTTCTTAGATAATGACAAACAAAAATTTTAAAAAAAAAAGAAGAAAGAAAAAAGGTCAAACCTCTGAAATTCCACCCCACTCCAAAGGCAGAATGCCTTACCACAGTACCAATGGTACGTATGTACACAATTATGTGGTAAAATAAAAATCACTGTTCAGCTGGCTGGGTAGATAAGCCCTCAGGTTGTTGCCCGAGGAATCTAAGAATGGTGTCTCCAGAAATTACTGACTATTTTGTTAAGATTGTTTAAAGAATGCATTTGGTTTAGGTTGTTTTTTGTTGTTGTTGTTTTTTTGGTTTGTATTGGGTTGGGGTTTTGGGAGGTTTTTAGGCTTCCCCTTCTCCCCCCCTCCGGTCTGCTTCAGAGTTGACCCATATCTGGGGAAAGAATGAAGGGCTATTTCAGGAAGAAAAACATGTAACATGCCTGCAATGATGCAGCATTCCTGTGTGTTGATTGGCAGAGACCCTGCTTAACTGCTTCCCATCCCTTTGGTGTTTGGGCCTAGTATTTTCTGCACATTTGCAGAAAAGTGAGCCGTTCTGTGGCTTCCTATGTGTAGTTCCCATTAGCAGTTAAATATATGAACTACAAGATACTTTCTGCCACCCTTCTTTCTCCTGGAAGTCTCAATCATTGCCTTATTTTTGCCTTTAAACCTTCCATCTCAAACTCTTTATATTCTTCCAGCTCTATTTTCTTGTCCCTGACTTGGGACTCACTTAGGGTTCTGCCCTATGAATGGAAGTGGTTGTAATGGTTGTGCCTGTGCTCTAGTCATGGCTCCATTTTGTGTGCACTTGCCCTGACAATTGAAAATCATCATCTGGCTTGTTTAAAGTGGAATTGTTTTTGTTGTCCCTTAACATTTCCACCTATAAACTCTAGCAGTTCATCTGCTGATCTGTAAGTGGTTCTGTTTCTGCAAAATCAGGAGTTTGGTTATCCTGTAGGTGGTCAGGCACCTGCTTGCTTCTCTGGACTGCAAGTTTATTCCTAACTGAGCTGCCTTGTTTAAGAGTTGATCTTAGCTGTGAGTATAGTGCTGTCTGCTATATTGGAGCACTCTGGCTCTACTACACTCATTATGCAAGATGTTGGCAGAATACTGTGATTCAGCAAAATCTATTAGAAACTTTTATAGGAAAATTTCTGTTAAGATAGTCCTCTAAAGCTACATAATATAACTGAAAATATGGCATGCTCTTGGCCATCCTTTCAAATTTTTTTTTTGTGCTTTATACTCTACTATTTGTATATCCAGTCATGTGAGATGGTAAAGATTGATGGCATTCTAAAAAGGGTTAAAAACCCTATGATCCAGCACAGAAATAGACAGATTCATAGAAGATATATCTACAGTGGAAGATGATGTCTCAGTGTGTAGAGCTGGCGAAAGGGCTGCCTTCATGTTTTATTTTTGTTTGGTTTTGTTTGTTTGACATCAGTATTCTGAAAGGGGATAGTTTTGCCATTTAAAATGCTGTCTTCCTGTTCCTCTGTGCTTCCATGCTATTGTTTTGTCTGCCTGATTTCTCTAGTCTTATGTAGTTAAATAACAGGACAAGGGAGTGTCTTTTGGTTCAGTGTGTACTAGGGCTTGAAGGAATTGATTGTTTAAAACAATCAGTTTAAAATTAATTGAGAGAAATCACTGTATGTTTCCTTACTGGGGATTTGCACAAAACCATCTAGGGGGTTGTGGGAAGAGAGTCTGGACACTTTCCTGGGGTACACAAGAAAGCACATCCCTCCACACTCAACAGTGATGTTTCTGCCTCAGGGTATCCCTGAGGTCCCAGCTTCTTATCTCCTGAGGCCACACAATCCAAGGATTGTGGGGGGCTGAGCCAGACTAGAATGTAACGTGCATGTTGAGGCTTGAAGGGAATAAGGAGGCAACAGTCGGAATCCAGTGCGGCTGTTTGCATCCTCCCAGTTTGTTTTTCCACAGAACAGATGTGTTCGTCATTTACCATCCTTCTACTTTCTTTAGTAAGCTTAGTTGTGCCTAGTAATTACAGTTGGAGATCATGATGGTCTTTCTGCTGTAGCATTTGGGCAGCATTGCTAATTTTATGACATTAGTAATTAAAACCATGTTCATCTGTACAGTGCTAGTCCTGATGGAATTGGGATTTGCTGGCAATACTGTCATGCAAACAGTGAGGGTGCAAGAAGATGCTGCTTTCTGGTTTAAAATTCACTAGGCACTTACGGCATGCCATACTGAATTCAATTGACCTCAGTATAAAGAATTAAAGCTTCAGTAGCTTCTTTAACAATAATAACTTCTTATGCAGTGGTTGATTCTGAATATTTGAAAGCAATATAAACAATGTTCTGTTTTGTTTTTCAGAGAATGCAGAATCAATTGATCTCAAACAGTTTTTTGACCTACACTTCTCACATATATATTATGTGTTCTTTGAAAACTTTGTGACTATTGAAGTAGGCCTTAAGCAAAAAGGTAAGTATTCTTAATAGAACGTTTTTTGTCTTTATGCCCGTGTTTTTGTTCTAAAATAAAACGGGATGCTGTAAATAAAGCCCTGTGTGGTCACAAATTGCAACATTAGCTGTGCAGAAATATGTATAAGCACTAACTGTGCAAATAAAGGCAGAGCAGTGAGGCATGTACGCATCGCAGGGGAGCACGAGGCATTTGGTCTCTTATGGTGGGGTTTGTCCTTTTGCAAAGTGAGGATTCTTAAGATGTTACACTTTGTGCCCTGCAGAATTATTCTTTAACAAGATATTGTATAACTTAATCTCTCCCAGCTGTTGATGCCATAATAGGAAGTTATACAAGCTGTAGCTGTTATAAACTGTATTTATGGAATAAAATTTCTATTTACATAATTAAAACTAAGTTATGGTTGTATAAATGCATGCTTTCATCATTTTACGCATTTAAGGATCTTTATCAGTGCTTTTATATTTTGTTTTGTTAATGAAAGTACATCTATTTATTTTTAATTGCATCTAGGTCACAAGTCTCAGAGAGAAGAATTAGATTCTATTCTTTTTATTTTTGAGGTAAGACAATTTGAATAGGTTTTCTGGCTGTGAATTAAGTGCTGCTACTCTACAGTTGCCTAGACATACACTTTGCATTTAACTGCTTTCCTTCTTCCTTTTGCTTAGAGCTGAATTTATGTGCTTTGCATGAGAAGAAAATTAATTTGACTTGCAGTTTTACAAGAAAATGTCTAAACTGGGAAAAGATGTTTTCTGAGTCTGCAGATAGTTAATTACTCTTTGGTGGCGGTGTTTCCCCCATAGTGCATGATATGCTTTGAAATTCTTATAAAGTCAATCCTTGTTTAGTCAGGATCTTTTTGACTTTTTGATTGCATGTTATCTCTAATTTTTCTCATAATAGATTGTTACTGCAGAATTGTTTTTTTAGATACTTCTTAGTTTCAAAAAGATGATTTGAAAATTGCATTTCACAAAATCCTTTCCAAAAGCATATCTTGACTTAATTAAAGTGAATTAGAAACTAATTTAATGAAATCAGAACATTTCTGAGCAGTCACTACAGTTTAGAAATAGCTTAGAATGTCAAGTTTTTGTCTTTCCTTTTTGATGGAGGCTTCTAATTATAGGACAAGGACTATGGTGTTTTTTAAATATGTAAAACTGAAAGCTGATACAGGCTTATCACATGGTTGAATGCAAATTGAATTATTATTTATTTATTAGTGAAATATGTTGGTGAATCTGAAGAGAGCTAGTTCATTTGTTCACTAGTTCCTGCATAAAGGGACATTGGCTGATCTTTGCTTTGGAAGCAGTTGCATAGAGTGCTGGAGGCCCACAGCCAGGAATTCATTTGAGAAATTAGGTTTTTTATGAGTTTCAAATGCATGTAGTGTAAATGTTGCAAGTGCTACATGATAAATTTTTAACTACCTTTATTACCAACTGCTCTGTTTCTTACCTTCTGAAGATGATGATCCTCCAACCTAGGTATAGAGGTCTTGTCTTCAGCGTTTAGCTGTAGCTCATTGTCCCTCTTGAGAAGGCAGAAGCAAATATTTGCTTGTGCCACAGAGGCAAACTGACAGCTGAATGCCCTAGCTTAAGCCATTAGAAAGGTGGACTAACCTAATACAACCTGTTGTGAACTAGAGTAACAGAGATACTCATCCCATTCCATTCCCTATGCTATAAGAAGCAGTATCCATCAGAGGCAGTGGAGCCAGATGAACTGCAGTAACATCTGAAGTCTCCAATGCAGGATTTGTCAGACAGTCTGTTAGAGCCTTTGGGCTTCTTAACTTTAGGAATGGGATCATCTTGAAAGGATGGTAATGCTTCTAAGGAGAGCAGTGTGGGAATTTTCTAAGTTGACATTTCAGCCTCTGATTTGTGGCCTTTGTAAAAGTGCTCTTTTGTCTTCTGTGAGCAATACCTGCAGTATACATACTTGGGTTCTATTTTTTTGTTTTTGGGGTTTTTTTTTTAGAAAATTTTGCAACTCCTTCCCGAAAGGATTCATCAGAGATGGCAATTTCATAGTATTGGTAAGTTGATTTTCTTCCTTTCTTTTTTTTTTTTTAATCTTATCTTTATTAGTGGCTACCAGTAGTTTATGTTACTTATTTCCTTGAACTTTAAGTCATGTAAGTGGTATTGAAACTCTTGGAAACTAGGTTAAGGAGGGGAAAAAAAAGAAAAAGCAAATGAAACAAAAAAAGTCACCAATGTAATGAATGCTCTTCTAGATAGAAATAAATTTGGGAATCTGGAAATAGAACAGTGGCTGAGAAAGAACAAGGACAATACGGAAAGTTTAATGTTTTAATTATTATTTTTTCCTTATTTTTTTCCTTTCAGTAATACATTTCAAAATTGACATGAGGTTTGTGTTTGTAAATGGGGAATGCTGATGTTATGCAAAGTGATGACTTGAGAATGATTTACTTTTAATGTACACATCTCAAAAGCCCTTGGGGGAAATTACTATACATTATGAGGAATTTACGAAAGGTGATATTTGGTTTTTTTTCCTTCTGGCATTGAGTCAGTTGCCTGAAGATATCAAGGTCACCAAGATTAAGTTGGAGATTGCCAAGGACTTGTTTAAAAGTTACTGTCAAGTCTGACCGAGAACTCTGACATCTTACTTAATACAGAAAGAAAGAACAAAAGCAAAAAAAATGTTTTTCCTTTTTTTTAGGGTTGATTCTGAAGAAGCTTCTTCACACTGGAAATTCATTAAAGGTATTGAAAAAGTTGCATACTACTTTTGTCTAAAAGACTTAAAAATACAAATAAGAACAGAAGGGCAAATTTTTATTCTAAAAGCACAGGAATCAGAGCTAGATCATGATTTGTGTGTCATGAAAGAATGACCTCAAATCATCACCTTTACCTCGGTAGAACTACTCACATTAGTAATGTGTTTATAGTGAGTATCCAGTGGCTTAAAGGATTTTGCATTAGCACAGAAGTATTGCCTTAACCATTCATTGTTAGGGCCAAAGGAACTGGTTTTGGAATGAGAACTACCTTGGAAGTGGAAGATTATCTATGCCAAAGAGACCTGCTGGTGGGTAGAGTAATTTAAATGGCTGACCATGAGACAAAAGCCACTCACATGTAACATGTAGTTATGGTACTGCGGCAATCAGCTGCGCCATTCCTCTGTAAACCACCTGCAGGCTTGTCTGGTACTGAAATTCTCCATCCGAGAGCCAGGAGGGGAGTGCTCTAGGACTCCATCACGTTTTTTGAAGGAGAAATGGAAGAAGGTAAAATGTGTCCCTCTGATACAGAAAGCTCGCTCTGTTATAAATCATGAACACATTCAGAAATTTTATGTCACTCTTTATTTTTGGAGAAAGTCATGTGGCATCTTGTAATGCTGTAGTCAGGCAAGTGATTAGATGTGTTGGTTTTCCTCCTCTTCTTTCGGAGAAACCTCTGTGAAAAATTCTGTAAGGCAAACAGCAGTGAAGGTGCCAGGGTTGCCCTTGCATTTCAGCAGGAGCAGCAGATGTGTTAGTTTAGCTCTGCTGATTGCAGGTGGTCATACTGTCTTGTCTGTTCTCATTTTTTCTATCACTCACCTTCTTCTCAGTCCAGGACAAGTGGAGATTCTTTTGTATGTTCTGGGACAAGATAATTTGTTCTGTTTTTTTCCCTTTTAAGATACGTCGAGAGGGTGTGCGTCTCTTTCTTTTGTGGCTGCAAGCACTTCAAAATAACTGTAGTAAAGAACAATTATGGATGTTTTCTTGCTTGATTCCTGGATTTTCATCACCACAGTCTGAATATGGCCCCCGAACGCTAGATAATCTCATTAACCCTCCGCTTAATGTTCAAGAAAGTAAGTTATTTGGTAATACTACTCAATTCTCAACATAATTCAATTCTTGTCACAGAAAAGGCAGGTTGAAGTACATATGTAATCAGGGAGATGATGGAGCTATTAATGAGTTTCTTAGCAGTTTATCAGATCTTCTTTCAGTAGCAACTGTTTTGTTGTTTTTCAGGATGAGTTGATTTTTGTGGTTGTTGGGGTTTTTTCCCCAACTATGGCTATTGTAGCTTAGCACATAGTGGGTAAAAATAAACTGACCAATTTAATGTAGTTCTTCAGAATTGCAAGAGGATACTGCATCTACTGGAAACTTGCACATTCTGCTTGCATCAAACATTTGCACTGGCTTTCATACTCCAGGGACTGAGCTATGCAAAGCAATATCTGGTGTGGCCTTCAAGAGAATGAGGTTGTGAGGGCACTGTGTAAGGACAGATGTGTCTGTGTATGAGCAGGGAATTAAGGCTGTGGTATTCTTGCAACTTGAAATGTTTGAAAAACATTGGACCTTGTAAATTGCAAAACATGCGGTCATAAAGGTTTATGTCAATAGAAAAGCTTGGGCATTCTGAGTTAAGGTTTTTGTACTTTCTAGATTTTTTTCCTTTTAATGGTAGGGTCATGATCCTGACTAATCAATAGAGTGAGGATGATTTTTCTCTTTAAGATGATTCTTATGACAGTTTTTCCTATGTTCACTCTAGAAGTACCAGCTACTGGTTACTTTGGGGAGCCTCTTGCCTCCTAACTTGATTTATTCCTGTTAGTGGGATTTTAAGCTTACTTATTAATGAATTGCAGTTGGATGGGATCATAAGTGCAAACTATGTATTCGCATAAATGGGAATAAGAAGTTAACTGCTTTTTCTTGTGAACGTTATGTGCTATTGTGTTCTTTTCTCTTCATCTGGTGTTTTAGGATTTTATTGCTTGTAGAGGTGAGCATTGTCTCTGTGACTAGTAATTACATTTTCTGAAACTTAGCAGACAAATTTCGCGGCAGGATAGCTCTGCAGGTAAAAGATTGCTACATCCTTAAGCCCTGTTTTGGAGTTATCTTGAAATGCAGAGTGAAATGTGAACATCTATAGAAAGAAGAGAAAAATCAACTCTGCAGTCACTTCACTGTCAATGCAAAGAAATGATACAGCTAGTTAAATTTAACAGAAATGTAGCTGATCAACCAGTAAATGAGAAAATTGTGAAAGATGTAAATAAAGATTTGGCATTTGTGCAACATAAATGTTACTCTATTTTTTGCATAAATGCCAGAAGAAATCAGATTACACCTTTTTGGAAAAATTCAGTTTTGGCAGGTAGATTCCCAAGGTGCATTAAGAAAACCTTGTTATCTGCTGTGCTTTTTATATATGGTGGTTTATTAGAAAAAAATTACTGATTTTCATTAATCTGTGCATGGATTGTTTTCCCTATAACTGTCTCTGCTTACGCCAGTGCATTTCTACTTTTCATAACTTGGTAGATATTTATGCATGAGAAGAAATGGTCTAAATGTTAGATGTGCTTCCATTTTTCTTTAAATAGCTCAAGTGACTATAGAGGAAATCACTCCACTTGTTCCTCCACAATCGGGAGATAAAGGACAAGAAGATTTAACAAGCTATTTTTTAGAAGCACTTTTGAAATACATGGTAATTCAGGTATGTTCTTTAGTTTTCAAGCAAGCAAGTATGAAACAAGTAACACCTCTGTCCATTGCAGTAAGTTTTTTACCTGTAGCACTGCAGATGTATATAAATATCTTTTAAAGATTCCTTCCCTTTGCCCCTTCCTCAAGTGTCCTTTGTAAAAAGCATATTCTCCTAGAAAATCTTGACTTCTGTCTGAAGATTCCTAGATCTTTTACTGGAGGATCTTGCATCAGATTGTGGCATAGAGAAAAAACTACTTGTCAGTCACTTCCGGCAATGCTGATTCCAATTCCCTTCCCATTTTCACCTCTCCTTCCCTATCCTGTTGCTTTCAACCAGTGGATCAGCTGTGTGCAGAAAATGAAGACTTGAATGAGTATTTAGTCCACAGTGTGCAACTCAGATTCATACTGTGTCATTCCCGTCATAGTTTGACACTTCCATGATCTCAGCCACTTGAAATGGCTAGGACTGGGCATGGCAGCAGCTTCTGTCAAAAACTGTGGCCTAGCTGTAATATGTTATGTAATTGATTTGCTGGCCAACTGACACAAGCTGCTTCTGAGCCTGCTCTGCTGTCATGTGCACAGCAAGGTGCTTGACTGCATGACATGTAGTAGGAGTTCCAGGGTCCTGCCTTCTAGGTCAGACTTGTCCAGCAGAACCCAGCTGGGTAGCTATCCGTAGGTTTTTCTTCACACTTCTGTTGGTTTTGCTAAAGAAGATGGACAGTGTACAAATATGACCAATGTTAAGCATTTCATGGCTTCCCTTTGTTTATCTTTTTCTGAACTTGCCATGCTGGAATAACTCGCAACCTTATTTTGTTGCTTCCAGCATCTCCCAGTTTGACTAGAGGTCATCATACTTGTGATATGTAGAGTAAGCTTATTGCTGACAATTCATTTTGCAGAAAAATAGCCCTTAGATTTTTTAAGACAACTGCTCTCTCTGTAGTAAACTGGTAATATTATATTTAAATTCATGTAAGTCATTGAGGCAGGTGTCAGACAACTTGTTTGCTATGTGAGTACTCAAGTATTTTGTTGAAGTTGCTTTATGGGCACTGATAGTTGCAGGCTGAGTAGTTACTACTTTGATACTAAGTTCTGTGAAAGGACTTTGTGTCATGAAATTATACATATCACCCATTCTATTGAATTATATTGGGGGGTGAAATATGCATATATATATATATATATATGTATTCTACTCTAAAGATCCTGAAAATATATCATACTAGACCTGAGGGTTTGAGTAAGGAATGGAGGACTAGAGGGGAAAAGGGGGGGGGGAGGGGAGGAGGGTGAACTCTTCCTCTATGTTATTTATGATAGACTTGACAGATTACCCAGCTCTGCAGGCAGATGGATTCTCCAGAGCAAAGATGGAAACTGCATGTTGAGTTTCTTAAGAATTTACCATGCTTCATACTCCTCACCATATAGGAAAACATTTTGTAATGGGGAATGCTTAGCACTCATGATCCATGATAGTACATTTGTGTAACTGAGCTTTAAAGTTGTATCTTCTGATGAATGTGGTTGAAAAATTTGTTTGTTTCGTATTGCCAACTGCACAAATGAATCCCAGTACCTATTAAAATGACTATATGGACAGTTATTAGTTGAAATGTGCTAAAAGAAATTGTCAAAGAAATATTTGGAGTGGCATGGGTAATTATTCTTCTAAAACATTTTTAAATATAAAAATAGTTTTATTAAAAGCAGTGAATTTGGGTTTACTCCCTAACTTGGCAAGATTATTGTAAAAGCAGATGTATTTCTGTTGGTTTCAGTATTCGATGTGTTCAAGTTCGTTTTGAAGCAATGTTTTGGGAGAGAACAGTCTTTTTTTCATTGATGTTTCCTAGATAGTTTGTTTCACCTTTCTAAAACTGTTTATTAAAACCTGTATGATTTTGTTACAAAGAAATAACTGGAGAAATGTCCTCTTTGTACATTAACTTTCTTTTCTACTTAGAGATGTTTACTTTTTCCAATTTCTTTTGTTAAGGTTAAGAGTTTAGAATGGAAGAACAAGGAAAACCAGGAAAAGGGATTTTCATTTTTATTCGCAAATTTTAAGAAATACTACTTACCTTCTATTTTCCCAAACATCTGTAAGGAGACCAGCTTGTATAACCCTATACTTGGTAAGTGTTAACACAGCTGATAACTTCTTATCTATTAGATAAAATGAAATGGTTTTATGATCTGATTAATGAGAGGTCTCTCTGCCCAAGTTAATATGCAAACAAGACCAAATGCCAGTTCAACAATACCAACTTGATTTTGTAACATTAGGTGTGTAGGGGAAAGAGAAAGAGATTGAGAGAAGGAGAGAGTTAGTGCAAGCAAAAGGTAGCTCCCACCTGTGGATCCAGCAACATCCCATTGATCCTTCTTCACTCTGGACTTGGTGATGGGGTGGGGGTCCTGGTTCATTCTTCTGTTGGTAAGTCCTGCACAGAAAGGGCTGCTGGAACCGTAAGGTTTTGTGTCCACTGATGAATCTTTTCACTATTTATACATTTTAGCAAACAAAGGAATTAATGCTTTTGGCTATAAGTTACATAGCTCTCTTATTAATTAATATTCTGGCTTCTATTGATTAAATGATTCCCTTGCTTCTTATGCTAATTAATCTGCATGCTTAGTTTTTCTCTTCTTTTGCATCAGTGGATTTCTTAGTCTGTGGGCTGTGAGTTGGTGGTCATGATCTCCCCCTGCCAGAACTACCTTTTACCCAGTTGGAGCTGATTTTAGCACAATTGCTGAGTTGGTTTTATTGGTTTCTTCCTGTCTGGGGAGTTGTGACAAATGTCCTTGTGGCTCCTAAATTCTGCATTCTTTGTATCCACTATCAATGATACATCCTTCTTCCCAAGCTTTGTTAATCTCCCGCTAGGTCCTAACACCTGGACAATAGTAGTACCTTTATACAGTCTTAAGTTCTGGGTATCCACAGAGGCCTAGTCCAGGGGCCTTGGGTGGCCATTGTTGGTCACAGATGCTGTCTGTTCCATAATTTGGGATGATCTTTGTTTGACTGGTGATATGCATATGAGCTGTTGCTTCCCTTCACACAGTCTGTCACAGTTTGATTGCATTAAACAGGATGTGGTAACCATATCTTGCTTCTGCCAAGCCTGGAATTAGCACTTTCCTGTCAGAAATTCCTCTGTTCTGTGGCCTTAACAGTGTTTGAGACAGGTGACTGTTCTCTTTAACTCCCAGCAAGAGAGTATAGCAAAAGTTTTTTGCTTGAGTTACGTTGCCCATGAAGAGCCCTTCACAAGTATTTCTCATGAAAGAACATATTATGGTTCCTGTTCATGGTTTTCAATTCTTTCTTTGTGAAGGCCTCTGACCCTTTCATTAGAGTCACTCTTGCTATATTAACTTGACTGAGGTAAATGAAATGTTCATGTAAAACAGTTCTCTAATGTGACCTCTATTGTTGATGTCAGTTGTGCTCTGAAGAGAAATACTGCTGCTGAGATAAAAGGTGTTAGTGTGCAGTTCTTTGTCTGCTGGCTTTATCTGTACACAGTGGTAGTGTTTGGATCATACAGTGCTTGCGCATAGTTCTGACAGGGCAGAGTTAGGTTTTTGTGCCAACTGCATTTTGTCAAGAGCTTGCAATTGGAAGAGGAGGCTAGAGTTTAACAGTCTTTTAAGCTGATGGTACTAGAATGTACTTTCCATATAAAGATTAGAATTTTAGGTTTAAGCAAACCTAAGAAAAGTTTTACTCAATTTTTTAGCACATTTTAAACTCGAACGTTGCTTGCAAATCTTGATTTTTGTTATCTCGGGTTTGCATGCACCCATGCACCTGTTGGTTGTAAGGCAACAGAGTTCCAGACTCTTCTTTGCAAAGCGGTACCCTGTATGAAGGCTTTAAGCTACCATTTCATTACTTGAAGAATACAAACACCTCACCTCACGGCTCCTCTTATCTGTCGGTGCAGCATCTGAAAAGGATTAGTAGTGATGTCAACACACGATTCCGTATTATAAAATCAGACTGTCAGGAAAGTGTGTTGAAAAGGTCTTAGGTTCTTCCAGTCTATGTACATTTATCTGAATTTCAGAGATGGTTGTTTCAAAACAGCGTTTTCCTGGTAAAGACAAACAATGGACGTTCTCATCTAGGGGAGAAGAAACTGTCTAATTTCAGCCATAAGTAATAGTACAAGAAGAGTTATGGAAGGTGCTGAAGAGGTTCAGTGATAAAATAGTTACAAGAGGGATAGTAAGCAGTGCTGAGACAGCAAATCTACCCTTGCTTGATGCCCTCAAACAAGAAATATGGAAATGATATTTTCTCTTTCTATGAAGATCTTGATTGAGTCTTCCGCAGAACTGTTACTGTAGTCCTCTGTTTTATCACAAACTGTAAACAAGAAAATTCCAAGGCCTTAATAAAGAAGAGGACAATGGGGAACAAGAAGAAAAGGGCACAGATCTCCAAAATTATTGAGTGCCTTAAACTGTGCAAAGTCAGCAACAATGATGAGAATTTTTTTTCAACAATACAGTGATAAATATATTCAGAAGCACTGGTAAGTAGAATCTTTTCTCCTCTAAGAAGTTCTTCTCTGGCATGCATTTTCCCACGCTATTTGAAAATAATCCTGTGCCTGTTTTGAATTTACAGGATTTAGGCTGAAAGCAGGGCAAATTTGGACACTGAATCTGCTACTAAAAACAATTCTTATGCTATTGGTGTAATGTTTAATTTAGGAGAAGTCATGAGGTACAAAACAATGGCTTTAGTAAGGTAGCATTGATACAGAGCTTTACTGGATATAGTGTATTAGACTGAGGTTTCTTTCTTTTTTCCCGCTTTCCTTCTTTCTTTTCAGATAAATATATTGGTTACAGTAACAAGCACCGCGCATTGCAGTTACAAGAAAGCTAGTATTGTGCCTTGCATTAGAAAAGCCTGTGAGATTGTTTTTTGTAGGGTTTGGTTTGGGGTTTTTTGGCGGTGGGTTGGGGCGTTTTTGTTTTGATTTTTTGTCTTACTGTTTATTTTGATTGTAATGTCTTTTTTAAACATCTGCTGAGATTGAGTTAGAAACTGTGTAGGAAGAGCTACAAATATGGCAGTAAGATTTCAGGGGCATTGCTTCTTCCATTATAATAATATGCCTTTCTCTGCCATTTCCGAGTCATTTAGATGGGCTCCTTCATTTAGGGAAAGCTGTCCTACAGCTTTCTTTAGCTCTTCATTCCTTATGAATGCTTTATTGCCTTAAAAATTAAGTGTGGTCAAAGCTTACTGGTGTTCACCATTATAACTGGGTTTGCTGGGCTTCTCATTTTCTACCCTGTGTGTGTCTTCCACCACCTACAGCTTCCTGCCCTTTTTGGAATTGGCTCATGTCAGGTTCCCAGAGGGGGAAGGGCAACAGATGTGGAAAGCCCAAAACAGAACAGACAGGAAAAATGGAAAGTTGGGGGAAGGGAGTATTTCCTCATGTGCTGTTTGAGTCAGTCTAACAGGTTCTATTTTGCTTTGGTTTTTTGTCTGTGTCCTCATTTGAAGACTTAATACCTGCTGCCAACATGGACAGAAATGTGAAAACAGAAGAAATGGCTGAAGGAAGATACGTTTGAGAAGCAGCTGCAGCACATACTGCAGCTGAAACAAAATATATAGAGAAAATGTTCAGAGAGGGTATCGTGAAACTAGAAGGAGACTATACTGCAAAAACATGCTTACTGCATGTTTAGTCCTTTTGAAAATACTGCAACGTTTCTGCTCTTCTGAATGCTAACAGATAGCAAAGAGAACTGATTTTTGTATCTTTAATACTGTGCTATCAGGCATTTGCTTCCTTCTTTCACAGATTGTACTGTTATATATGCTTCTGTTTAAGATATCTTAATTTTTAATTTTCTTACTAACCTGCTGTTTTCCACAGAATGAAAACAATATATTGAGGTTTTTTATTTGCAGTAAATAAACCATTTGTAAACTTTTCAAAAAGTATTCTGTGCATTTGTTACTTATTTAGGTGGATGGTATGCAGGAATCATGGGGGTTTTTGTTTAAAATAATGCGTCCATTGAAAAGTGTGGATGTAACTTTTAAGTCTGTACTGGAAACATTCCTAGTTTAGCAGCATAATCCTGAATTTTTCACTCCTTAAGTCTGTGGCAGTTGAAATGATACTGAGATATACCAGCTTGGGTATCATTAATGCTGGTGCTGGATTTTGTGTATTTGTAATGATAACAAGGAGATCTTTACAGTGGTCTGGCAGATAGGCTGGCTTCACTTTAGATGCCTTAAAAAAGCTGTTGTAATTTAATTGCCTAGATAGTAGTTGTTTGCTTTTTCACTACTGTCCAGATAGCTCCTGTATTCTGACACCATAAACTGTCAAAGTTATGCAGGATCCCTTAAAACAACTCTTGACCTTGCACTGGGAAGAGACAGTCGGGGAACAACTTTATTTTGTTTGGTGTGACTACTTTATATCTTCTTTGAGTCTCACTATTAGTATTTTTGAACTGCTTTCTGTCCTGTAAAACCATGGAACATCTCTCTTGCTCACATACTACAGGCTATAGAAGAGTTGAGGCAGTGCTGAAATACCCTCTCTGTCCGATATGTCAATGTATCTGTATAGGACCAGCATTTTCTATGCTTTCTTGGTTTTTTTTTGTTGTTTTTGTTTGGATTTTTGTTTATCATGTGTGTGTTTTGGTTTGGGGTTTTTGTGATGTCACTAAATTAAAATCATGATACTGAAACACCAGCATCAGAGTATTCTGACAGCACATAGGTCCTCACACAAATATTCATCTTCTTTTTGTATTGGAGCATATCACATACTTGCCCTTCTAGAGCTGGGACTAGAGTTGGTTGGCATACTGGTACCAGAGAAATGTCATTTGCACATGAAAGTGCTGTTGCTGTTTCAGGTTTATGATTAGTAATGTAGAACTCTTCTGCACCCTGCCTTGGATTGTGAAACCCAGAAGTGGCGTTGCATTCCTGAGTCATGGAAAAACCAATTTAAAAACAGTATCCATGTGTGTCCCCATCCTTGTAGTGCGTTTACCACACATGTCCATTCCATCCACACTGAGTTATTAAGTACAGTCACAGTTTCTTCTGAAGCAGATTCAGGACTACTGATGACTCTAGCACAGCAGAGAACCAGAAGAGCTCAATAGTTCTGAACCATCACGTAGAACACGGAATGAAGAAAATGAAATTGTTTATTATAGGCCCCAAATAAGCACAGTTCCTGCCAGCTGGTGTGCCACTGGACATCATTCATTACATTCCCTGCATGCCAGTACAGAAGCTATTGCCACAGAATCGTCTTTCACCTAAGTCATAGGAAGATGCATGTGCCTGTGGTCTGGCAGCAAAGTCCAGGAAAACTGGCCAGTGTAGATGTGGCACTAGGTGAGACTGTAATGCTCACATGGCTTTGGAGCAGGATTTCTCTGTTCTATTCATGTTTCACCTATTGCAGGGCCAGAAGAGGCTGTGCTTATTGCAACTGCTCTATACATTTTGGAATTGTACATCTCCCTTTGTAGCCATGATTAGATTTGAAAATATCTTAATTCTATATGAAAACAGTTTTCTTGTATAGGCCATAGTCTAGTTAACAGTTATTTTGATGCTTAGAACTTTTTTGTAGTTTTCAATGAAAATGTGCTGAAGTTCATATTTAAATATTGACTACAACATGTAGCTTAAAAAACCCTGAAAACCACGAAAAGAAATGCGTTTACTTGTCTGGAAAAAAAGTGCAAGCAAAGATGTAAGGCTATAGAAATCACTCTCAGATGAAAAATTAAACATTTTGCATAGCAGAAGTTAGTTTTTGTCTTTTGGATCAAACAGTGTTGTCTCCCTTGAGGTGAAAATTAAAGTATTTTGACATCTTATAATATTTGAAATTTTCTTTATTGCATCCATTTCAGCACATCTTGTAATGAGTTGTGCAGCAGTGAATGCAACAGAACAACACCTCTAAAAGTTCACATGTATTGATTACAGTTTTAGGATTTATTTCTTTCACAGAGCTTTCTGTCTGCACATATTTTTAAGATACTGTATTTCTTCACAGATATACCGCAAACGAGACCAAAGCCGCACTATGTAATGGTTAAGAAAGATGCTGAAACCAATGAGGCAATATATTGCACAAAGGAACCATTTATTAAGGCTCGCGTTATTGTCATTCGATGGTTGGTGTCTTTCTGGCTTGAGCCAAAACCTCATACAGGACCTCATATTCCTGGGATGGAAGGTGAAAATGTGCCAAAGAATATTCAGGTAAAACCAAATACACTAAAATGTGTTTGTTTTTGTCTTAATTGTTACATCAGCAGTATGCACTCCCGCAATAATTACAGCTAAAGGTAAAAAAGGAATTTCTAAACAAATATTAGGCTTATTAATTCAGTTTGGAATGACCTGCTATACTGCCTTTTTTTTTTTTTCAAATTCTGCAATTTGTTTTTAATCAAAGAGATGTAAACCTTGAAATGCAGTGAATCCTTTTTTTTTATTTTGTTTTTTTCTTGAATTTGTTGTATTGCTTTAAATTATGCTGCTGTATAACTTAAATTATAGCATTCTATTCTTATACTAAAAATGAGCTATGGAATATTCTTTAATTTTTGTTTCAGAGAGCAGCTGCTAGCATGGCTTCAAGAGAAGACAGCAAAAATGACAGTACTGATAAGCAGGACCGAAATGCAGAGCCAGAACAATCTCATTCTAATACAAGTACTCTAACAGAGAGAGAACCAAGTTCTTCCAGCCTCTGCAGTATTGATGAAGAGCATTTAACGGATATTGAAATTGTCCGCAAAGTCTTTTCTTCTAAAAGAAGCAATGTTAATTTTCTAACTGAGATTTTCCGACAGGTAAAAAACCCTCTTTAAAATGCACAAATCTTATTATTATATTGTAAGTTATTATGTCATGGGTTTTTTTTAAGAGCCCTTGTTAAACAGAACATTATATAAAATTACCCTTTTCTTCTGGCATCTTGCCTTTAAGAATCAAAAAGCTAAAATTCTGAAATATTTTCTGTGTAGAATAACCCCGTTCCTGATTTTTCTAATTTTTATCTTTAGTAACCAGTTTGACAACATTTAACTTGGACTTTATAGTTCCCCATAGATGGAAATGTTTGATCTTTTCATACATCAACAGTAGCTATTAGAACTCACAACCAACCGTATTAACATAAGCCTGCTGTGGGAGTCTGCAGCTGTTCAAGAGCTGTTTTAGGAGCAACTGAATGTCCTTACCTTGATAGTGTTCATGAGAAGAGTGGGATCGGTGGCTATAGATGGTAACAACTTATGCTTCTGACTTCACTGCAACCAGAAATGTTAGCTGAGCATACTCAAAATAGTGTTTCTCAACTGGAAACTACTAAACAAATTTAAACTGAGAACATGTGCCAGAATATGGAGTCTTTATTTGTAGTAACTTTGGGTTCGATGTGGGAAAATAGAACAAGATAAACTTTCTTTATGCCCCATGCTGTAGATCAAAAGACAAAGAGAGTTTTCTCAATAATGGTAAAGAAAAGTATACTAAGTTTCAAGTTAAATGCATAACACTAACTACTTTAAACAGGAGAAAGCTAAACATTTTAAAACTCTGTTATATCTGGATGAAATGGGTTTTTTTTTGAATGAGGCAAGTAAATGTCAGAAGTTTATCCATAGCCTTTGTATTGAAGAGCTTGGGCACATTACTGAAGAAGATAGTTACCTGAATTCAGCTGCTACTCAAGCGTTTGCAGAGTCTGAGACAAATGTTATCTAAATTATGAACCATCTAGTTAAAAACTGTCCCCACAATGAAAAGCAGCAGCAAAGGCAATTTTCTTCATTCTTTTCACAAGGTACTTTGTGAGTTATATAGATTATTTGGCTTTCATGTGCAGTTATGGGACCTCATTTACATAATTATTTAGCCAGGAGCTTTCAGTGTAAATTAATTTCTAATACGCCAGATGTTTGTAATGTTTCTAAAACGTTAGGACTAAGTTATTCCAGTAAAGAGAAGGTTTCAGTTGTAAAACAGATGGAAAGATTGTTTGTAGAGAACAAGTTTTATGCATTTTAGACTTCAGGGTACAAAAAAATGTATATGGTCTTGCAGAAGACTGCTAGACTTGATGAGCAAGTGTGTGACTGATGAACTTGTCAATTTAATTCTGTAATACTTTAGCTGAATTCCTTTTAGTGTCATAATGGTATGAAATATCTATTTCCAGAGCGAACATACAACTTGTGTTAAGTGGGCCCTCCCTAAAGACATGGGCAATGAGGTTCCAATATTCACAGAATGGACTCTGTAAAGCTATGTGTTAATGTAGTTTATCTGTTCTTTTAAAAAGATAATTAGGGCATCATGGTCTTTGGTAAACGTATTTATAGTTAGTTAAAACCTGACTAACGTTAAAAGTTTCTGGTCTATTGTTGTTATCAGCACAGCAGATACAGAAAACCCACTGAAGAGGGCACTGATCTCCTATTACACTAACTCAAATGCATGATTTTTAGGAACAGTGATTCTAAAATCTTTTCAGGGAGTCATTTGTTTTAAGGATACTGTTTTGTAAAATCTCACTTAGCTAGAAATAGGATGGATGGCTGCCAGTATTGTGTGTTGCGTGAATTTTTTCTCAGTCATTTAGAACTGGCTTAACTCCATCCTTACAAATCCTCTGAATAGAGAATGTTGTAAAAGAAACTTCTACTCATTCTTTTTGCATACTTTTGATGAGTGTTTAGTTCTTAATTTCAGCAGGTTAGGTATTAAAGTATTTTCCTGACAAGTTTCTTTGTTTAAATCTGCGGGTTTTTTTCAGTTTACGTATGAAGAAAGTGAGCAAACATTTAGTTTAGGAATAATTTGTATGATCCTACAGTGTGTGTATTTTTTTCCCCCTTACCTCTTAGAACTTGTACGTTGTAGAGCCCAACTTGGTTTCAAGTATTGTGACTGGATTTTGTTTGTTTCTTTTTCTACTCACAGGCATTTCTACTGCCAATATGTGAAGCAGCTGCCATGAGGAAAGTGGTAAAGGTGTATCAGGAATGGATTCAACAAGAAGACAAACCTTTATTTATGAAAGAACCTGAAGAAATAATGCAGTGCACAACTGTAGATTGTGATGAAAACGTTGACCATAATTCATCAGAGAAAGGAAAAGAAAGAGAAGAGGTAAAATATTGTTGGTTAATATTTGTGCGTTGTTTTCCTATGCCAGTAGGCAGAGAAGTGGCTTCCTTAGTAGTTTATAAGTGGTTTACTTTGATATTAGGGCATCTTTTGGGGAAAATTAATGGTAAAACACTGCATGAATGAAATACCAATTTTATCCATTATCTGTAACTTTTTAATGTGGTTAGTTCAATTTAAAATTTCATATATTTTTATGAATTTGTGATGTGGATTATACAGTATGCCAACCTTCAGCTGTATAAAAATTATATACAGATAAAAAGATGAGGAAAATAGTAGTTGTTTCATTCAGATACGTCTAAGGTAATTGCTGCAAGCTTCATGAAATATTGTTGTGTCTTCAAAGTGCATTTGTCTGCCATTGTTTATTATTTAGTATCTGTTATATCCTTTTTCCTTTAATATAAAGTCAAATTGCCTGTCTACAAATCTATGGGACTTTAAGAAAAAATATTTTTCAGGAAAAAGGGATGAACTCCAGTCATGTTAGAAATTCAAACTGGACAAGAAATGGTTGTTATGAAGACACTTTGCATAAAACATCTGAAATTGATATGGAAGAGCAAAATGTACGAGCTGGAGTGCAGTCAGTATTGCAGGTATGAAATAGACTTGATATCTAATTTTATCGAAATTATCAATCTAAATCTATCTAAAAGTCTTGTTATCAGCACATAAAGAGAGGGATGAAATGCAATACTTCTGCCAGGGAATCTCATGCATCTCTAAAGCATCTCTAAATTTTAAAAATTATTTTATATGTAACAACTATGGTGATAAATAATGTTAGATTAATGATAGTGCTTCACTGTACCTTTTTTGACCTTAAGGAGGACGATGAGTAGACCAGTGCTAGGTAACATGGCAAAAAATATCTTGATGGCAAGGAGATCCTGCAGAGAGACCTCAACAAATTAAGAGAGGTGGGCAATCACCAACCGTATGAAGTTCAACAAGGGAAAGTGCCAGATTCTGCACCTGGGATGGGGCAGCCCTGGATATTCATACAGACTGGGGAATTAGATGTTGAAAAGCAGTGCCATGGAAAGGGCCCTGGGGGTCCTGGTGGATGGCACGTTGAATATGAGTCAGCAGTGCCCTGGCAGCCAGGAGAGCCAAGCCTGTCCTGGGGGGCATCAGGCAAAGCATCACCAGCTGAGTGAGGGAGGGGATTGTCCTGCTCTGCTCTGCACTGGGGCAGCCTCACCTTGAATATTGTGTGCAGTTTTGGGCACTGCAATATAAGGAAGATAAAAAGCTATCAGTGAGTGCCCAAAGGAGGGCAACAAAGATGGTGAAGGGCCTTGAAGGAAAGCCACATGAGGAGAGGCTGAGATCACTTGGTCTGTTCAGCCTGAAAGAAAAGGAGACTGAGGGGAGACCTCATTGCAGTTACAACTTGCTGGTGAGGGGAAGAGGAGGCATAGACACTGATCTCTATGGTGACCTGTGACAAGACCTGAGGGAATAGCATGAAGTTTTGTCAAGGCTGGATATTAGGAAAACATTTTTCACTCAGAGGGTGCTTGGGTGGAGGATGGAAAAGGTTTCCCAGGGAAGTGGTTACAGCACCAAACCTGACAGGGTTCAAGAATCATGTGGACAATACTCTCAGGCACATGGTGTGACTCTTGGGGGTAGTCCTGTGCAGGCCCAGGAGTTGGACTCAGTGATCTTTCTGGGTCCCTTCCAACTCAGCATATTCTGGGATTCTGTGAAATAATTCTACTTAAGTGTTTTGTGAGAATGTTTAGAGACTTTTTTTCTTTTACACTATTAGTCACCACACACAAAACATCCAATGATTAACAAGGTGTGCAGGGACATTTTCTCATCTTTTTCTAAATTTACACCATTAAGTGTTTGAAAAATTTAATCCGACTCTGCAACTCTCCAGTGATAATCTTAAGGAATGGGAGAGTTGCAAGAGTTACCTAACAGAAGTTTTAAAACTGCTTCTAGTGAATTTGGCAGGGTAGAAATTGTGTTAATTTGAAATGTTTAATGAATTACTTTACTGAAGTTGAGACTATAGAAAATCAAGAGTGTATAATTTGAGGCTCTTTGAAATGCTCTTAAGGTCATATAAAGTGTGTGCGTTTGATGTATACGTGTGCACATACATGCATAGAGGGGGGTATATGACTATAGCCTCCATATATTCTTTTATCCAGCAGAAAATTGATTCTGAACGAAATAAAATAGACCTGTGCCTTTGCCACTTTACTGTGTGTGCTTCTACTGTGGGTGAACATACTAATTAAAATCAATTTTTACCACAGCTTGAATGATTATCTGAGTAGGGTTTTCTTTTGTGCTGTACGCTGTTATATATAAAAATAAACTTTGTAACTGAAATCACTTTTAAGCTCAAATATGTTACAATAACTTTGTTTACAATGACTTTTTACTATATGAAGTGTCCTAAAAAAAAAATAGTGAAGTATCTCTATCTGTTTCCAATATATTACAAAGGTTTGCACATCTGAGAAGGTTTCAAAGATTATTATTTGTTGAAGTTTTTTAGGCAAAGGTTTGTTTGACTGCCAAATACACTTTTTTTTTTCAGCCTAATACAGAGTCAAGGCATCATTCTAACACAGTAGTATGTTTCACTTTGAGAGATTTCCTGGCCTGAAACCACATTTGGCTTTCTCTGTGAATCAATAATCTGAAATTTTCGTTTTGAGTTTTATTCACATTTAATGCTTTCCTAGACTTATTTCTAGGCTCTTAGACTAGGTTAATTTCATTAGTTGAGGCTGGTGAATGTAAGGCTGCATAGTAATAGTTTATTTATTAAAAATCCAAAGCTCTCAGGAGAGGGAAATTATGACTATAGGACGACTTCCTATACATGTAGATGAAGCAAGACAAAAAAATAATTGAAAATCTAGACCTGTGATTCAGTGCTTTCTAAACTTAGACTGAAATATAATACTTCACTAGTAGCAGCTTTAAGGCCTACAGTGCTCTTGCCTCCTTTTTATTTTCATAATTTTAATTCTGAAAGCCGTAATTCACTGTCCACTGAAGTCAGCCACTTTGGGGAAGGTATCCTGTTTTCTGCTTTTAGTAAGCCTTACTGATCCCAGTGGGATAAATGCTTTAGTTTTTCAGAACATAACATAGTCTGTGTCATGCTGAAGCACACACTGTGTACCAGGACTGTTTCAAGTAGTCTAACATGCATTGTACTAGTTAGGTGCTGGCTTAGAGGTGGAACTTTCATGCAGTGGACTTCTTTACTGCGACATTTTTGATGTCATATTAAAATAATCATACGGAGTAGTTTGTTGTACCATCTGTCTATGAGAACAAAAATATACTAATAAGTTTTGTAGAAAAAACATCAGGCTTGTTTAGTCATTACTTCGGACTAACATATATAAGCATATACTTCTGTGTGCACATGCATCTTCTTCTGATAAAGATTTTCTGTTACAGATATTTTCCTTCCAGATTCTACCAACTGGATTACTGAAAACATGAAAATGCTGCAGGCTCATAACATCCCCTCTTTTCTAATTACAGGTTTTTATAATAAATTCTTCAAATATATTCTTTCTTGAACCTGCAAATGAAATTAAAGCTCTGCTGGATGAACACACTGATATGTGTAAACGCATTCTTAATATCTACCGCCACATGGTAGTCCAAGTGACTATGGACAAGAAGACATGGTAAAATGCTAATGCTATTATCTTAGATTATCAGTTCACAAGATAAGTGTGAAAATTTGGTTGGTAGTAAACACAGTAGAGTGGTATTAGCTATATGAACCAGTTTCTAAGTCAGTAAATACATAAACTTGAGCATCACTGACAACTTAGCAAAGGGGAGGAGGAGGTTATCTTTTCTGCTAAACCCTGTAGTAAGCTCCTAGTTGATTTGAGGCAGCTTAGTCTTAGTGAAAAAAAGAAGTAAGTGAGGATATACACACTGCTGTTAAGGAGCTATTGATGATTTTTTCCAGGGCATTTTGTTCATGTATCAAAGTTTTAAAATATGAAAACATACATGAAGCTTCAAGGCCTTATTTAAAAAGAAACAAAAAATCCTCAGATAAACACAGATAGCTATTACAATCAGATGTGTGTTGTTCTTGACCTGTAGTCGTGTACAGGAGTCTGTGTACTGTGTAACTGTTTTGTTCCCTTCCAGTGCTTAAGGTGTCTAGCAGGTACAAGGGACCCTGCTTTCAAAGCAAGTTCTATTATTTCTCACTCCTTTAAATAGTTGCCTGTAATAAGGTAGTTGTCACCATTCTCTACTGCAAGGAAGCAGTAGCAAGGGGATTTCAAGTGTCTGATTTACTCAATTTTCACTTGACTTGGGATTTAATCTGTCAATAGTATTTCCTGAACTCTGGGTAGGTAGAGTTGGCACTACAATCATATGAAGCTTGCCTTCTCTTCTGAGGTATCAGTTCAAGGCTAGCCACTGGTAAATTTAGGAGTGATAATAGAAAACAGATTCTACTAGATTGTTATTTGCTTTCTCAGTTTCGCATCAATGAAAAGAAGCGACTCTAGACTGTGATGGCAAAGGTTGTGCCACACAAAATAATTGATAAAGTACGTTAATGATAATTTAACATTGCCAATACCTATAATTCATAGTGGGGGAAAAAGGTAAAAGCTCAGATGGAAAATATCATTAAAACTTTGCATATAATTACAGGCCACGGAAGGTGATGGCAATTGAATGACTTGGCAGAATATGTTGAGATCAACAGGGATTCCTCACTCTAAGTGTGAATAGGAGATTGAAGTAATTTCTTTTGTGAGAACCAAGTTAGGCTGTTTTCAATCATTCTTTCCTGTTTGGAATGTGTTTGAACAAATCAAGCTTGGTTATTACCTTTAAAAATATCCTGCTATATATCAAAATGGTAACTCTTAAGTTTAATACTGTTTTGCAGGGAACAGATGCTACTTGTGCTGCTTAGGGTTACTGAATCTGTGCTGAAAATACCACCTCAAACTTTCTTGCAGTATCAAGGAAGAAAAAACTCTACTTTAGCTGGAAGACTTGCAGGACCTCTTTTCCAGGCAAGTAAACACACATTCACTTTAATTAATTCAGCCTTAATTTTCATGAACAGATTAGATAGAAGAACCACTGTTGGCTAGTTTTTTGTATTAATTCATTGATATGTTACCTTGATAATGTGAACGGTGTGGGTTGAAGAGCTGGTTATATGTGTTACTTTCTGTCTTATATTTTAATGGCAGCATGACAATGGTTTTTGAGGTACTGTGCAGTTGAAAAATTGTTGACCTTGAGTTGGAATAACTGGCAAGGGTAACTGGCAATGTGTGCAGTTTTATCCTACTTCCATTGCAAAATTAGCTTGTCAGCACAAAATCTGTGCCACCCATGCTTAACCAATGGCTTTTTTATTTCTTAGAGAATTCTGTAATTCCTTACAGAAAGCTGTAGCAAATCCCTTCAAAGTTTATAGTTGCAGAATGCTGTTTGGGTGGGTTTTCTGTAGCTAGAGTCTATAGAGACTCCAGATTCTTTAGTAGAAAAAAAAAAGAATACGCAAGATAATGAGTCAAACCAGTTGTTCCTGTATCTAAGTCTGAACCCTGTGTTAACATAACACTTGATAATTCATTAAAAGTCTGTGTTTACGGGGGAGGAAAAGAATTTCAAGACTACACAGAAATTTCTGTGGCAGCTACAAGCTTCCTTTTTAGTAGTAACATTTGAATGTTGTCAACTTATGTTCACAACCCAACTTTTCTCTGTTCTTTTAGACTCTTATAGTAGCTTGGATCAAAGCAAATCTAAATGTGTACATTTCTCGAGAACTTTGGGATGACTTGCTGTCTGTAATGTCATCACTGACGTATTGGGAAGAGCTGGCCACTGAGTGGTCACTGACAATGGAGACACTAACTAAAGTATTAGCTAGAAACCTGTATAGCTTGGACCTCAGTGACCTGCCACTGGATAAGTTAAGTGAGCAGAAGCAGAAAAAACACAAAGGCAAAGGTAAGACAACATCATATAGACATAATTTGAATTTGAGCTGGGGTAAGGAGATGTTTGGCACAAGATAATATTGGTCTCACGGGGTTTTTTGGTACACCTAATTAGGCATCTCTATCACCTGAAATAACCCTGTTTCTTTAAGGTAAAGCTGCTTTTTAGAACTACCACAAAATCCTCTCGTTATGATTTGTTTCTGCAGATAGGCACATATGGAATATAGTTCTTAGAGGTGTGTTGAATTTTACCTAAAATGTTACACTGCAGTGGTTTATGCCTTTTTCTTTTTATCAAAGCAATTAAATAGTTGAGTCCTGACCGTAACTTCTTGAAAATGACAATACTTCTCATCTGGTGAAAATTAAGCCATTAGCACAATTGAAATTCTGATATTGAAATGTTGTTACAGAGGAAATATAAGGTGAACATAGTTTTGTTTGGTACTAGCTGATGACTAGTCCATGGTGAAGACAGGTTTTGTTAAGATGACTTTGTGGACTATTTAAGAGGAAGTACACTTCTAGTAATCCATATGAGTGGTACCTGTTTTCGAACTGATTCCTAAATATTGCAGACATTATATGGGGAGAGGAGGTGGCTACTTGTTTATTATGGTACAGTTCTGGAATTGTTAGGAGAGGAAGTCTGTCCTCCTCAATAGAGGGCTGGTTTGAAAGTTGCAAATTGTGGATTCTTTTCTCAGATCAGAGACTGACTTTCTGCATGTGACCATTAAAAATCACTTCTTTTTTTTCCACTTCTGTAAAGCATGGATAATGGTAATATTCTCCTTTAAAAAGCGCATTGTGATCTAATAGTGAGAGGCAAGATTATACTTAGGGTAATACAGATATAAAAACATGTAATTTGTACTCTACTTTTTATTTTTCTGTATTCTGATGGATGTGGTTCTCCAGTCAAACCTGAGAGAAGGTACTTCCTTTGTAATATTTTAGGGTTTGTCAGTGAAAAGTAATCTATGTGGATTCCCTCTCTTGGAGAGGATGTTCCTCTAGGCTGTTTCTGCTAAAAACATTTCACATGTTTCTATGCTTCTCATCTTGAGCAGAATCATTGTTCACATTTTTGTTTTTCTGATGTGTGGCAGATGGATGAAAACACATTTTTCTGTAGTTGACCTTGAGAGGTCATTTCAGACCACACATTATATGTTTTCCAATATTATACAACTTTCTTCTTTTTCTTGCTAGAGACACAGTTAAAACAGAAGTCTAATGTGGGTTAAGAATATGTGTAGTTATTTGAATATATCCTTTAAAAACCATTTTGAATAATCTGTATCACCCATACCAAACCACAGGAGAAAAGTTTGTTAGCCTTCGGTAACAGAGTTCCAGAGAAAGTCTCCATTGTTAAATGTGAGTTGCAGTGTCAAGTCCAGCTTTGAAATGAATAGATATCATACAAATTACGCTAAATTTTTTTGGCCCTTTTTTTTTGCTAATAATATTGAACATGTTGGACCAGGGCTCACTGTCCAAGATGTCCTTTTAATGATTGTAATTATGTCTTTCTGGATTATATGAGTTCGATGTGGGTAAGTATATACACTGCAAATATTCTTAACTTTGCTTCTATTTTTTACATAGGGTTGTTTTTGATTGCTCCTCATAGAAGCTTTATTTACTTCAATATAAATGTCAAGTCTGAATTTGTTCCATCTTACTATAGTATTTTTTGTCAATTTACAAAGAGCCTTCTTCTCTGAGCCCATCATCCCATTTTTTTGCTTCTGTGTTTTGTATAAATATATTTTATCATCCTTATTTCATGTTCCTCAATGTCAAAAAATCATTTGGAAAAAAATCCACATTATTGTTTTGAAATGTATGATTTTGTGTGTCTTGTCTAGTGGGAATAGCAATGGAAAAGTTACATTTTTTTATTAGACTACAGCTTTTGTAAACCTATTTTTTCAGAGAAGTAAATTATGGTAGTTTAATAGAACCAACACTTTTGAAGAAGCTTGAGTATCCCTCAGTGCTGAATGAACTTTTGAAATCATGCATACTTTGGTAACTTAATTTATTCCATTCAACCTTAAAACTTTTTCAAAGAACACAACTACAATTATGTGGTGATACCAGAACAGATGTGATTAGGTTCGCAATTCTATTTTTGCAGGAGTTGGGCATGAATTTCCAAAGTCTTCTGTTGATAAGTCCTTTTCCAGAGGCTGGAGCCGTGATCAGCCTGGACAAGCACCAATGAGACAACGCAGTGCTACAACCACTGGCTCTCCAGGAACAGAAAAGGCAAGAAGCATAGTACGGCAGAAAACAGTCGGTAAGTGTCTGTAAGAGCTGATAGAAGTCACATTTGAGAAAGGGTGAGGAATTAATAACTGACTTCTGTAGCAATGTCAATAACTTCTTTCCACAAAAGTATACTATGTATAATAATTTACACATTAGTTAAGTGTGTACATTATGCAGCCTTATGTGCTTTGAGGGTAGCTGAATAACTTGTGGTTACTAGAATTACAGTTACTGCAAATGAAAGTAATGCAGTTGATATATTAATTCTTAATGAGTTTGATCACGTGCTTCAGCTGGACTGGAAAATAATACTGTTGTGTGTATATGAAGGAGAAAAAAACTGGAATGGTTTGAGCAATGGTGTGGATAGGTGAGTAAGAGAAGGTTTCTTAAGTGTGTGGTTTCATAAACTACACAAGATGATTGAGTATTTTCAAACTGTGCAAAGGAAAGCGTGAAAAATGCGTATGTCTATGTAGTTTATAAAATGTGCTGTCTTTTACTATACTCTGAATATTGCAGTAATGATTGACACGGATATGTGCAATTCTCCTTTTCTGAAGTCATCTATTTCTCAATTTTATTACTTTCAGATACTCTTTACTGTGTTATAAATGAGTGATGCTGAACAATGCATTAGGTGAACTCCTCAAAAGAAGACTCATTGATATTCATATGATTTGCTTAGACTGTGTTAACATGAACTGGACTACAAATTTCTTTACTCTGCTATCTTTATGATCTCACTGCTATTCCTTATGTGGAGGAAAATTAAGCTTATTCTAATTTTTTACTTAAAATAAGAAGCTTTTAAGAAATACCTCTTTTTTTTACTGTCTCTGTAGTGGCTTTGGTCATTGTGTGTTGTTTCTTCACTGATACTTCTTGGAAGTAGATACATTCTGACACAGTCTTAGAAACTGGGGATGCATATTGACTGTTGAATATATAATTGTGCTGTGTTTTCAGAAATGAACATATTCTTTCTTTTTCCAAAATATTTGCAATTTTTTCAAGTCACAGAGGCTTAGACAAAGTTTTTATCAAATATTCTTCAAAGTTCTTGATTTTAAAAATTTGTTCTCTCCTAAGGCTTTTGTTGGTGTGGGAGAATTAATTGCCCTGTAAGCCATACAGAAGTGAGAGAAAATGAAGTCACTACTCCAAAATTTCCTGTCCTTTTTGCATATTTAAATGCTATTCAGCTTTTCCCATATCTCATGCTGACAGCACATGACTTTCCTTATCGATCACAGATACTTTAAATGTAATTTCTGCTTTTATGTAGATTGTCTGTGATTAACAGTTGTGGTTTTGTTTCAAATCTTAATTTCTTAACAAGATAAAGTTCATGTTAAGATTTTTGCTTCACAAATTAGTATTTCAGATGTTCTGTCAGAAGATTATGTTGTTTGGTCAATTTATTAATGATCTTGTTTGCCTGGTATTTGAAGGATAGCTATTTATATGATGTTAGCCTTAAAATGACTGGAATTTATCCTAATCAAGCTATATATTGACCTGGTTAGCAGCAAACTAATCTGATTTTAATTTCACTGTACTTTAGCTTCCATGGTTTTGTTTCTTTCCTCCAATTGTCTTACATACCTGATATTAATAAGCCAAGTTTGTATTACTGCAACCAGTTAAAATTTCAGCTCTATTCATGTTATAGAATACCATCCCTGGACAAGCATCTACCAGCATTGCTAGGATGATTTTAAAAGATGAAAAGTTCACAAAGAGTTGCCATAATCAAAATCCCAAACTTCAGGTTTTTTAAGCTTTAATGAGGAAAATGTTGCAAACTGTTACATGTGTCTTACATGCCTGCAAACCATTGTTTGTTATTGCCTCTCAGATCTGCAAAGAGAGCTGTTCCAGATGCTTCTTAGTTTGTGCCAATTAATACAGGGCCATATAATAAAAAAATAGTCACAAAACATAAAGTCTTCTATAGAGTATATTTTACTGGTCATATCTTCACTTTAATATTAGCTCTGCAAGCTAAGGCTGAAATTGAGTCAGACCTTAAATATGTTGCATGATATCTGATATATACTACATTTCCTTTGATTGTGAGTAATATATACTCTTTATATCTGAGTAGGGGGGATATGCATGTTGAATATTTTATGGTAAGAAAAAGCTGGGGTTTCTTTTTCATGTGTTTTATGTTGTACACATTTTTGTGTACATCTGTGCACCTCTATTTTTTGAGCCATCATCATGCCAGCACACATTTATTGCTGCACCAAATATGTGTGTGTGCGTGTTACTCAAATAAAAGTCACAGCTTTTCTGATATGCAGTGTGTACATTTTTAGCCTGAACTTATGTAAAGTAAATTTTGGAAAAGGGCCTTTAAACGTAGTATGCATATGGGTTGAAAAATCTTCTATAAGGCTAGATTTTTGGCTTAGGCAACAGGTCCTAGTCCTATAAAAATATATTAGAAAGAATTTATTAACTTATTGGTCTGCTTTTGTGTATAGACAACAGTGAAAGATTATAAATTGTCAAATATATAGTCCACATTCTGATATTAAGTCTGCTTCTGCTTAACTACTTATTTGAATGTAATATGGTGGAAAACATCCAGTCAAATTAAGAGGAACACTTTATGTTAATTTTGATTTGTAAGCAATACAGTACCCAATATCCAAAGCTTGACTTATTTAGGATCATTTAGTTTGGAAGAGACCCTTAATATTTACTATGTAGCTTGTCATTTTTTCTCTTGTCTACGTTCCTTTTAAGAATCACAGTGATTAATATCATGCATCTAGCTATCACTGTATCCTGAATTTTATTACTATATCTCTTAAACAAAGAGATACTAAAGCCTTACACATAATTGCCTTTAAAATAGTTGGTTTCTGTCTTACAAACCAAGTTTGATAGAGTATGGCTTCAGTCTTAAAAAGACTGTCTTTCTGAATTGTTTTTTTCAAACTGACGTTAAGACCACACTGAAGTTGTGCTGCATTTGTCAAATGTATTTTCTGCTCTATGTGACTTACCCAGCTTATCTGCATGTTGATGTTAGTAGCAATTCTTTAACCTGGATTAGAAGTGTGATGTGCTCAATTTTCAATGCACTCCATTCATGTACTTCTGATTCCCATGCGGAATCAGGAGCACTAGGGTTCTAAGTATTCCATGTTGTTTTGAAAATATATATGCATAGAGAGAAAAGTTCAAATACTGCACTCACTATTTATGTAAGATGCTCTGAAGTTTCCTTAAAGGAGTTTATCAGCAATAACTTTGAAACAAACAAACAAATTTGCAATAGTTTGGAAAGGAAGCTGCTTGAAACAACGAATCAACGATGCATATCAGTTCTCGCTATGTCTTACTCTGACAAAGGAAAACAAATGTCATAAAGGTTTATTTAAATCTATTAGAAAAGCTACTCATATAACCTTGATTGTGATACCACAGTTCTTATCTAAGCTTTCCATTCTGTAGGAATGTTGTCAGGATGTGAGATATGAAAAGGTGAATTAACATCAGTTTAGGAAGATTTATCCAGTATCAATTGAAAACCAGACCATACAGATAGGAAACAATGCTTTTTGTTGCCAAACCATTTCACTTTTAACGTGGAACTGTAACAAGTTTTATTGCAAATTTCTCTACACAGAACTGATAATTTTCTCCATATGCTTTTGAATCTCTTTTGGAGAACATGAATTCAAGAGTATGGGTTTATGTAAAACACAGAGATGCATTTTCAGGAGAAAATAAAAGGAAACTAGAAAAATGCAAATGTAGTATAAGTTACTTTTTCTGTTAAAAAAAAAAATCAAGTTCTGAGTGTTCGTGAAGCAACTTTAACTTGATTTTTCAACCCCTGATGCAGTGGGAAAAAGTGTTAATTAGTTTATTTTGAATGCAAAATCTCTGTAATCATCATAATAAAGGCATTGTTGCTGCTTTACATAAAAGTTGAAAACTCAGAATGTCTTATGTGTCCACTGATTTTTTTCTTTCTTACAGCTCTGCCAATATCTGCCGTGCTGAAATGTTTTAATTTTTGAATTTTCTTCCTTTTTATCTTTGTTTTCTCTGTTGCTGCTTTTTCTGTGACACAAGCCTTTCATTATAGTCACTCTTCTTTTTTCCTTCCCCACTTCTTTCTTTTCCTTTTTAAAGCCATGAGAAGCCGATCCATTGGTGAATGTGCTCTGCCATCGGCCTATATACGCAGTGCTAAAAGTGCTCCTGTTCTGATCCATACTTCCAAACCCTTCTTGCCTGATATTGTTCTCACTCCCCTTTCTGATGAGCTTTCAGGTAGTGCCACCTCTGCTAATTTCTGCACCCCCTTTATCACTTTTTTAAACCTTCTGCTTTCAAATTCTGCTAAATCATTAAATTTTTCAAAGTAAAAATACTTTGGGGATGGTGGGAGAGGGGAAGAGATTAAGAATTAATACTTTGAGTTATGTAAGATACCATGCTATTTTACAATTCATTCTGGAACTGTTAGAAGTTAGTGCTGTGCCAATGTTTGCTATCGTAAGAGTGAAAATTACAGAAACCTCTTCACTTTTCCGATTTACATTTAAGCAACAATATAGCATCTGTCTGCCAGAGAGTACAACTAATCTAAAATATTTATTTGTGATGAGGGAGGGAGGGAAAGGAAGAACTTAATTTTACTTTGATTTGTCATTTACATCTTTTTATGTAAATTTTTTAATTCAGTGTCATAGGTGTGTGAACAACTATGATGATACACTTCAGTTCCCATGAAAAAAGAAAGTGTATGGTATCATATAATATGCTTTAGAGTATGACTGTTTTTCATTAATATATAGGAACATAAAATCGGTAGTTTGGAATTCTGAAGTGCTGTGTTTCGGTGTTATTTTCCAAATTATCCATTTTTTTAGAATTGTGGTTTTCTTCAACATTCTCTTTGGTCCAGCAGGGTGGTTGGCTACAAGTCTGACAGTAGCATACTTTGGTTAATTTTCTGTGAACAAATAGGTTCAACAGTTAGAATTAGCACAGATTTTAAAAATGCATGTTTAGAGATAATGTTATTTTTCCAGCTATTACATAGGTATAAATTATTACTGTGTTAAGGCTTTGTCCCAATGAGTGGGGGAAAAATAAAACCCAAACAAAAAAAGTAGTGTGAGTAGATATATATATATAAATATATATAGGCAAAACTGTGTACAAATATAAGGACTTAATGACTGTAATGTTTTTATGGAAGATTTTCTGTCTCTCCTGCCTGCCTTTGTTACCCGAGAAGTACCAACAACTGTATCTTCATAATTGCATTTTGTCATGTGTCACAAAATTCTTGTAGTGAAACAGAAATTTTATGCCTTAGTATTGAGTCTGAAAACATAAATGGAGAATTGGGAAAGTTCAAGGTACCCACTTTAGGGAGACCAGATTTTCACAATGAACAATAACAAAGTATTTGAATGGAAGTCTTGACATCACAAGCAAAGTTTAATAAAATACAAATTATACATAATAAATTAATAAACATACTAGTGCAAAGGGTATCTCTTCTGAGATGTAAGTTATTAGAGCTTAGAAGGTAGAGATTTTTTTAAAGAATTACACATGAACAACCTACGAGGAAGTACATCTTACCTGGCCATGGCATTGTTGGAAACAGTGAATTCTTAATGAAGAACTTAGGAGCACCTGCAGAAGGGAGTGGGCTTTCACGGTGAACTATTATTTCATCACATAATCACTAATACTTAATTTTCCTCTCTTAAAGAGGGCAAAAGTATTCGTCCATGTTTCTGTTAAGTCCTGGCTTGCATCTTACTTCTCGTGTGTCCCAAACCTGATGGCTCTCTTGCTGTTATCCAGTGTATCCAATACAAACTTGCATGACCAGTGTAATTCCTAAAAGTAAAGTGGTGTTACAGACCTTTGTACTTCAAACCCAGAGAAGGTCCTAGGCCCTTCCTGGTCTTGATGTCTTCACAAAGAGATGGGTGTTGCAGCAGCTTCATGGTGTGCCCAAGAATCTTGAACAGTGCAAGAAAACTAAAAAGCTCTAGTGAAGGAAGACAAGCCATTAGTGTGCTGATGGACAAGTAGCAGAGTAAAGGAACACTGTCCACTGGATCAGAGTGCACTTTGCTCTTTTAATTTTTTGCACTTTTAATTGCGCTCTCTCTTTCTTTTATTTTTTCCTTTTTCATGAAGCTTTATCATTTTCCTTGCCTTTTCTACGTAAATCTCTTATTTTATGAGAGCCTTCTGTTTCCAGATGTACAGCATGCAATTTGGGAAGTAATCAAATTGCTTCCATCATAAGTGTGTTCTAGGTAAGGAACGATGTTTAGATAGCTGTGACAGCCCTTTGTCTAATTTCATGATTATGTGAATATCCATACAATCCAACACAACTTGAAGGATAGGACATTTCAATTTATTCCAAAATAATAGGGTGCCTAACTTTAAGTTTCTGAAAGTAGTATTCAGTTTCTTTTTAGCTGTGAAGCTCCTTGTTGAAAGGTGGACTCGCTGAACACTGGTGAATCTGGACCGGTAGTCCAACAAAAAGTCTTTATGCCCAAACCTTTACCTTATGCACAGTATATTAATTTTGAAGAGTAAGGCAGAACACTTGATTATAATTTGTTATTTATTGAGGAACAATGTTTCTGCCTGAAGATCAGTAGGGAGGTTGGCAAAATATATTGCAAAAACTCAATATTGACATCCAGTCATCTAGCATCATAGAGAATGCTTTTCATAATATTGTAATTACTTCATGTACCTTCTAAGTTATGCTGTATTTCCATGTGCAGAATATTTGCAACTTTTCAATTAGTATCCAGAAGGTGGAAGTGATCTATGCTTTAAGGTGTTTAGTTATTAAAGTGATTTACTATAGTGTATTTGTTGCTAATCTGCAATATTTCTAAAAAGAACTTTTCATTTAGACTGTTAGAATCATACAAAATTCAGTCTTAGACTTTTACACGATAACTAGTAAAATAACCATTCATTCTGTTGAGGATTTTTGTGTTCAAGACCACTTGTCAAACAAAGTATCAGTTAGATGTAGGCAAGATTCCTGGAAGCAATGGGCAAACTAACAAATTGCAGGTGGGAGATTTTTCCTTATCCACTGGGACTAAAAGAATCAAATGAAGATTTAACCTGAAAGGGAGATGCATATTATGCCTTTACAACCTTGCTCCCAAATCAGTAAGTAATCATTAAGATTAAGTAAAAAGAAATCATAATTATGATGTCAATATGGCTGTAATTATTCTTTAATCCCAGCAACTCACAGAATGAATGTGTTCTCATAAAAAAAAAAAAAAAGCTGAGAAGCAAAACATGTTTTTTCTCCACTTCCTGAGCTAACTTTCCATGATGAAATATAAACCTCTTCCACTGTTACCTGGGAATATTCTCTTAGTACTCATGCTGTCTTGTCAGAATGTGTGTCTCCATGAGTTTGTGTTTTAGCTTATCTATCTCCCCCTTGCTGCTGAAAAGCTACATTCTGTTTCTGCCTTCTAGCAGAAAAAGGAGAGGTAAGGTTGATTTAAGGAAAGTTGCGATGAGGTGAGATTGGCCAGATCTACCAATTTCAATCTCTTCCTCACTGTAACATGAACCAGAGCAGTGTTTCTCCTGATTGTACACAGGGTGTCAGGTACTCGGCCTTCTGGCACAAAGTTGCAACCTACAAACTCCTTGAGAGTCTGTGGTGTCCCAGTTTCACTGCATAACTGTGCAATAGTGAGCCCTGGCTGTGAAGGGTCAGTTTGTTTGAGTTTTTAAATATTGTCTGTGTTTTCAGTGCCGGTGTTAAAATAACAGTACATTTTTCATTCCCTTTGTTTCTTCCTCTGTTCTACAAAAAAGAAATCTCTGTTGGTGCAAGCACATGTTTGTTTGAAAGTGTGTACTTGTATGTGCTAGTCATGCATATGTGAGCAACTAAAATTAATTCTGGATCAACATTGAAGTAAATCTGGCTGAATTTATTTCAATGTGTGGAGCTGCTTTGTGTGCATTGTGACTTCTCTGTCCAGTTATTTTTAACATCCTAGAAACTCATGATCACTCCATGCAAGCACAGCATGTGATTCCTAGGCTGCTGCTTTAGATAAGGTTGAGTTTTTAATAGGTATGAGAGATGCATACTGAAGACTTAAGATGAGATCGGTGTATCATAATTGCATGTATTAATCTCATATATAACATCATACATATTTTTGAATGAATCCTGTGGTCCTTCCTTTGCAGCTGTAAGAAATAGCTTGAGGCTACATAAGCGTAATGTGTTAATCTCTGCCTAAATCACTGGAGAGCTTGAAATAACGGTTCCAACTAGAGAGAGACACCATTTGTTTCAGAGGGTGTTCATTCATGTAGCTAGTAATAAGTTGAACAAGAACAATGGTGAGAAAATTTTTGCTTATCGAAACTGAAGAGAAAAAGGGTGATAGATTGTTTTGTATTTGGTTATTTTTCAGTTCATGTTTATTTTCTGAGGTAGCTTGGACGTCTCTTCTCTTTTTTCCAATATAGATCTCTCAATTTCTTGTCTAATAGCTTCTTTACAGTACAGTAAACTTTGTACGAGATCAAACTTTAATTTTCAAATTCTAACTTCTCTGAAAAATTGAGCACAGGAATACCACTTTTCATCTTCTTTTAACACATATATTTAGTTTAGTGCAGATCTTTCTCGTTCCTCCAGTTTATGTGCTTTGCTCAGAAGGAAAATATGAGAAAATTCAGCTCCAGCTCTAACATTCTTAAAAAAATGTGAGCACTTCAAATCAGGTTTTTAAGGGGATTATCAATATTCAATATTACTGAAATATATAGATCCACAAAGTACTAATTTGAAACACTCTTTAATATTTATAGATAATCTTAGTAATAGTAGAAATCTTTTAAAATATAAACATAGTTATTTTGGCTGTAACACATCAAAGTCAGGGGAGAGAAAGGGGCTTAAATTTTGTTCTGGTGTTAAGTAAATTCACCAGTGCAGTCCTGAAGTTAAACCCTCTAGAAAGAACAAGAAGGTAAGTCTGTTTATTGTGGCAAATAACTCTTACTGGTGTTCATTTAAGCTCTTTACTGTTATTCCTGAGTCTGAAAGCATATCTAAAACTTTTTAAGTAGTAGGTAGAAAAAAATTAATCTGGAAAATAAAGGATTCTGTCAAAAAGAAACCAACAGAAAAGTGAGTAAGCTGTTTTTACGTTGCTGTTCAAGTGCTTGTCTCATAAAAAGACTGCAAGGGATAGGATGAAATCTTGCAATAAGTTGAATTGTCTGTAGGGGATATTTAGCCATGCCTGCACTGGTGATTTAGTATTCCTCTAACATATCAGGGCACCTGAAAAGGTGTGTGAAGGTTCTTTGTGCATGATGTAAAGTGAGCTGAAGATACTTGTGTACAATTCCCAGGTGATGCATGTTTGAACTGCAGCTTTCATTACAGTTAACTATGATTTGTACCCACAGTAACATATTAGGTGTCTCAACAGGGACAAAGAATCACTAATTTAAGTGGTTATAACAAATGTTCTGGTCTTTTCTTAAACAAAACTGGGTTTACTCTAATGTTAACTGTTGTGACGCTGCAGGATGTTTTTCAGTATCAGAGTCCTTAATTCTGTAATTTTCATATGTTACATTTGCTTGAGTAAAACTGGAAGAAGAGGGGGACGTAAGCCTTCATTAAGTATTTAGGTTCACATTTTGAAGACAAGAGAAAACATCCTTCTTGGGAAAAGGGGTATATCTTTAAATTGCCCATTATATATGGTCATCTTTTCTGTACAGGGCCAGCTCTTCCTTGTCACGTAAAATTCTTAGTCTGTAGGTATACACAAGATTACATATCTCCTAATATTTATAATTGTATTATAATGTCCTTTCTGATATTTCAGTAGTTTATATGTATATTCATACAAGTAATTAAAAAGTAATAGTTTGACACTTCAATAGACAGTCTTAATTTAAAAAAAAAATTGTTTTTTCTCTTTGGAGTTGGCCATTTTTCTGAAAATCTAAATTCCACAGAGGGAGTACTACTGTTAAACTAATTTGTATTCTGGTAACCATTTCCTCAGCAAGCTAGCTGGAATAATACTGGTTGAATTATTGAACTTATTGGCACAGCTCTAGCTTTAACTGTATTTCCAAATGTTCCATGATCTCACTGTTTGTTCTCATGCATGTTAACATTTAAAACTGTGTTCTGATGGTCTAACTCATTTATATTACATTCTGTACTGGATATTATGTGCGTGTGTTTTTAACACTCTAGTACTGGAAAAAGTATTTTTGTTGTACCTAAGAAAACAAGGCTCTGGACTTTCCTTGCTTTTAAAGTCACATAATTATGATGTAGTGGTAAATATACATTGTCTCAGTATGTATATTTTTGTGCATGTTACATATACTTTTTTCCTACAGACATTGACGATGCTCAAATTCTTCCACGTCCACCTCGAGTCAGACATTTTTCACAGAGTGAGGATGCTCCAAGTGAAGTTTTTGGTGCATTAAATGAGGAACAGCCACTGCCACGAAGCAGCAGCACCTCTGACATCCTGGAACCATTCGCAGTTGAACGAGCCAAAGGTGCAGTTCCTGTCATTGACAGTTCATCCCATCATGCTCCAAGCTTACAGAGTTCCACTGAGACCTCTTCAATGCATAAATCCACTGAAAGCCATATCACTGATACAAATAGCAGAGAGTCCTCCTTGGAAGTTGGGGATAGTATTTATGACCATCTTTGTCATTTAATAGGGCCGGTAGAATTTGCAAACACTGCCTTTGAACAAAGCCAATATGTTGACCTTGAAGGTGAAGATGATCTCCTTTCCTCTCTGAGAGAATATCTTAAAGAAAAAGAAGAACTTTGCGGTAACTTTGAGTTAGATAAATGTAAGGCTTCTGCTAATGACATTGATAGATCAGTAAATAGGAATGATAGATTACCACTGGATGGATTAGAAAATAGAGATCAGACTGGTCAATGCATGGATAGTGTCACTGTTACAGAAAGAGATGATAACACAGAGCTGCACCTAGAACAAAACCCAAGTGGCTTTATAAGTAATATTGCACCTACTCAAGTAGACTTTTTAACAAGAAATCAAGTGTTCAATAAAGCCAGACATTTAGATATTAGTAAACAGTATGAAAGCATGTATGATCATGGGTCAAGTAGTCCTAGCAGCAAAGAAGGGAAGAGATACCTGTGCAGGCAAGCAGCCACTGAAGCTGATGTGGATTTAAGTGTGGAAGCAGCGGTAGCTGAAAAGCATAAAAGTGCCCAGTTTAATGAAAAACTGACCAACTCACGTATTGTCCATGCAAAGAAAAGTCTTCCTAAAGCACAAGTTGACCCTCAAATGCCTCACATCACAGGCACAAGCAAACTGGCACCAACTAAAAGGAGTATATCTGAAACTGTAACTCATAGGGCCAAAATCATGAAAATAACAACTAAAAAAAGAAATAGTGTTCATGTTACTTTTAGGCCATCTACAGAATCTGTTCAGTTTTACAATCCTCTTGAGAGCAAAGAGGCTGCTTGGAAAGCAAGACTTCGTAAACTTGGTGGCTTCAGTAGCAGCAGTAGTGGTAGCAGCAACAGCAGTACCAGTACAAGCAGTAGCTCATCGTCTGCCACAGAGCTGGTTAGACCTGGAATTTATAGACATCTAGATGCAATCAATGCTGCTTCAGCTGGCAGCAAGGAAATCAAGGAATCTACAGAAACTCAAGCAGCTATGTTGCAGAAAGAAGGTATTGCAGTTAGTCAGTTCCATAATCGTAGTGCCTTTAGGGCACCAAGTCAGGAGTCAGCGCAACAGCAGGGCTCCCTGGGTGGTGTTTATAAAACTGTTGTACATGCTCTTTCGAAGCCGAAGGCAAATGTTTCCCCACAGAGGCAGAACAGAATGCCAGCAGAGGCTCCACTGAGGGATCTGTACAGTCATGTAATGGGCTATTTTGGAAGGAAAGCTGCAGGTGAGCACTAACAGTGTGCAGAGTGCAAAAGGAGAAAGGCAGCACCAGTTTGGCTTAATGCAACTGAAGCAAGCTCTGATAAGCAATCAAAAGGCTTTGGGATGATCACTGCTTTCCCTGTTTGGTTATGCATGCGCCTACAGCCAGCTGATTTTTCTCCCAGCATAAGTTACATTTACATACTTTACATTACTAATTTTTCTTTTCAAGATATTTAGTTGAACCTCTTTGCTGCTGAAGACCATCAGGTTAGGGAAGAGGAAGAGACCGTAAATGACCTAAATAAAGGATTAAACTTTGACAGTTTTGAATGTTCATCTACCATGCAGAGTCTTAAAATTCAGCCTACTGAATGATTGGCAAATGCATATTTTATCAGAATGTGCTATTCCACTCTGAATGTAGTTTGTTTATCAGAAGGGCCTGGCTCTTGACCAGCTCAGTTGAACTGATTGTATTTCTGGTTCATTTAGTGTGTTTTCTTCTTCCTCCCCATCCTCTTTCTCCTTTTCCTCCTCCAAAACAAATAAAAAAAAAGCCCCTTAAATTTACATTTGGAGGTCAGTTGAGATAATTTTTTAAAAATAGTGTGGAACAGCAATCTGCTATTACTGGAATGATTTCATTACAATAGTTCTATGAGTCTAATAATAAGGTTTTGTTTTAGTCTTTTTCAAAACATGACATAGGCCTTCCTATATTCATTCATTCACATCAGAATGGCTGCAGTTACATCTTGGCAACATCTTTCATTGCTTTCTTTTTCTCTTGGATTCGTGGTTGTTCATTAAGGTCTCATGATCTCCTGCTAACTATGAGACCTTTGTGGACTGATCAAAAAAGAAGGCTATCACTCTAATATCCATTGTCTTAGTTCACATAACCTCAAATGAACAATAAATTAACTTTCAGCAGTAATGCAGGTTTTCTTTTTTTCCCATTGTTATGCTGGCATGATTAACAGAGGATTCTGCAATGCATCCTGCATTGAGATGTTAATGCCACCTGAGGGCAGTCTGTAAGCACAGCACCCGAGCGCGTTACTGTCATGGGTCTCACAAAAACAATTTGCTGCTCTGCAGAATCTATACTTCTGAAAAAGGTATCTAGGAAGCACCAATTTTAGAAGTACCTGTTACTTGAAATCTGTAACATTTAACAGAACCTCGTTGTTAGGATAAACGACACTATGGTCTCAAGAGAGAGCTGACACTGAGGGAAAAATTCTTATAAAAAGAACATGAACTGGAGTAACTTGAAGACTTAGAAGGTGAATATCATGAAGTCAGGTATAACAGCCACAGTTAAATATGAACAGTATAATTATATAAAAAATATAACATTGATAAATGAGTGAACTTAATTAATTGTTCATAACCATTGATCATTCAGAGTTAGAATTTTCATTCCACGTACTAGCATGTAATTTTATTATGTAATGTTTTCTTTGCACTATTTATACTAACTGTATACAGTGCCACATTGCCATTTGTCATTAGTATATATTACAACCTAGTTTACTTTCTCCACTGCATTGCTTTCCATTAGGAATGCAATGAAGAAGAAGCCTGTAGAAATCATATAAATTTTTTAGTATTTCTTACTTGTGATATGGAGGAAGAACATATGCTTTATCCTTAAAGCAAGCATTAACAACTTTGAGTAGTGCTTACCTATAAGCTTCCTGCTCGTAAAGGTGGAACTGGAAATCAACTAACCCCTGCTTAGTGGGAAGAAGAAGCCGTACTAATTCTGAAAGTAGAATCTGCTTTAAAAGAGGAACATTCCTAAAATGCATGTTTGGCAATTTTGATTTTTTTTTTCATATTTCTGTTAATTAGCAGGTTTTTTAATTTTTTACATTTTGTTTTGAATATCCCTTCATGCGATCTTTACCATAAATGGTTGTTCATTTGCTTCTAGCTAATAGAGAGGACATGAGTCAAAAGCTGCACCCTATTGATAGTGATATTGGCAGTAGCAATACAAATGTTCCTGACCTCATGGATGAATTTATAGCTGAGAGACTCCGCAGTGGCAGTGCACCGGTAAGCCTTTAAACTTGCTACATTTCAATACTTAAGCCTGCATATATGTGTGAACTTGCCAATGACATTATAAATCAGTTCACTAAAATATATTTCTTTAGCTTTTATGAATTAGAATTAAGAATATTGCTTAATTATTTCCTGCCTTTGACACAGGTTCGTGCTATTTTATACCATTTGTGTTTCCGTATCTGTTAAATCTTTATTGTAGAAGCAACACAGAAGTTACTGTCAGATGAATAGTCTCATTGAATTAAACAACCTTAATTGCACCTGGGACACTTTCAGCACAATAGTTAATATGTAAATTTGCAGTTCTCAGAGTGATGTGTAGTTAAGCATCATACTGTAGTACAGTACTGTTCTCTCCAGGTGTAGTCAATGCAACAGACTAAAAACTACTCCAATGTATGTTTTTCCTTCATTTTTTTAATTTCACTTCCAAGTGTTGAATAATTTCTTGTAAATAGTGCTCTGATAATCGAACCAACTTTTCATATACTTCCTGCACTTTTCTCGAAGTGTCATGTTGTTTGGAATGGCATTCATAATGAGAAATGTTAATTTTAATTCAAGAATTGCTGGTTACTGTTGAATGCTTACAGAATGAGACAACTGATTTGAAGAGATAAGTGCTTGGTAACTAGCAACACAAGGGAAAATACTAAAAAAAAGTTTGCAAGTAAAGAACAGAATGGCTAACAATTTAAATATAGTGTTTCAAAATTGTTTAGTTCTTTTTTCTCCTTAGGAGTTTTGAAGAAGGTCATTTTAAGACACAGTCCTATAGAAAGTTGTCCATAAGGAGTTGTTGCTGATAAGGGGCAGAAGATTTTTCCAAGTGATTAAAAAAAATTGTTTCCATATCATGACCTTGTATAAATGGCGAGAAAGGATCTATAGATTTTGTCCATATGTATGCTTTTTTTTCTCTTTTGTATTCAACTCATGTTTATGAAACTGTTGGTGTGAAGTATTTTTGTTAGTAAGTCTTGAATTGCAACACAAAACATTAACTTGAAGTCTATAAAAAGGTTAGCTTAGTCTGCAAATTAATAAAACAGAAATCATCACAACTGGCCCAGGAGAAGAGAGAAAATGGGGGAATACTATTTGTTTTGAGAATTGATACTTTACTTAGGTAGCAGAAAAGAGCTAAGTTTGAGTAAATACTTGGACGCTGCCATTCATTTTTGTAATTAGCACACAACAATAGATTTGCCTTCTTATAACAGGATCCAACTTACTAGTTTTAGGTTTCTGTATCGATTGAATGCTAAAGCCTTATCACAAAAAGTTTGTCAGTCTGAGTTAATCACTAATTAGTAGTGGCATAGTAAAAGAATGCAGAAGTGTCTGGGCCTACTGTAAAAGGAAGGCATCTTTAGTATCATAATGCATAAAGATTTCAAGCCATTTTGTAAAATGGCTTTTCTACTTTTATCGCTCTTCCCTTTCAAGCAAACAGTCCTATCTGTGGAAAAATGTGCCTTAAAGAAAGACTTCAAATAGACCACCACGTTATTTGTACATGAGCAAATCTGCATGCCTTATTTCTGCTATATGTGGTCTTTGGTGTCCAAATCAGTACCAAAGTTGTGGTTTAATTATAAGGAGTTTAATGCATAAATTAGTAAATTTATTTGCTGGTTGTATAGATTACATTTTTGCTTATAGCATGATAACCTATAGGCTGGAAAAGGCAAAATTGCATGACATATTTTTACTGCTGGAGTCTGAAACCAAGGTTAACAAGTTTTCTTTAATAATTTAGACATGATATACTTTTTTACTGTTTCTCTCTCTCCAGTCTTACCTATAACGTGTGTGGCCCATGCTAGTCTGAATCCTAGTCTTTCATGATACATGCCCAACAATTAATTGTGCAAATAAAATCTGTGTTTATGAAATTCCCTCACTGCATGAGTTCTTCAGTTGCTGCTGTGTGTCTGGGGGTTTGGAAAGTCTTGGCTATATATTTAGTATGGTGACAATTTATGATTGAGGTACTTATGAACCAGAGTTACATTCTGACTTTGGAAAATGTAGGATTGCGTTTTCCATTCTATGTAAATAAGCCATCCAAGATTGTAAGATAGTTTATGTCTCTTCAATGTATAGAATGTGACAAGAAGAGGAAGCAGTCCTGGCAGCCTGGAAGTTCCTAAAGACCTTCCTGATATATTGAACAAGCAGAACCAAATGCGTCCTGTGGACGACCCAGGCGTGCCTTCTGAATGGACATCACCTGCCAGCGCGGGCAGCAGTGACCTCATCAGTTCAGACAGCCACTCTGACTCCTTCAGCGCCTTCCAGTATGATGGCCGCAAATTTGAAAGCAAGTATATTTTTCCAAAAGCAATAACACTTTGTTATTAATGGATTACAAATTTCTTATGGTTTGGTTTGGGGTTTTTTTCTGGTAAAGTTATATCCCGGCAATTTTCTTTAAAGAGGTCATTTTGATTTCCCATTGAAATCATTAGCAAGTTAATGGAGCAAGAGGAGTTCTTACAAGAGGCTATGGGGGTTTGAGCATATTAGAAAAAAGAGCACTGGAATACTACTTTTCAAAATAATACTGTGAAAAAAAGTGGAATAACACTGAAGTAAGAAAACAATATTGTCTTTTCCCTGCAGCACATCCATCTCTTTTGCATGAAATATAAAAATTAAGTTACTAATTTTGGAAGTCATTTTAATTCTTTTGAAAACATTTAGGTGAAACTTAAAGGGCTTCTGGTATTTTTACAGTGGCCTTTGCGTAGCTACAGATTAATCAAGATACTAAGTGTAAAATCATGGTAAAATTAGTATGATTTATTAAAATTAGTGTGCTTTGTGTAATAATGCTTTTCATTAATTTTGTTTATCCATTCCCACACTTGTTCAATAGAAGGAGTCATTATTACTTCAGATATTATGTAAAATAAAAATAATGTTTAAATGCTAGAATTTATTGAAGAAATTACAATTTTTTTATGTGTGTCGCTATTATGCAACTAAGTGATGGTATTTAAGCCTACATTTTAGCCTGACATTTTTTTCATTAATGTTGAAAATAACATTTTTTAGAGTATCATTTGTCATAATATTTTCAGTTTGGTGTTTTTACAACAAGCTTCCAGCTTGTAAATTTTGCAAATAAATTACGTAATATATGATTCCATATTTTTACTTTATTTGCATGTAGGTGCACTTACAGCAACTAAGCAGAATACCGGAAATGCAACAGGAACATCTTCTGCAGATACACAGTCACAGGTTCAATCTCACAAGAAAGAGATTATTCAAAATAGTCAATTGTTTTCTGCTGTTACATTTTATGTAAATTTTGCAGCAGTGTATTGGTGGCATAGGAGATGCACATACAAGGTTTCAATGGAGGCGTTTGGAGGTCCTGGGACTTCATTGTTTTTTTTCTTATTAGTGGTATTTTTAGGTCCTAAGTTAATATAGTGTTTTCCTTACACAGATTTCAGCTTTGGCACTGAGGCAGGGACCCCAGCTTCTACTGACGTTGATGCAATTTCAGGACAGCAGCAGAGTGCTGAGGAGCAAGAAGTGGCCAGTCTAACTACGCTTCACATAGATTCAGAAACAAGTAGTCTCAATCAGCAACCATTGTCTGCTGAAGCTGCAACTATTACCGGTAAAGTAGATTTAAAAAAAAAGCCCTAAAAAAAAAAAAAAGGCACATTTATTTCTGAAATTTTTCACACACCCTGAAGAATGCAAGTTTCAGCTTCTGCCATGAAACTATATTCTAGTTAAGATGATTCTTATATTTCATATATTTTTGATTGCTATTGAAAAGTAATGTGTGAAATAACATAAGTGGAAAACCTTTGTCTGACTTCATTACCAATAAGATCTTTAGCTTGTTCATAAATGTATTTTAAACCCTTCATGAGAAAATCTGTACAATTGCCACATTACATATGCTAGATCTCTTAGGAGTGTTCTATTACCGGTAGTTAACTGATTTTCAGGAAAAGTTTTTTCTTTGGAAGGCTTTAGCAGTGCTCTTTCAAACCAGTGTATCACTCTGAAATATCGTGGGATTTTTTGTATACATCCATCTTAACATCTCTTTATATTGTCTGTAAAATGGTTTTTTTGCCATATAATATCACTTCTCATTTGTATAACTTAAAAATTCTCTTTATTTTAGTACTTTACTTGTTTTCATGAAAAATTAAGCTTGTAAGGAAGGAATGCTAAAATTGATGCTCCACCAGTTTATTTTGCAACTGTTTCTTGAGAGAGAGAGAAAATAAGTTAGAGTAACAACCACCAAGTGATGCAGTTAAACCAAATTGAATGGACTCATTTCTGAAGGAGAGAATCTTTCTCTATGAGGAAAATTTTGGAGATCAGTCTCTTGCCAGAGACCAGACATTTTGTGAATCGGAAGGTGTCCTTTTCATGTTCCTTGTTCCATGACTGTTACACACTACCATTCCTGTTATAACTATAGTTGTAACAAGTAACAAGTTGCAACAAGGAGTACCTACTATCTGTGGAAGCTTGTACCTACATACAGTGTTTTGCTCCCTGTGAGAAATTAAACTCTGCATTTTTAGAGACATGCAAAGACTTCTTTACTTCCTCCACCAGTTTTTGCTTTCAAAAAGTGTCTTTCTGGTGAAAAGAGCATGGTATTAGCTTTCATGTATATTATTGTTCAGCTTGTTCAACAATGTTCAGCTTGACTTTTGTCCTCTTCATTTTTCTCCTTGTTATGTGCTTGTTGAAGATCTGTTCTTTTTTGTTTGTTTGTATGTGTTTATACGTTATTTCATTACTGTTTGGTCTTTTTGTCCAAGTTTGCACTGTAATTGAATTGTTAAGCTTGCATTTAATGACTGAGTTGTCTATTGAGAGATTCTGCAGTTGTCTCTTCTTGCTTAAGACCACTGTTTTAGAGAGGCAGCTTTTTTGTGTCGCTTGCATTTAGCCGGGTTTCCTGAGGAAGCAATACTTGTGCAAGTCTCTGTCTCTGACTGTTCTACACACGCAACAGTATTGGAGCCCATTGTCTGATTTCTGCTAAATTGACATATAAGAAAACAAAAGGGTATTATTTTCTTTGATGTTCTATGAAAAATAGGCAGCTGTCTAGTGAAAATTGCATGTACGCAGAATCCCATGATAGGGAAGCTGCAACATGAATTTCATTGCATTAGATGCCAACAATGCAGAAACTCAACCTCAAAACACACTCATAAGAAACAAGTTTTCAGTGGTTCTGCTGATCAGAAAACTACTCCTTTCAAATAGTTTTATCTTGAAGATTTTTGGAAGGAAATTTTTTTTTTGCATATGAGCATTATTTCATATTCTTAGTAAACAACAGAGTTTACTGTTGACTGTGGTTTGCTTGTCCTAGAACAAGTTGAACCCATAGTAGTCTCAGTCAAATTCAGATTAATATATGCTGAAATATCTTTTAGTGACAGTCTGCTGTAGTTCTGCAAATTTTTCTTCTGTCCATTGTGTCCATCATTTCTGTTCATTCTCTTCCATTATATGAAGGTCTCTTTCCCTCCTTTCTCTGCTCCCTCCCTGCCTTCCTTGCCTACTCTTTCTTTCCATCTCATGCTCTTTCCTTCCCTCTATCTCGCTCTCCCTCACCTTCTCTCCTCCCCATCATTCTTTCTTGCTCCTTCTCTTGAACTACTTTCATCCATTCCCAACTAGTGAGCAGAATGGCAATGAAGTAAGAAAATATTTCTTGAAATATCTTCTAAGGGTGTATCTTACATTATCTTTGTAAGTGTGTGCAAAACAAGTGGTCAGTAGCAAGAGGGGAGTATCATTACCTGTTGTGTGAAGCAGCAGTTCTCCTCTCTTCTGCATAGAGATGTTGATTTAAATTGATGGTAAAAGCTTCCGTGCAAAAGTCATTTAAAGGAGATAGAGACCTTTGCAGTTTAACAATGTAATTAAGATTGTTTACTGCAGTTTTGGGTTTGATAACACTGACATTTTCTGTCTAGTTCTGTAAACAATTTGTTCTCTTTGCTTCTCAAGTAAGAAGTGTTCTCTTGATTATTCTCACAATAATTTGGAAAAATTACTATTCTGAAAGACTTTTTCATTGCTGTCCCTATGGTTCAGTTTATTTCTAGTACTGATCTTCACATGTAGTATTTTTATTTACTTTTATACAAGAGTTAAAGTTAATAGGTTTGAATTTTTCTATTTTTAACAAGTGCTGATATGTAGGAAAGTCTTTTTGTCTGCCGTGTGACTCTTCTGGCTGAACTCAGCTTTTTATAAGGATCTTTAGACAAAGTCAGGATGTGAAATGTAAGATAGTGCAGAAGAAAAATTCAAGAACCTACTCCCTCTCCACAGATCTCTCAGTAGAGATCATATAGTTGCCTAGAGAGGTTGCTCAGAGATGTTCACAGAAAAATGCCTTTGGAGCACTGCCATTCAGACACTTGTAATTTCCTATCCTAGAGGAAGTAACACTCCTCCAACTATACAGAACTTTCTCAGCCCAATCAGCAGATAAACATCAAAGATTACCAGTTACTGGTTGATCTTTTACTTATAAATTAACTTGCATGAGTCAGTAAACCTGGACAAGCATTTGTTCCAGGAAAAGTTTTGCTTAAGCACTCTGCTGGAGAGAAATTTAGGTGAGGGAATGTGATGAGAAATTTGACTGGTTCAGAATACTGTAGAACAAACACATTTAAAATTATTTGGACCTGAAGTAGAGGTCTGTTAATCCACTGACCTAACTGATTTGGATGTTCATCTCTCAGCTTTCCTGCATGTAATTTGTTTTCTTTCAGAGCACCATTCACAGGGAGATCTTCTTACTGTTTTTATATTTCATACATAAAAGCAGCTCAGTTCTCTGTTAATGCTGTGTTTAGACAACATTTTGGTAGTTCAAGAAAATGGAAAAGGCTTTTAAGGTAACTGTTAAAAATTGCATTTACAGGCTCTGAAAGTGCTTCTCCTATCCAATCTGCTCTTGGATCACGATCACAGACACCCTCTCCTGCCACTCTTCATGCGGATCATATTGAGCAGAAGGATCTGCAGCTGGATGAGAAGCTCCACCACTCTGTTTTACAGACGCCAGATGACCTAGGCAATATCTGGAATAGAAAATACAAATCTGTTCTTTCTTTCTTTCTAGTGCAAAATAGCAAAGTACTATATGTGGCTAGTATCACATGAGTTGTAAACAATCCCGTACAAGGCTATTTCATCCACAGTTTAAAAATATTTAATTACGGTGGTTTCTTTTAAAAGCAAACAAAACGTTGTGCATTCTGTCCTACATTTCATTGGAGTTATTAGCGGTGGATTAATAGTCCACACATTTATAATGGCTCTTTTCGTTTCTTGACAGCTTAGTCTAGTATGTGGCCCTGCCATGGGTTGTTTTATCATTGATGAACTAATAATAAGACATAATTCTAAAGTAATTTTATAATTTCTCCTTGGAAGTTTGATTCTTTTCCCTTTCATATTTAAACAAATTTGTAATTACATTAACTACCTTAGCTGTTCAATTCTATGATGCATTCACTTTGTAAGTACAATGTAAATGTTTCTCCTGTGTTTGGTCTCATGGAAACAGAAGAGTGTCTGACATATATTTCAGACTCTTTAAGTAGCCTACTAATGAGCAGAAATATCGTTTTGCTATGTACTTTGAAATCTACAGTCTAGAAACCGTTAATGTCTTTACCACAGTGGTCCAGATCTTCAAGAGGCTGTGTAATTAGGCTGAATTCAGATTTAAGTTTGATTTGGTTTGCCTGTGGGACATACGAGATTTTCAGAAGATCCCAGCAAATTCTGGTGCTGACTTGTTTTGAAAATCCATCTGAGAGGGCAGAAAGAAGATTCTGAATGTCTGCTACTTTAAAACTGACTCATTAGCTAGTTTGATGTGGCTCTTTAGATAGTTAAATGTGATCTGAGTAGACTTGAGCCGTCATAATCTATTGAATGTTTCTTTGTATGGATAGTCTAGATCAGTCATCTGTGTGGAGAGAGCTAGGTGAGTGTCAGACTGGTGCTAGGTTACAGAATGTTGCCTCTCATAAATTTACTGCTTAAAAGACAGTAGCTAGAGACAGGTTTGCTCTCACCTTTCACTTCAGCTTGCAATAAAATACATTCCTAGCACATTCTCAGAAAAGTAGTCTTTATGTTTTATTGGGAAAAACATAAAGTTGAAACATAATTTTACTTGAAAACAGGCAGGTGGTGTTCTGGAGATTCATTGACTCCAAAGAATGTAAGATGACACAAGAAAAGTGGCCTTACTTGGTCCATCTGGTCTGAATTAGAGCACCAGTAGTGACCTTAAATGGTATTTATGGAAAGAATATAAGAAACAAGATAATTCTTCCTCTATGGAGTTTATAATAGATACAGAGTTTAACTTATGCAGTGTTGAGGTGGCTGAATGGCTAAAAAATTACTCTGAAAGCCTGATCTTTTGATTTTAAGAAGACTGTATGTAATAGTTATATCAGAACTTCCTTTTCCAGAGATATGTCTCACTATCCTTTTTTTCTTCCTTTACAGAAACTAGTGAATTCCCGTCAGAATGTTGCAGCGTGATGGCTGGGGGAACACTTACAGGATGGCATGCAGATGTTGCTACTGTGATGTGGAGGCGAATGCTAGGAATTTTGGGGGATGTCAACAGCATCATGGATCCAGAGATTCATGCCCAGGTTTTTGATTACCTGTGTGAACTGTGGCAGAATCTGGCCAAGGTAAAAGAACTGAACCTTTTCTCCAACCTGACCTGTTAGGGCAGGATTTTCAAAAGGAAAAAAACACTACCTTATATATTTCCCTTAAGTAGTTCTCTTTTCATTTTGTTTTTAATAATTGCAGATAAGAGACAATCTTGGTATTTCAACAGATAACCTGACTTCACCCTCTCCCCCAGTTTTAATTCCACCACTGAGAATTCTAACACCGTGGCTCTTCAAGGTAAATTTGAGCATTAAACTGTGAAACAGAAATAAAAGTTAATGTAGGTGCACAAGAGTGTTTAATGCAATTTTTTAATTTATGAATAATACTGTTCTAAAATTGTAGGCAACAATGCTGACTGATAAATACAAACAAGGAAAGCTGCATGCTTATAAACTTATTTGTAAGACAATGAAACGAAGACAAGATGTTTCTCCAAACAGGGATTTTTTAACTCATTTCTACAATATAATGCACTGTGGACTTCTTCACGTTGATCAAGTAAGTTTAATTATGAAGTTCAGGGTAATATAAATGTTATAACTGAAAGTAAAATTATTTTCTCAGAACTACTTAATGGAGTAACTTAACTTCGTTTTTAAAGATAGTTAGGTGACTGGTAGTTTTTCTAAAAAGAACATTTTGATAAATGGTCCTCATGTCCTTGGTTGAAATCCTTTTTTTGTAGTCCATTTCAAGCAAATATGAGGGCAGAAAATGTACTTTAACATTTTTTATTGATTGTATGTTACAGATTGAAGTATGCAAGAAAGAGAAGGAAGCACATCTCTCTAAAGTCTACTGTTCTTACTTGCTCTCAGATGGAACAGTTTAGCTAGTAAATTGTGCTCACTACATTGGAGGACTTTGTTTCTGCAGCAAGAATAGGAACCAGCAAACTGAGATGTACTAAGCACATCTAATCAGTAGGAGTAGATCTTTCTCATAGGTTTCAATATTAACAAGTCTGAAAATACTGAATGGCTTAAACACTTTTTAAAGCTTTGCATCAGAAGTGTGAAAGGTTGAGTTTGTGAACTTTTTTGAGGTGTGGTTGTAGGCATAGTGAGATCAAACGTTCAAACAACCCTGTTCTCATTAACTGGGAAAAGTAGAATTAGTCCAAACTTATTCCACAGATGCCTGGGGGTAGGACAGATCTCCATTTTCTGTTCTGTATAACATACTGCCATCTAGTTGAATATTACTACAAGTGGAGAATTATTCAAAGGAGAAAAAGGAGGGGGGAGGGTTTGCCTATCTGTGAACTTGGGATGTTTTTTTAGTAATTAAAGTATTTTATACTTTTCCCAGTACTTTTGAATAAATTGCATCATGTGTAGTAATTTTTAAAAGTGCTTCCCTAATTCTACAAGAATGTAATATGCTGTGTGGAATAACTACATACCAGAAATGTTATGAAACACTTTATTATCTTTCTTTCTTTATATTTTGGTTCCACATGGATATATGTAAGAGGTTAATACCTTTTTGTAAATTATAGTCAGGCAATACTTGTTGGAGAGGATTAGGTATGTTGTTAAGAAGGTAGAATAGCTGGTTATCTCACTGCATCTTTTCTCTACGTACTCAAAGGAATAGTTAATCAGTTACAGAAATCTTAAAAGCGAACTGTAAATTAACATAAAGTATGAACTATTGTCCAAGGTTAAATTGATCTATAAAGTATACTACAGTTTACTTACATTAATGTGAGTATACGTAAGGAATTTATCTTTTTGTGCTACTTTTCACTCAGTAACAAGCATCTTAATGGCCACAATGAATTTGCTTTCTTACATTTTTATTTTCTACCTTTGATAAATACTTGCCTTTTTTCATTCATTTTTCATCTTGATTCATGTTGATACTCTTCCTTTTTTCCCCTTTTTCCTCTGCGAGGATATTGTCAATACAATCATCAAGCACTGCTCTCCCCAGTTCTTTTCACTTGGTTTGCCCGGTGCTACTATGCTTATTATGGATTTCATTGTAGCAGCAGGAAGAGTGGCTGCTTCTTCATTCCTCAATGTAAGTATTCAGTTATGGATGACTGGGAAAAACTTGAGAGAAAACTAAGCAATAGTTTTCCTTGACTGGGGTGTTAACTTGATCCCAGAATTCAGTATAATGGTTTTCAAATACAGATAATGTCTGACACAACACATGCAAGTCCTCTCCAGAAAATATGTGAAAAATGCAAAAATTACTGTTGAAGCAGAGAATCTTCTTTTACTTCAGAGTTCTCAGAACTGTGACTGCCATTTTTCTGTACTTTAACTTACTTTAAAGTAAACGTCCATTTTGACTGAGATTTCCTTTTAAAAGTTATTTATTCCTCCATATCTCTGCTATGCAATGACTTTCATGATCAGGCTTGATAAATCTGCTGTGTTTGCACTATTTGAATGTACTTCTGATATTGTTACTCAAGCAGGTTCGGCCTTATATGGCAATACTGATATGATTACTTATGTGCTGTTGACCTTGCATGGTTGTACTCACTCAAATCTCCCCAGTAGTCCCCTTCAGTTGTCTGTGAGTTTTGACTGTTTCTCCCATCATTTCTCCTCTAATCAGCCACGAAATCCAGCCTCTCTCATGGTACTATCTGAACCCTCTGTCAGCTTCTTGCACTGCAGCCTTTTCTGTCCAGCAGTGCCTCATGTCACATCTGGTTATTTTCCACATCCTGTTCAATAAGCTGAACCTAAGAACTGATCCTAGTTAGCAACTCAGTCATTTCTCTGTAGCCCTAACAATTCCTCTGCTTCCTTTTGACTGTCTTGGAAAATGGGATCGTGGCGTTTGCATGAGTAGCAATCCAAGGGGCTTTGGTCTCTTTTTAGTAACTCTGCAGAATTGGCAGAAATAGCTAGAGTTTCAGCTATTGTTCTCTCTTAAGACAGGTAGAAATGTCAGCTTTCTGATTGCAGTAAGAATACATATATTTCTCCCCACCTCTTTTTTCTTTTTTTAGGCCCCAAGAGTTGAAGCACAGGTTCTTTTAGGATCTCTAGTCTGTTTTCCCAATTTATATCGTGAATTGCCAGCTCTTCACCCAAATATTCCTGACATTGCTGTGTCTCAATTTACGGATGTTAAGGTAGGAATTTAAAGAATATTTGGCTAGTATTCAGCTAGTATATGTTTAATATAGTGTTTTTCTGGAAAAATACTAACAAAAATTTTAAGATTCTAAAATTTTTCAGAAATAATTTCAAATAGATTATAAGACTCAAGGTCCCATAAAATCTTGTCAAACTTTCTACTACTAAATATACTTTATAATTGCTATTAAATTAATAATAAAGTGTTTTCTTATGTTTGTAAAAGGAAATGATGTGTTATCTCACCCTTTTAGGCCTACTCTTATTAGGGCTCTTTGCAGGTCTCACAGATTTAATCAGCTGAGACAAAAAATTGAAGGGCTTGAGATTCATTGTTTAATTTATTGAGAGTTCACAACTGGTTAAATCTGCCTGTGTTCCTAGGGGCTTTATAAAAGTTCTGCTATACCTTGCTCCCCTTTGGAGACTGATTTTGAATTCCTTCTTTCTCATTTCTATTGTATAATGGCTGATTACTTGAACTTTATTGAGGGCTACCTACAGCTTTAGGAACATTTCACTGCAGTTGAGTCAAAATTCTTCTTGACCTCATTCTTAAGGCACTGCAGTCACTTACTCCGCAACTAGTTGCAAATACTTTTAAAATCAAATTTTTAAAAAATGCTTGTTTAAACCTCAAAGTAGTAAATTCTTTCTGTCATATCCTTCAGCACTACTCACAGAAGCTCTCAGGGAGTCCCATATTGAGTTTTTTTTTTTACCCTTGGTGTTTTATGGAAATGTTTTGGCAAGAATTGGATAAATGGTTCATCAGGAGAAACTGGGACAGTAACCTGTGGGATGTTCTTGGGGTAGCACAGTAATGAGCACCTGGTACAGACTAGAAGTTTGGAGTAGTGGTAAGCAAACAATTAATCTGACCACAGACTAGAGGCTTAGCTTAGTAGCATGCCTGTGTGCACTATAATAAAATTGTAATTTTCTGATGCTTCATGTGATGGAGTTATGGCTAAATCAGTGAATATTTTCCTCTATGTTTTAGGAACTCATAATTAAAACTGTGTTAAGTTCAGCAAGAGAGGAACCATCTGGTCCTGCACGGTAGGTCATACAAGAAGAGCTTCTAAATGAATAGATTTTTTTCTTTACTAGATTGTTTTGAGGTGGATGTATTAGATTAAAGTAAAAGTTTTTGTACAATTTATTAATGGTTTTCCTCACCACTATCAAAACTGTGATCCACCATGTGAATTTGAAATTGTTTGTAATAGAGACATTAAAAGAACAGACTGGGCTGGTCCAATCCAGTATCCTTTCTCTGATAGTGGTTGATAGGAAAAGGTGTAAATATGGGTAAGAGAATAAGCTGTATGCTTTCCTAGCTTACTGTGGGATTCAACTCAGGGATTTTCTGTACTACAGAGGCATTTTTTTACTCTCATTAAAGACAATTTTTTTTACGAGGGAGGTATAGTTATTTTTTATTAGACCACATGATTTAATTTGAAAAACAGAAACAATATAATGTACATAAGCCCTTATTTATGGTATGGACAAGAAGCAGAAAATACTGAGCTAAGCATTAAACTGGGAATGGTTGCTCTGGTGCTTAAACCTAAGCATCTTCATCGAGGACTTCAGAGACAATAGCTAACAGTTTTCTCTTCTATTTCTTAATTTGCTTAGAGTTTTGTTCCTCTTTACCCATCCTCAGAGGCTTTCACTTAGAGAGTCCTGCATACGGGATTGGAACAGGAGTCTGTAATATCTACCAAGCAAGAGCATACTTGTGTGCCTTACTTATTTGGGAAGAATGTGTATACATATATATGTCCAACTAATATATATTGTCATTTAAAAAATACTAGAACTACATACCTGGGAAACTATGAACCTGGAAAGATCAGCTTATTGAACATTTGAATGTTTTGCTGGAAAACCAAGAGCAATTTTCATCAGCCCACTTACGTGTTTCTTCACTTGAGCTGATAATATCTCTCAGCACAGGGGAAGGAGAGAATGTTATGAGATCATGTTAATTTCATTTTTCATGTTCTTTACAAGACTGATTTCTAAAAAGCATAACACTCTCCATTTTGCTTTTGAAAAAAGTAATTTTAAATTCACTTTGTTCAGAATATCTTTACTGATTCTGTGACACTGAAGCACACTGTATGGGCATCTTCAGTTCTGGCAGCATGACTGCGAAGAAGAAGGGAACATCCTGCACATCCCCATATCCTGTCTGTCTGTGAGGGTGTTTATACAGGAGCAGAGGCACATGTGCATGCACAGCCTTTCAGAATGCTGAGTTATGCTGCCCTCAAAATGCAAAGTCGGACCACTATGTGTAACTAAATTGAGATTCAAAAGGAATAAATAGCCAGTGTCTCTTTGGGTTACCTCTGCCCCTTTCCTTCTGAGAGACAGAAAGGTTTGTCTTCATTGGGAGGATAATGATGTTACCACAGCTCCTGAAGCATAGCTGCCTTACTCCTCAGTGGCAGTTTATCCACACTCCTTTTTGGTAATAACTTCTCTGATACCATCTGTTTTACAGCAGTACAGAGTTCATAGGGGTTACTCTTGGAGGTTGTCTTTAGAATCTGCATTATGATTTTGCTACGTCGGCTCAGCCACTAGTAGAGGCTCAGTTGTCTTTGCAATTGCCTAGGAGAGAACAGAGATACACGGCTTGTACTTGGAACATAGATACACATACATTTTTATATATACAGTGTGTGAGTGATTATTGTTACCAAACCTATAAATTTCTATTCCATTTCACTTCCACAGAAGCTAAACATTTTGTGTTTTGACCCAGTTAGGCTTTAGGAAAGTCACTTATTTGAAATATGTTCTACTCTCAGATCTTCATCTGTAAGGAATAAGAACTGTATTAATCAGATACCTCTCCTGCTGCTGACAGTCTGAAAAAGAAGCTGGTGAACTTAGTGTTCATCTCTTTTTTTGCTTGTGCTGTTAAGGCTGTGATTCTTTAATAACAATATTGTGGCTACATTATTACGTAGTTTTTCAGAGACTACCCTGAATAATGATAACAAAGCTGGTGTTCTTAGTAAAAACCTCCCAGACTCTGGATATTTTGCACATCAGTGTATCATCAGATGTGGAATGGTTCTCAGTAGCATGAAGGAAACTTAAAATAGTAACACAAGATTTTTAGTAACTAAAGACTTTTTTTAGTCACCTTACACAAACTGCCTGCATTTATTGTTAAATCCATGCTATTATTTTTTTTCAGAAAGAATTGAAATACATATTGTGGACATAGCAGACATGGAGATTGCTCCTCCTCTTCTCAGGCTACAGTGTGTTTAAAACACTGTTGGGAGTAGCTTGCAGTAGTAAATTGTCCTGAAAACTTTCTCCAAGGAGAAGGTTACAAAGATCTCAGATTATTCCAATAGTGATCTAATTTTTACAGTCAGGTTGGGTTTATGACCAGTGTATAGGAATAATCCTTTCTACTGGAAATATAACTTTTATGTGTATTACTGCACATCAGAAGATTTCTAATCATTTCCTTTCTTAATTGTGACCTAGACTTAGTATGCCCTTCAACTTTTCCTCCATATGCAGCATTTCCTGAAGTTGTTTGTTATTTTTATCACTTTTCGCCCTAGATGCCATTAGTCTTGTTTTTATTCTTAAGTAGGATTAATCAAAATGTAATGGAGGCAGTCTTGCAATTATTCTTTCAGTGACAACGTACAAAACAGGGTGGTTTTACACTATCATGTAGAATTAATTCCTGTATGTTATTTTGCTACCTGTAAGCATTTTCATCATTCTGTGTAGCCTTAAAATCCTTTTGCTACAGCACAGGCTTCATAGCCACTTCTGTTCAAATTCTAGCCTACAGCTTTTCCTTCCCACATGTAATGCTTTGCAGTTCACATGACCAGCTTGCATCTTGTCGATTTTTGATTGCTCTCCAATTTTATCCAGAGGATTTGGAATTCTGAAGTTGTTTCCAAAATATTTGCAGGCTGTGTTCTAGAAGATAATTATTAATAACTCAGAGATTGCTTAAGCTGGCTCCTTAGCATTTCTGTACAAATTTCATGCGTCTTTGCTGATTTGAACACATGTACCTACATACTCTTTACCTTTACACTTCTATTCCCTGATTTTAAATGAAGAAACAACAACAGAAGTTGAAGTACTTAATCACAATATATATACTTTCTCTGGTATTCATTTCCCCTCTCTTCCATTCATCCTTGTTTATTGTCAATATAAAACAATGTAAACATCTGTGAATGAGTAACATTCCCCTCTCTTCTCTCTTTGTCTCAAAAGCTCTAAATAAATATGAGCAGCCTTTTATGTTGGGGAGGAGGAACAGTTTTTCCTTTGTTGCAAGGAAATATAAGAATTTCCCATACATTGATTTCAGGTAATACTTGTAATCAAAAAGGCAAATATGGATGCAGGAGTTCTTGATGTCTTTTGGATTTTTCAGTTGCTTGGAAGGGTGCTTCCTCCATCCCTTCCTCTGCCTTCACCAGGGTACTTTGGATTTTTTGCTCATTTTTATGTTACAGCACTGCAGAAGTTTTTGTGTGGTTTTTTTGGAAATATTAAGAACATGTTTGTTGTTATATGTCTTCAACAAGACATAATGAATCACAAAAATTACATTCTTATAGAATGTTTCTCAACACTTGTCCTCCAACATTGTTTTACAGATGTGTTGCGCTTTGCAGCCTTGGTATTTGGATCTGTGAAGAGCTAGTTCATGAATCCCATCATCCTCAGATCAAGGAAGCCTTGAATGTGATTTGTGTTTCTTTAAAGGTGAGAGACTTAAACTTATACCCTAATGTATATTGACTTGATGTGTAAAGATACTTTGCCTTTTCAAAGTCATGATCACATTTTAGCATCCTTACTTTGCAGTCTCATTTGCAGTCCTTATAAAAGGGTGAATTCAGTTTAATTAGTGGATCTCTGACCTGTCAAAATTTCTTTACCTGTATTTAAGTTTGGAGGGAATGGTGTGCTGGAGGATATAATAGCGGATATTAATACACATAATTAGCCACTCTAACCTCTGCCCTTTGGTGCATAATAGTTTGTCCATCACCCCATCTTTTGTTAATAATCCTTGCAATTCAGGTTTCAACAAAATCACTACTGTCTCTGTCTGACTTTCTCCAGCTGTACCCCCTCCCACATGCTGGATCCAAACTTGCACCAGGGTTTTCTGCGTCTATTTGTAACTAGATCCAGGAGCCTATGATGGATTAACCTGAAGGGCCAAACTCCCACCCATCCACTCACTACCTGTCTCAACAGAACAGGGACAAAATAGCATGAAAAATCTTATGCGTCAAGTTGAAGACAGGGATAGCTTACCAGCTACTATCATTGGCAAAACAGATTTGAGTTAGGGAAGTTAATGTATTGCTAGTTAAAATAACTTGGGCAGTGAGAAGAAAAGACAAAATTTAAAACGCCACCTTTCCCTGCTGTCCCTTTCATCTTCACTCCTTTGTTTCCAACTCCTCTGCCTCCCCCTGCCCTGTCCCAAGTAGTACAGAGCAGATGGGAAATGGGGAGTTACAGTCAGTCCACAGGTTACTGTCTGCCACTTCTTCCTCCCTTCTTTCACTGGCTGTAGTCCTTCAGGATAAGCCTCCTTCTGTGTCTGTGAACTGCCCACAGACAGCCCTCAAGAAATATCTAATGCTGCAGTGTGGGGTACTCCAGGGTTGCAGTGTGGATATCTCCTCTGGCATGGTGTTTTCCATAGGCTGCAGGGAAATTTCTGCTCTAGCACCTGGAGCATCTCCTCCTCCTTACTGACCTTTGTGTTTGCCTACTGTTTCTCATTCCCTTTTTTTTTAATTTTTTTTTTTATTCTCTGCCTGTGTGACATATTTGCCCTTTCTTAAATATGTTTTCACAAAGTTGCCACGTACTTGGCAGATGGGCTCAGCCATTCTTTGGTGGGTCCATTGCAGAGCTGGCTGGAACCTGCTCTTTCTGGCTTGGAGCAGTCCCTAGCCTTCTCTCACAGAGAATCCCCTGTAGTTTCTCCATTACCAAAACGTTGCCATGTACACCCAGTAGAGATCCATACAAAGACACTGGACTGCAAAAGTGTTGGGGTTTTTTCTTCTGCAGCATTTCTGTCTTCCGCCCTGGCTAGCCATGGTCATCCAAGTCAATCACATACCTCACTAATTGGCATCCTGCTTTAGTGGTATTCTTAAAACCTCCATGATACATTCTCCTGCCACACTGCAAAAGGAAGAGGCCAGGGTGGAGGGCATATTGGAAGTAATTCCAGTTTTGGGAGCCATCTGCCATATATGCTAAAAATCTGTTCCAAGCCAAGTTGCTGCCTTGTACTCTTTGGCTACTGACTGAGCAGAGCATCCAGTCTAAGAGCGGGACAGGAAGGAAAGTGGGAAGGTGACAAGTGCAAAGGCCAAGCAGAAGTTTTCCAAAGCTGCTTGTGATCCTTGCTCACTTGCTCTGTTCTTCCCCCCCCATCCAAATCCCATTATGCCCATAGCCTCACAACATTCTGTGGATGTTCACTTCTGAGCTCAAGAGCCACTGCATTATACAGTATTGTTTGTAAGCCATGGCTTGATATTTAGAGAGAAACGTAGAGTACTTAGGCTGCGTGCATGGAAGCACTGGAGGATGTACTGTGGCAGAGTGCTTTTCTATGTTCATTCCAGGAGCTGCGCTTTTCAGGCTTTTTTTCCCTGATAGGTGTTTTTTGTTTTCCTACTACTTGAAATCTTGTGCATATTTGTTCTTATAGAGTACTTAGAATATTAGTAAAAAGATCTTATTTTTTAGCATTTCAAAAATTGGCATGTTTGTGAGAAATAGCTTTGCGTTTTTAAATATTTTTCAGTTTATTTTCAGAACCTTTCAGCCTGCTCTTTGTTTGCATCAAAAGTCCATAAATAGTCTAGTCTTTCAGTATATACACATTGATAAAAATCAGAGTGTACACCTGTTATACATGACTTCTGTCAGATGTTGAGGACTATTATTTTCTTTTAAGCAATGGTAATCTGAAAAATATCTTAGCAGATCAGCTGATCATATCCTGTGAAGCAGGATTTGAGTCTGTCTAAAATAAGTAGCTGCAGGGCTTTTAGTATTAAGACTCTAAATTGCAATTTCTTGTTTTGCAAAGTCACATTCATTCTTTTCAGCTCCACTAATAATCTCTTCCAGGGTTTTCCCCTTGCTTTTTAATATCCCTTAACTCTTGCATTTAATCAGGTTCCTGTGTAAGTTTGGCATGAAGCAAATGATGTTTTTATCTTGCTCCTACAATTTATCAACATTTGAACTATTTTTAATACTGAAATTCATAGTGATTTTTCTTCTTTTTCTTTGACGTATTCATATCTCATTTTTACATTATTAGTTGTATCTCATTTATGTTACACATGAATTACTTTTTGAATGAGAAAACAAAGATCTTTATATTTTTACTTTGCTTTGGCTTGTGTTAGCAAAAGCATCTAAAGCATGTTGGCTTTATTCCTGTTCTGAGCAGTGGTATACATTCACAATTGAGTTTAATAATGAAATGAAAAGTTCATAAATGTGTCATAGGAGAAACAAATTAGCTCTAATTTGTTACCTAAGCAGTCTCCTGGCTACCAAGTAGTCAGAGGTTTGAAGTCCCAGAATGGATTGTCTTATTTTCAGGAGAAATGAATGGATAGGGAGCTTTAGTCCTAGTCCAACTCATTGATAAGTTCAGGTGAGCAAATAACATTGAATAGAAATGTTGGCAGCAATTATATGCCTATTTTTGGCATATCAGAAGCATATCCAAAGCTGCAGTTCAGCAATGTGCTTTGGGTATAGCTAGTGCTTCTCCCCAGCAGTGTGGCAATTCTGCTATGTCTGCTTTAACCTCTGATGAAATCCAAGCACAAAGGATGTTAACCAGCCTTCTCATGACTTGATTATGCTTCTCTTAAAAATGCTCTAGATACATCACAAAATTGTGCTGTACAGGCTTAGTTAAATGAATGCTAAACATATGTTCTTTGCCAGTATGGTCAAGGTTAAACTTGTGATTTAACATCCAGAAAGCAACAGATCCTTGGAAAACGAACAGTACAGTAAGACTACCCTTCTGAGCAAAACACTGAGAGTTTGGCAATGGGCAAAGTGCCATGTCATTGACACCTTTCTCTCTGCCCCCCGCTGCCCCCATCAAGTAACTTTTCAAAAGTTATGTCCACAGTTACACCACTAAATATAAAAGTAGTGAATTCTTATCACAGAATATGCTGAGTTGGAAGGGACCCACAAGGATCAAGTCCAACTTCTGGCCCTTCACAGGACTGTCCTCAAGAGTCACACCATGTACCTGAGACTATGCAGCCTGTTCACCTCCTTCCATAGCTCCTTCACCTGGCGACACAGCTCTTCAACCACAGCACACCTTCTGCAAAATAACCATTTCCCTCAGCCTCACAAGGAGGCATCAGGCACTTCTGGCAACCTGTGACCCAGAGAGCTGTGTCTGCCATCAGCAGGTCTCTCTGGCTGGAGGTCTCTGACATGGCTGGTTCAGTGACTCCTGCAGATACAGGGGATTGAGCTTTATGGCACATTGACACCATAACTGAGGAAGCTTAAACTAATGCGCTAACTAGACTGGGCTGAAAGGATATCTTTGCTCTTCCTTACCAGCTACTGAGTCTGTTTGCTGCCTCTGTTGGCTGCTTCCACATGGCCTGAGAGGAGCCCTTCTGCTTGCGCTGCCACGCCAAGCCCCTGTTTGCCTCACTGCCTGGAGCCATTGAAAAGGCTCAGAGTCACACCCTGCACCACCCCCTCCTCGCCTGCTTCTCTGCCGAGGGCTCCAGGGTTCTCACGAGGCAGACCTTGGGTGTTCTGGTCACGGGAACACCTGCACAGCCCACACTAACCCCAGAACCCTCTTTCAGTCACCTCTGATGCTATGCTTTATAGCATACAGTGTTTTCCAGACACACAGAATGGCCAGTGAAATGTTTGTAGCATTACACGGCTGCTTCTATGCCACCTCTGAAGGCTCTTGGAAAATAATTCAGAACTAAACAGCTGACTTCAAAGGGGCAAATTGTTTTGGTCTCTAGCACATACTCAGTGTTGCAACTTGAGGTCAGGAAAATATCCTTCCAGGACCCACAGTTCTATAACTGTCTGTTCTAAAGTGTCTGAGTGTTTGTTGTTGGTTTAAGCCCAGCTGGGAATTAAGCACCACACAGCTGCTCACTCAGTCCCCTCTCTCCCCTCCACCCCACAGTGGAATGGGAAGGAGAATCAAAGCAAAATTCGTAGGTTGAGATAAGAACAGTTTAAAAATTGAAACCTGTAAATATTACTGTATTACTGTAAAATACAGTAATAATGGTAAATGATAATAGTAATAACGGTAATGAAAAGCAAAAGGAAAAAAACAAGTGATGCGCAATACAAATTCACACCACCTGCTGACTGATGCCAGGCCCCCCTTTCCAAACCCAGACCAGCCACACTTCCAGGTAACTCACTCCCGTTAGTATACTGGGCATGATTTTTTATGTTGTGGAATATCCATTTGGCCAGTTTGGGTCACCCTTCCCAGTTTCTTTTGCATGCCTCCTCAGTGGCAGAGCATGAGACAAGAAAGTCCTTCACTTAGGATAAGCAGGACTTGGCAAAATCCAAAACATCAGTGTGTTATCAACACCATTCCCATTCAGAATCCAAAACACAGCACCGTAGCAGCTACTGAGAAGAAATTAACTCTCCTCACAGAAACCAGGGCAGCATTCTTTTGAAATGTGATATATTGACCATATTAGAACAGCTTTTTGAAGCAAATGAAGGGTTTGATCTGTTTCAGCCAATCCCCATAATCCTGAACAGAACTTCCTACCTAGTGCTCTTCCCATGAATAAGAAAATTTGAGTGCACAAGATTAGATTTTAAATTTATTCATATTCATTACTTTATACCCTTCATCTTTATGTGAAGTCTGTCTCCAGTGTCTTTCGTTCCTTTCTTAAATTTAAAAAAAAAAAAATTCTCTTCAACCAAAGGGCAGAAGGGCTGCATAAACCAACCTTAGAAATCATTCATTCACCTTCATTTTAGAGCCTGATGAGCCTCTCAAAAACACCCGTTTAAAAATTAAGAAAAGAAAATGCTTCCTGTTTTTAAGTAGTGAATGGCTGATTATTCAATGACTCTGGAAAGTCTCCAGGTCTTTTTCTCAGGTAATTTTTTCTTACATTCAGTCATCTGGATGGTCTGTGTTAAGCTACTCCGGTTTGTCCACCCCATTTGTCTTCTCCAGTGACTTCAGGGTTTTCTTGCAAGCTTTTAAGGATGTTTCCAACAATCTGGATTTGATCTCAAGTCTGTAATCAAATTGTTATGCTTTCAGTGTTATTTAATTTTTTTTTAGTTGTCACTCAAGCTTGAGCTTTAGAATCTATACCCTGCTTACTGTGCCCTTACAGAGCACTTTCACAGCATAAAGAGTGGCTGTCTCATGAGGGATAAAAAATAATGGTGTTCTTGTCACAAGCTCTGGGAAGACTTGCAGATGTGAGGTGTTCACTATGTTTTTAATTAAAAGCCAACAATAACATGAAACTGCGTCCACTGAGAAACAGGGAAGTCAGAACAAGAATTAACTATCCCTTGTGTACTCTGGTTTCTGTGGATGACTTACAAGTGCTGTTCATAGTCTTTCTTTATGCTTACATAGATACTACAAATAAAAAACGTTAGTTAAAGCTTCATACTCCATACTTTTCCTTGTGCTTTACCATTTCTTTTCTTTTCAAGATTTTAAATGTAAAAATGGATAGCTTTGCTTTGATAAGAAGCTGACCGAGAACAGTTTTCTTCCAGTGTATTTTCCACCTTTAAGTTTTTGCTATTCAAAAATTTTATTCTAAACTCTTTCATTTTCTGCTCAAGCTTCATTGTGCAGGCATTTCAGCTTCCTTTAAGCTTTATTTTTTTAAAGGTTTGTGAGATGCATCTTTCCTTGAAGGGTTAATAGAACTGCACTGAGTAAGAAATCAGTCTCTGAAGCCAAGAAACTAAATCTATGCATTTTTGCAGCATGATTGCCCTTTTCTGAGTTCAGATGTAGACAGCCACATACATATATTGTACTCTTACATGAAATCATTTCATCATTGTTGCTGTGCTGTGTTCTCTTTTCTAGTTTCCAAATAAGACAGTAGCCCAAGTTGCCTGCAGTATGTTGAACATGCTAATACATTATGTACACAGACTTCAGCTGTATCAAGCTGATTCACCTGTAAGGATTATTCAAGTAAGTAATTTTTTTAAACTTAAAATTTTCTGTTATTTTAAATGAAACAGTAAAATATATTTCCCTGAAATTAAAATAAAAGATTATTTACAATTACGTTTCACAAAACATTGAATTAGTATAAACATAATCTCACTTAACACTAGCAGTAGGAATCTGCAGTATACTTCCTTCCTCATTCCAGTATTGGCATGTAATGTGCCTGTATCATGCCTGTTTTTTTCTCAAAATTCTAGCAGTTCTAAGAAATAATGGAGCTCAGATAGCCCCATACACAAACCAGCATCAGGTTCCTTCCTTCGCCCTACAAGTGTGTTGAATCAAGTTCTCTTCCTGTCTGAATATTTGGGGTAACTGTGTAATTTCATTGTCCCTAATGCACCTATGTCAGTCGAGCAGAACATACTCCTTCAATGTTTTCTGCAAAACTCAATTAAAAGTGTTTTTATTTAAAAAAATTGGCAAGGAATACTGTAACTTTTCTCAAAATAACTTTAAGAATTTAACCATGAATCTAGTATCACGTCACATTTACCTGCTTAACAAAGTATTTTAAACTTTAATATTTAGGTTATGCTTTAAAAGAAATATGGTATATTTCCCCAGATTCTGATAGCAACTATTACACATCTGCTGCCTAGTACAGAAGCTTCCTCTTATGAGCAGGACAAGAGGGTGAGTATTTTTCATTTCTTTTTAATGTGTCAATTGAATTACAAAGGTGCATGACAAAACTCAAATTTTAATCTGTTCTAAGTCAGGGATTAGGCTTTTTACGTATAATATAGTATAGCTGTCCTAGAGTTACAACAATTTTGTTTATCCTAGTGAATTTCTGGTGGGAAAACATGCATTTAAAATGAATTGAGATTGATTGTTTTCAGTAATTACAAAATCTTCTTTATCCTTATTCTCAATGAACTTACAAGCAAATTAATATGGAATGTTCCAACTTGTAGAGAGTATATTGCAAAACATCTATAAGATTATGATTTTTTCCTGTTTCCATAGTATGTACATTCTTAAGAAAGCCTGTAATATTCAGATGAATTTGATTATCATCATCCTTCAAAACAATTGCTATCTGTTTATGTTTTCATAAACAGTCCCCTAGCTGAGATCTTTCTTCACCTGATACTCACAGAAGTACTTCCTGCCTCCTGAAAGCTCTCCTCTCTCTTCTGAATTATTTGGGTTTGCCCTGGGGCTGTGGTATTCAGTGGTCATTTAAATTTGGGCACTTTGGTGCAGTTTGTTGCTGACAGCTCTTTCATTCTGGGCTACCATTTCCACGGGATCTGGAGTTCATCTGTTGCTCTTTTTGGCCTCCAGAGCTCTGTTTCACCTCTCCTCTCCGTTTGCGAGAAGTCAGGGGCTACACCCATATGGGCTACACCCATATACCTAGCTGCTGCTTTTTCAGTTGGGGATGCTTCCCATGTTTGACAAAGTTTCCACATGAACTAATGTTGATCATTGTACATCAAATATCATATAAAAAATTGTCCTACATATTTTGATAAAATGTAGTCCTAATAGGTTTCTTAAAAATTGGTTTAATATAAAAAGACTCCGAGCCCTTCATCATTAGGTTTATTATAGTGTGTTTCTGAGAAGCAAACTTGTAATGGGTTATGTGAAATGAGTGTTATGTTTGTCTCATTTATTAGTAAATTAGTCAAGTGAATTTTCTTTGAAAGACTTCTATTTAACTTAGTAAATATTTTAGAAAATCTTGCAGCTATATATCTGAATTGTTTTCTTTTCCACAGCTAAATATTAAAAATACAAAATAATTATTTGAAGTCAGTAAGTTATTAATAATTTGATATGGATATGTGTCTTAATCTAATTCTGTTCTACAGTCTTTAGAAACATCCCCAAGAGGGAGTTGATTCTTTTGTTAACTGAGAAGTCTACATACAGAAAATAGTTAGATTTGTTTCAAATGGTACCTGGTGCTGCATAACATTACTGATACGTTGTGAAGGAAATCTTGTGTTATTTATAAAATACTAAATGCAAATGAATTAGTGCCATTTTGTGTAATCCTTGACTGACTTTACAGTGAAATTTTAGTGCAGAGTGGCACATCAGCCTTAATTTGGACCTGTGTTATCTGTCATTTTAAAAACAGCAGCCTACAAATCAATTTTGAAACCCACAAGTATCCTCTTATCTATCTGTATAGAATCTGCTCATAGTCTTACCTTAATGAGAAACTATTGAATGGATGGTCTTTGTTAAATACCTTAGTAGCCAAAGTTTGTACTGATGCCATAGATTTTGGACATATGGGGGTTAAACAAGCATGACCTGCCATTACTGCAGAAGGTTGACTCTACTGAACTGAAAAAAAGAAAGCAAAACAGAGAAATGAAATAAAGTGATAAATGTGAAGTAGCAGGTGCTGTTTTAATTGATTTGTAATTGAAAGTGTTTGTTCCAGTTGGTGGTTTCTTTACTTCTGTGCTTATTGGATTGGATAATGGCCTTACCATTGAAGACTTTGCTGCAGCCTCTTCATACTACAGGAGCAGAAAATGATAAGACTGAAAGATCTGTTCTTAATTGTATATATAAGGTACATGTTTCTTTACTCACTAAACGAGAATTTCTTCGTATGGAGGTAGTGTCAGTTTTCATGGAAATGAAGTCAGAAGTTTTCTCTAAGCTGAACTCCATTCTGCTGCTGAAATGTGAAGGCTCAGTTCTTGTACGTTGCACTGTAACAGCTTGACCTTTGGTATATTTGGAATTGTTGATTTTGTTTTACATTTTGCAAGTTTAACCAAGACTTTTTTTTGTGTGTCATATTGATTGCAGATGCTTGTATTGTAGAAGACTAACTATACATTTAAGACAAAAGGATGTAACTTATATACAAAGCAATTTCAGTTAGCAGTAAGCAAAGCAAAAACCACTGTTATAATTACTCTCTTTAGGAATACAGAAGAAAGGGGTTTTTTTCTTTTTTGCAAGGGAAGGGGATTAAAACCTGTAGCAGCTTAGACTTCGCATATGTAATTAAAGAAAGTAGGAGATCTAAAAATAAAGGTAGCTTAATGGTTTGTTGTAAGTTTTGTTTCTTTATTGTTAAATTCCACTTTGGTGTAGATACTGTTTTAATCATTTTCTTTGCAGACCAGGGTTTGTTTTCTTTGCAGACCAGGGTTTGTTTCTGTAAACACTAAGCATCTAAAATTTTCCAACATTTGTTCTGCCTACCTGGTTCTAGCAAATCAATTTAAAAAATGTAAATAAAAATAAACTTAATTTCTTATAAAACTAATAAGTAGAAATTTCAGTAGTTAATGTAATGAAATTCTGGTTTTGTTCTAGGTTCTGCATGGATGTGTCTATGGGTCTCAATGTTTTAGCAATCCTAAATATTTTCCTCTAAGCCTTTCTGATCTGGCATGCATGGATTATGATCCTTTTATGCATTTAGAAAGTTTAAAGGAACCAGAACCACTGCATTCTCCAGACTCGGAGAGGTCTTCTAAACTTCAGCCAGTCACTGAAGGTTTGTCAAGTTGCCTAAATACATTTTCTTTGAAAAAGATTTTGTCTTGGTTTCCAGTATTGAAATGTTGGTCTAAAGCATAAGTTTTCAGCTATATCTAGACACTAGGTAAAAACCATTAGTATGTAAAAGCAAGCTTAATTCTGAGCAATTACTGTTCGATTGACTGAAATAAGTATGTTCTGAACAAAACAAAGGTCGATATGATACAGATTCTTCTGTGCTTCATTTATCAGCAGAAAGTGTTAAGTACTCCAACATGGATAAATGTTGTTTTCCATTTTACTTTCAGTAAATTAATTTGGTTTTTTCTCAGTTTTTCTTCTTTTTCTAAGAATGTCTTGGATTTTTGTTCCTGTCTGAACTTGCAATACTGAATGCTTTCGGTGAATTTTTTTAGCCTATCATAATTTCTTATCAATTTCTTTACACTATCTAGAACCACAGGATTATCTAAAAAGAAACACATTTTCTCTGATCTGCTTAGAACCTTAGGAGACCTGGGAAATAACATTTTCTTCACAACTCAAAATAAAAATAAAGAATCAAGAAACTAAGCTACAGAGGAGTACCATGTATTATGCAGTGCATCTAGTAAATATCAAATGGCTACATTGGGAAGAAAACTGAAAAAGATGAGATTAAGATACGAGAAACTGTGTAGTGCTATTCTCCCTCTGTATTAAGTTGTTCCATTTAGGCTTCTTTAAGGGTATTAAGAACCAGATAAATGCAGTAGCTCTTTGTAGCAGCTGTGTGCTAACAGCAGGTGATTTTGTGGTCTGCAGTGGCTACGTGCTGTTTTTTATGTAGAGAAAATGGCTAATCATTGTGCCCTTGTCTAAGGCATGCTTCATCATCCTCAAGTACTTTTTTGGCCAAAGAATTCTAAACATAGGGCTGTCCCCTAATAAGCTCAGTATTGGATTGAACAAGTCTGATTTGAGAACTATTGGCAGGAGGAGCTGTAATTATTAAATTTACTGAAGAATGAAGCAAGGTACTATAGTTGGCTTTTCGTCAAATGGCTGTGGTCTTATTAGTAAAAAGTAATCATCTACTGGGTCAGAATGAAAGAGGCTTCGAAGGATTCATTCTGTCCTAATTACAGTCTCACCTATACATATTATGTAAAGCTAATATTTAAAGCATTTGCCAAAATTAACTTCCACTGCATGTTCTATTACAGTGTAGTGAATTGTAGTAGCTTTTTATGCCTGGCATCTTTTGTATTCTGTAATAATATGTAATTATGGGTTAGCAGCAAATGCTGTGTGCCTTTTTTAATCTGACAATCTGAAAAGACAACCCTGAATAGCTTTCTCTTTAAATGAATACAGTTGCACAAAGCCTTAGCATCGATATCTTCATTTTGCATTTCCGACTGATCTGTTCTTTTATGATTTCTTGTTAAATTTCTTAATAAAAGTAATTTCAGATGCTCCTTTTATCTCTCTAGATGAATTAAATTTCAGGGCTCTGGAATTGTAAGACTGTGAAATTTAATTGGCAGAGTACAACATTATAATGCAACCCTGGTCTTGCAACCTTGGCACTTCCAGTACCCATTGCCAGGCAGAGAATAAAATTGGCAATGCTTAACCGATTGCACAGCATCTGTTCTCCCTGTCATTGTTGGAGGAGTGAGAGGAGTAAAACTGGTGGATAACAACCAGTCTGGGACTCAATCGAGACACAGGGTCAATTAGCACAAGCTAGCAGCAGAGCAGTATGCCAATGGGTCAACCTCTTTTAGTAGAGTAAAAGGGCTATCATAGAATCTTTTTTTGAAGGAATGGAAATGAGCAGGGCAGCAGTTGTAGGGAAATCAGGGAAGTTCTACAAAGACAAGGTGGGAATTGCTAGACTCTTTCCTTAGGTCACAAGCAAAGCTGAAAGTACTGAAATGCCAGAATTCTAATGACAGGGTGCTTTAATGGATGAGATTGGTGGGAGGCATAACAGGGTACATTGTTCAAGGTCAGATTCATCGCAAGTTTTGTGGACACTTAGCCACACCATGTTGAGGTATGAGACCATGAAGATAAGGGACTTAGAGTGACTGTGTGGTGGGGACAGGATCTATCAAGAGGCTGGAGCAAGCCATGCAATAAACAGCATGGCAGAGATTTATTAAATCCTCTGGAAACAGGTGATGTGGAGAAAGAAGATGACTATTGGCCTCCCTTTTTTCAGTAACTTTCTGTCTCTCACAAGAGAGACAGATTCCTTAGGTATAAGGAATCTCTTATACCTAAGATTATCTGTGAATTTGTCCTTCTTTCTGTAGGCTTCAGGTAAAGTGGTAGATTTCAGTATAAGATACACAAAGAATAATTTTGAAATTCAGTGTTAAGCATATTAAGCTGTTGTGTTTAGACCAGAATGAACTTTTAGCAACTGACAGTAAAGACATCATTAGGAAGCTTTTACTGCATCATCAGAACTTGTAGACAGTAAGTCTGTGGTGCTTTCATACATCTAAAGAATCACTGGCCTTGTCTGCATGAAAGCTGATGAACTTTTCCTCTAGCTAGTGTCAACAACAACCTACTCTAGCTACAGTACAGTCATACAATTACTGTCTATTTGTGGTAGTTTGACCCTGGATGCTGGCTGGATGCCAGCTGCCCACCAGAGCTGCTCCATTACTCCCCTCCTCAGCTCAACACGGCGAGGAAAATATAACAAAAGGCTCATGGGTCAGGATAAAGACAGGGAGAGATCACTCACCAATTATCATCACAGGCAAAACAGATTCGACTTGGGGAAATTAATGGAATTTATTACCAAGTAAGTAAGGATAGGATAATGAGAAATAAACTCAAATATTCAAAATGCCTTACCCTTATCCCTTCCTCTTCCCAGGGCTTAACTTTATCATGAATCTCTACCTCCTCCTTATCCCTAGTGGCGCAGGGGGACAGGTATTGTGGGGATGCAATCAGTTCATCACACGTTGGCTCTGCCGCTCCTGCCTCCACAGAGTAAGGAGTCCTTGTACTCCTCCCCTACTGCAGCGTGGGATCCCTCACACAGGAGACAATCCTCCATGAACTTCGCCAGTATGAGTCTTTCCCACATGCTGCAGTTCTTCATGAACTGATCTGGCAGGGGTCCCTTCCATGTGATTCAGTCCTTCAGGCACAGACTGCTCCAGCATGGGCCCCCCACTGGGTCACAAGTCCTGCCAGCAAACCTACTCCAGCACGGTCTCCTTGCTCAAAAGCATCACTATTCCTGCCAGGAGCCTGCTTCAGCGTGGGCTTTCCACAGGGTCACAGTGTCCTTTGGGCATCCATCTACTCCAGCATGGCGACCTCCATGCCCTGCATGTGGGTATCTGTTCCACCATGTACCCCCAGGGGCAGCAGGGGTGCATCCTGTTTCACCATAGGCTGCAGGGGAATCTCTGCTCCAGTGGCTGGAGCACCAACTCCCCCTTCGTCTTCACTGGCCTTGGTGTCTGCAGAGTTGTTTCTGTCACGTATTTTCACTCTGCTTTTCTCTGGATGCCATTTGCTTCTGCCCAATAACTTTTTTACCTTCTTAACTGTGTTGCTCCAGGGCCACTACTGCCATCGCTGATGGTCTTGGCCTTGGTGAGCAGCAGGTCCAACTTGGAGCTGGCTGCCATTGGCTTCATCAGATGTAAGGGGAAGCTTCTAGCAGCTTCTCAGAGAAGTCACCACTGTAGCCCCTCTACTACCAAAATCTTGCCACGCAACCCCACTGTGCTAATTAACTGCACCTAAATAGCCAGCTTAGTTATTTACAAGCTAACATGGACTGCGTAGTGCCATAATCTGTTAACTTACTTCTGAACTTCTACTTTTCATGTCAGGACCAACAACATACATGAGGGATAATTTTTTTACAATTATAGGCAAAACCATTTTGAAACCTGTTTTTCACAGATCTCAAATCTGTTAGAGGCAGTTGTGATTGGAAGGTAGTAGTAACATTACATAGACACAATCTTCTATCAGTTATTGATTTAATTGATTTTTTTGCCCCATTACTCGTATTTCTCCAGACATATTTTAAACTCTTTTGCTTAGATTGATCATTTTTTTTCTAATGTTTTTTTCAATTTCTAATGAAAAAGTTTCGCCCACTTGATATTTAGTCTTAGTTTTTATTTTAAAAAATAGAAATACAAAGTACTTCTCTTTTAAGGCTTTGCTTTTTGCCTTTTTACTGAAAGGAGAGAAGAATCAGACTTTAAAAAAAATACACATACTGCATCTGAGTTTCCACAGTTTGTTTTATGGGGGATATTCTAGAGGTTCTCTGTAATCAGATGTCTATATAGCTAAAATTTAAAATTAGAAAGGAATGAGACTTGCTTAAACTAATGTAAAATACAGGTAACTAAGGAAGCAGAACACTCTTAGCCTCCCTCTAAATGAAGAAAAAGAGTTTTCAGAGAGCGATTTATCCCATTGCTCCAATTTGAGATGAATCAGTCTGTACAGGTACATCATTCTTTAGATGGCTAAAAGGATGAGGAGAGTTAAATTCTACCCTCACATCATTACTTTTTCCTTCTAGTACATAACTCTAGTAATTTTGAAACTATTCAGCTGAAGTTGAATTAAAGACTTAACAACATACATCTTAAGGAAATTCAGGTATCCTTCAGTCATGCCAGAGATACAAATTAGTAGTGATGGACCTTCAGCCTTTCCACAAAAGAGATAATTTCAGGGACTGAGGAAAACAGGCAATATAACATGCTTCTAGTAAATTACCAAGTGATCATGTACACATATAAATTACATTGCCCAAGCCAGAGGCAGTACCGTTGTAGAGAGCAGTGATGTGTTCATTCAGGAAGATAGGTCAACAAAGCAGTGAGCCTAGACTGCCTTAATGTGTAACAATATGGCTTGGTCTGTAGAATTTCTAGTAAAACTGTGATGACTTGCATTATTGCATATTTTGACCTGCCCTCCAGAAAAAAAAGAGCATGGTTTAGATATTCCTTTTAAGAGTTTTAATATATTGAATGTCCAGTTGTTCCTGATTGAGGAGATATGCTTCTAGGAGTAAATTATTAATATGTATCCTTTAAGTCTCAAATTTAAAATTCTTCTGTTTTCAAAAAGCATTATTGGACTTGGGATTTTATTTTTTTTTCATTCCCAAGGGAAACCATCAAGAAAATCCGGTTTGCTGTGTGGCAAAAGTGTTTCAAGATTGTTTTATTTTCTTTGTTTTACTTCAATGTAAAAGGTTGCATCTTACAGTTTACTTTTCAGTATGCTTCTCTTAATGCTTCTAATTTAAGTTTTCTGTGTCATTTTTAGATCAACAATATTGTATTCTGAGAGAAGACTCAGTGAGAAGTACTGTTCTCATTTTATAAAAGACAATAACAGTTATATGATTTTAATTCAAGAGCACAGTTTTCAGAAAAAGGCTGTGTTAGGACTGAGAATGGACCTTTGGAATTTAAATTCATTTTTCCACTGTTTGTATCACTATGTTGCCTTTCTTTTCATATGTCCCTTAGGCTCCTAAGGGAGTAAATTCATGCATGCAGCCGCAGAACAACCATGGTCCGGTTTGAGATCTTTAGGGTTTGCCACGCAGCAGTAATAGTAACAACTTAGATGCTGAAACGTCCTTCTTATATCTTCAGGTTTCTCAGCAGAACTTAACAGGATGTGCACTTAATCTATGTAGTGTGGGACTTGAGGTATCTGAAAAGCTTACGTGTCTTTGCTCCTAGGAAGCTGAGAAAAGTATTACCTTACTTATCTGTGCAGTTCCAAGTGCTAAATACTTGGCATAAATATCCTGAAAGAGATGGGCCAGCTTCTGCGTTGTCCAGTTGGTAGGCAATACTGTGCTGATAAATTTTTCTTCAAGCATCCAACTTACTTTCTCTTTGTTTTGTATAAAACCTGCTTCCAGTTCCTTCTTATATTTCAGCAGATGGCACTATAACTTAATTTCCTTGTATGCTAAGAACATCTGGATGTTTAATTCAGCGTCACTGAATGTTTTTGTGTTTTTAAATTTTAAACATTGAGAAGGCTATAGATAATAATAATTTAAAAAATCTAATTTGTTTATATTCTCAAGGCCTTATTAAAATATTTGAGTAGATAGGAGTTTTGGAATTGTGTAAATATTATGTTGATTTTGACAACTATTAGCTGGATGAAATGTTTCCCTTTTTGCTGTTCAGATGTAGTGCTTACTAAAGGTAGAGAAGAGCCAGAATCCCAAATGTCTCTTACATGCTGTTCCCAAACCTTGACGGGGAAAAAAGGGCAAATATATACTAATGGTTTATTTTTGCAGATGCAGAATGCATCCATCTTCAGAAACTGAAGATCTGTAACAGCAGTCAATACACAATACAAATTTGCCTTTGTTTTTCCAGTTAAACCAATTAAAACCTCTTAAACGGCAAAAACAAGTTTGTTTATCAAACATTAGGTTTTGTTGCATATAAATACACAATATAGAGGGCGATGAGTTAGTTATACCTTACCTACACAGCAAAGATATTACATTTTCTCAGTAAATATTGAATAAAAAAATAATGTCATTCAGAACATTCTGGTTTGATGGATTTTTAGTGAGAAAGATGGGAAGTGTTTGCAGCAGTTTTCAATGTTTAGTGTAGTTTAAAACATATGATGTAATCCTGGGGAGTACAGCTGGTTTTGTCTTCCCACTGTAAATCCCAGATTTAGGGCATCCAAGCCCAGTTAAAAGAGAGAGGCTACAGAAACATGTACTTTGGCATATTGATCTTGTTTCCTCTTCTACTTGCATTCTTCTACAGTGTAATATTTTTGTGTATGGGTTCTTGAGTGGGTCACCTGAACCAGTGGAGAGTTGTCTATTCTGACAGTGTCACTTTGACCAGCTCTGTACTTCATGAATAATGTAGAGTGGATTTGATAAACATAATTCAATAGCAATATAGTACTGGGTTAGCAAGATGTGATATAAACTTGAAGAAATTCCTTTTGTGTATTTAGATGACATAACATGCAAGTAGAAGGTATGCAGCAAAGAAGGAGGTAGGAAAAACCATATTGAAATACCCATGCATCTCACAGGATGCAGTTCACATAAGATGAACACAGTTAACTTGTCTTTCTCCTTCGTAAACTTTTCTAGCCTGAAACTTCTTAAAATGCAGTTGGGACATGGGATTTCCTCTTCGAAAACTTTGCTAATGTTAGATTCTGTTCCATATAGACAGCCTGGTCTTTGATTTTGTACTTTAAAATCATCTAATATTATTCTCAAGATAACCTGCAGCTCCCTGGGGAAATTAAGACGGATTAGATCTTTCATGCGTCTATGTTCCTCTGTATTTCTCAATGTAATGATGTGTATAAATATAAAAATACACTGCAGTTGGAATGGGCATCTTGCAACACAGTTACGATCTCTATCAGCAATTTAAGATTTATTTTCACTAGATAAGAAATTGTGTGCTGATAACAAAGGAGATATGGTAGGCTGTAAAATAATGAAGATGCTTCTTTAACTGTCTTATGATTTTTCATACTATTTATATACAAGATCAATGTTCGTCAAAATACGTATTTTCTGTTACGGAGTTATGTATATCTTAAGCTCACAGTGCTCATCTTCTGTTTAAAACTCATGAAAAGGAGACCAAAAGAAATACATTGAAAAGAAATACAGTGTTGTTTTCTGAACTCTTCTTTTAAAACCTGTGATCTTTCTCTTTCAGTTAAAACTCATATGCAACAAGGATTAATTTCTGTTGCTGCTCGTACTGTGATAACACATCTAGTCAATCACTTAGGCCACTATCCTATGAGTGGAGGTCCCGCTATGCTAACCAGTCAAGTGTGTGAAAACAACGACAATCCATACAGTGAAAGTCCTGAGCTTTCTCCTGAACTTTTTGAGAACCCAAATCTTCAATTTTTTGTGTTAAACAATACTTCCTTGGTGTCTTGCATACAAATCCAAGCAGAAGACAACATGCCTGGGGGAGGACTGTCTGCTGGACTTGCATCTGCTAATTCAAACGTTAGAATTATAGTGCGTGATCTCTCTGGTAAATACTCATGGGATTCAGCCATTTTGTACGGACCGTCATCTTTATGTGGGTCTTCACAACAAACGTCTTTTGCACTTTCATTGTCTCAGCAAGATAAACCAGAAGATACTCTTTCGTCTTTTGAGCATGTGGAAGATGTATCTGCAAGGGATGGAATTACACTCCAAGTAAAAAGGAAATTTAGAGACACTGTACCAACATGGGATACAATTAGGGATGAAGAAGATGCCCTCGATGAGCTTCTGCAGTATTTAGGTGTTACAAGCCCTGAATGCTTACAGAGAACTGGTGTCTCACTCAACATCCCTGCTCCCCAACCAGTCTGCATCTCAGAGAAACAGGAGAATGATGTCATCAATGCAATTCTGAAACAGCACACAGAAGAGAGAGAGTTTGTTGAAAAGCATTTCAATGATGTAAATATGAGGGCTATGGAGCAGGATGAGCCAACCTCACAAAAGTCCCAGTCAGCATTTTACTACTGCAGATTACTTCTCAGTATACTAGGAATGAATTCATGGGATAAAAGGTAAAAAGCCTCACAATTTAGGAACTTTCTTTTAAGGAACCGTGCTATTCTTACCATATAATAATAGTTGATCATAGAGGTTGTTAAGCCCAAAATACTCCAGGCCAGCTAACAAAAGAAGAGGTGTGCTACTAAGGGCAAAATGGCACCTTTCTTCTGCCTTTCAGCCTGTCATTTAGAGACACAGAAAGAAGGAACCTCTTGCCTTTGTTGTGATTTATATTCTTTCTTTAGAATAGTCTTTGAAGGCAAATTGAAAGAGTGATGTATTTTCTTTGCTTCCCATGGATGTTCCTCCAAAAATCATTACCTTTCTATGCCAGAATAAGACTCAGAAAGTGTCGTATTCTCAACTATTCTGTCATTGGACAGTGTCCTGCTGCTTTGCTTGCTAAGAGCAGGCTTGCATGCAGCCTTAGAGCATTGCATCTGTGTTAGCTAATGAGAAAGATGTGTCTCCTGCTATTTATTTCAATATTGGCCATGCTTGGATATTGTTTAGAACAACATGAGAGAAGCTATGTTCAGTTACAAAAGCAATGTCTCTGTTTACATACTATTTTTGTGTGGGTGTAGTTAGGTACATGTCTGCATATACATGTGGGTATGTACAAATATTAGATCCTAGAATTTATGACTGTTTCTGAAGTCTTCTTTTGCCATTGCTGTCAAATTCCATACTAGAATTATTGAAATATTTTCTTACTATGAAGAGAAATGGATATTCTGTAAAACAAAAATAATTTGTGTCACTGAGATATCACTGGAATTGGACAAAATTTTGGTGTTACCAAAATTTTTATTTGGGTCTTTTAATTCCTCAAGGCAGTCTGGTTTTGAACTGTACTGCTCTTAGGCTCATTCCACTGTTTTTTGTGGGAAACATCTTAAGCACAGTTGAAAAGAAATGAAGACTGCCTTTCTGCTCTAACATACTGCTTTGTTTTTTTTCTTTAAATTGTTACAGCTGGCTGAGTGACTACTGAGCTACGTTTTGCTCTCTTCTGCAATTCAGAATAGCAAAAGCTCTGTGTTTAATGCACTAGCTCCCTACAATAGTAGATTAATGGGAGTGCCTTCTGCCACTAAGCATATATATTATGGCCTAATAAAGCATGCAGCTTATGTATGTGTCAAAGAGAGTTTTGTCTGTTACCCTCTAGAGAAGAGATGGATTCCAGTTGGATCCAGTAGATCAACAGAAGAAAGTGAAAAGAAACAAAGGCTGTACTCATGGTTATAATATAGGAGATTTAGATGGAATATAGTCTTCCTGGAGTAAGAGAAATTGCATGTATATTTTTTTTTAAAGTTATCTTAGTTTTTGAATATTAAGAAAGGACTGTTGAAAAGGCAAAAGCATTTGTTGACTGTTCTTGAATGAACTTTGTACCTTTCTTGTACTGTTCTGTATCTATCAGTGAACAGGTGATAAAAGAGTTAAAAATTTCTCTATTTAGAAGGAGCTTTCATCTCCTGAAGAAAAATGAGAAGTTACTTCGAGAACTCAGAAATTTGGACTCAAGACAATGGTAAATTCTTTCAATGATTGCCTACTTATTTGTTTTGAGTGTGCCGTTATTCTAAATGGCTCTAATTGCATAGATGTGAGAGTGGAGGTTTTTTTAACAATTTTTTTTTTAGTTATTAATGTATTTTGCACTGTGTTGTTGTTATTTGTGTTATATTGAAGTTGTATTTGTGTTATTTGTAGAGTGAAATTCTGCAAGTAGAATACCATGAGATAAACAAATCTCAAAATAACTTATGAGCATTTGTATATAGACAACATGAATAGTTTTAAAACTTTGACAGATCAAAGTCTCCACATTTTAAGCTTGGTTAATTGTTTAGTCGTGTTCTAATGCTCCTGGTATTTGAAGGCACAGAACTCTAATTGGAATTGTAGCACAGAATTAAAAGCTGATTTATTTTTGTAGAAGTTGGAATTAAATCCAGTGGAGATTTTAGAAGTTTGAGAAACCACCTTAAGTTGCACCAATGTCTAACAGCAAGCTGTGAACAGAAGACATTGCTATTTACTTAAAGATTCTTCATTCAGTTGCATAAGCTTCAATTACCACGGCCTTCAGAAGGCACTGTTGTTAATGAGCTGTTTAGTGTGAATAAGGCCTGCATTATAGGTTTTGTCCATTTTAAAAGTCCAGCTATTCCATCAACAATTGGTACAGCCAGCACCATCCTGCATCTTAGAAGTGATGAAAGGGGGTAAGTGCTGCTCATGTATAGCAAAACTCTAGGCTCTAAGAGAAGACTAGCAAAGATAGAATGGGAATATGAAAGTATAGAGGGTATCCAAAAAGAAGCCATATAGTTGTACTTTAATTCCACTATGTATTTTTTATGCTTTGAGAGCCATGCTCTGTCTGTATTGTTTGAATATTTTGGTTTCAGATTAGTAAGAGCACTGTCACGCAATGACCATTCTCTGTTTTACAGCCGAGAGACACACAAGATCGCAGTGTTCTATGTTGCTGAGGGACAGGAAGATAAACACTCCATTCTTACGAATACTGGGGGAAGTCAAGCCTATGAGGATTTTGTAGCCGGTCTTGGCTGGGAGGTATTTATTAAAATGTTTTTATCCTAGGTTTGTTTACAGATAAAATTAGAGACCCCTTTATATATTGAGTCTTTGGCTCTTTAGCGTTACTCACAAGTACTGAAAACCACTGGTTTGAAAATTAAATGTAGAGAATTCCTAGTTTAATTTCATTAGCAATACTAGCTATCTAAATTTAAGCTCTTACAATTTAAGAAAGTTTGTGCAGGCAAAGGTAATTCTTTAATGTGCAGTCCTGTACTTGGCTTTCATGGTCTGGTTAGGAGGTGTCTTGATTTCTCTGTAAGCTTGTAAAGTGTTAAGTCCACTGAAGTTTGAGCTTTGCTCAAATTTGGGACTTAAAAAGTACAAACAAGCAGCTTTTCTCATTCTACCTCTTTGCATGCCTATAGACATGTATCAGTTTGCACACTCAACTTTACTTTTCTTCCAGCAGTCAGAAATATTGTGATCTATCCCATCATCTATGTGGACCTGCAGCTCTTTAGTCACTTGTTTGATACTGTTACAGGGATTTCCTTTTTTGCATCCTTTCTTTCAGACCATAGAGGATTACTTACCACTGTAAAGTTCAATTTGGCACTGTTGCACAGAATACAGCAGTGGCTCTTGCTCCTGGGTGGCTCCACAAGAAGATGCAGGTTTTTTGTTCCTCTTGCAGTTTATGCTCATCAGGAGTGTCCACATGAGTGTCTGTCTTATTTGTTCTTTTTATTTCATTACTTCTTAGGTGTATAAGAACACTACCAGATTAACTGTGTGGATAATGACTCTGACTTTTACACAGGAACTGGGGAAAACTGGTAGTAATCTGCTGACTGTCAGGAACAGAGATGTTTTTTTCCCAAATTCAGGAGAAAACGAAAACACATTAGTACCTTGAAATATCCTTCTTTAGTGGTTTAATTCTCTTGGGCATTATTAGTTAAAGAGTTCGTAATTTGCATTAATATTCCATAATGAGACAGATAATATTTTAACATCTTAACATTAAATTCTGGATCCTTTGTATCAGTAAAACAAATATATCCCATGTGGGCAAAGATTAAATGTATTCACATTATATATATGTAAATATATGTATATATTAAATGTATATATACAAGATGTAACTTTATTCAGTGTTTTGAAAGTGAAATAGCACATTAAGCATGCTCATTTATTATAGTGCCAGACTATTCCCCTTAAAACTAAGGCTTACAAACTTATTTACTAATAATCAATTAGTTTCCTGTGGGTTTTCTTCATATTCACAGAAGGAAAAGTTCTCAAAAAATATATGGAAGGTAGCAAGACAATTTTAAATCACCTGGCTCTCACACAGAGTTTCTTCAGAGCTCAGGTCAAGGTAGATGTAGTGTCACAGAATTTTTAAAAATTCAAAAAGCACATGTAAGTGATCAGGGAATAATGCAGTAAATATTTATCTATACAACCTTTCCTTTTCTCTGACCTCATCTTCCCAGCAGCTTTTGTGGTGACCATGGAATATGGGGTACTACAGCACTGCAGTTGGTTTCCTGTCTAGTCAGCGAGTCTGAGCTCTTTCAGAAAAAAGCATAACTGTACTCTTATGTAAAGAATCTTCAATTTAAAAGTTCAGTTGAAAGTGAATTTTAAAGTATAAAGAGTGCCACCTGAAAATTTTTTTCTTGTAAAGTTTCCTGGACTTTATTTCTAGGTAAATCTCACAAACCATTGTGGCTTTATGGGAGGACTGCAAAAAAACAAAAGCACTGGATTGACCACTCCATATTTTGCTACCTCAACAGTAGAAGTAATGTTCCATGTGTCAACAAGAATGCCTTCTGATTCAGATGACTCTTTAACAAAAAAGGTAGGTGTCTCTGAATAACAGAGTTTCCCTTGGTAATAAACTCAGAGAAATTAGAGTCAAAGAACATCCAGTAACTTTAAAAAAAAAAAAAAGTACCAACCAAAAGAATTATCATAACATCTTTACCTGATAATAATTAATAATACTGAAGTAGCCTAAGCTGTATAGATTATTCTCTACCAATTTCTAATTTTACCACACTGGTGATTTTTGCCATAATTGCAACTGTTGGCAGAAACATACGTAAAGTGGGGAAAAGTGCAGGGAGGTAATGGTTGGTGTAGAAGAAAAAGCATTACATCTGAATGATGTGTTAGCACTTTGAAACCTTAAATGCCAATTAATAAATATGTGGTGAGTACTTTCAAAGATGACTTTTAATTCACTTAAGAGTCAGGTGCTGGCTATTAAAATAGTTTTCCCTTAAAAAAAAAAAAAGTTAAAAATATGAAGACAATGTTTGTTTTATGTAAGGTGTTTTGTCTTGGAGCAGGCACAGATGCTCAACAGTGATACGATCTCTTATAGCTGTGTTAAGAAAAAAATTGTTTTCTGTATTGGTATTTTTTTATTTAGAATTTAATAAATTCTACATTAGTGATAATAAGTTACAGTCTCAAACATGTGTCCTATTATAAATGAACAATTAGCTACCATTAGACTGTCCCCCCGTCCTGCATACATACATCTTCAGATGTGCTAATCCATTCAGTAGACACGTTAATGAGCACTGGTTGAAGTGTAATATTGAAGGAACTGAAGCTGGTTGACCTCAGCATGGAGTTTAATACTTGTAATTAAATTAGACAGTAGACAGTTAGTAAAGAGAGAAATAGCCATGCCTCTGGCAAGCTTCAATTATTAATGACTTTTTTGTTCTTTGTGTTCAACTTGAAGAAAAAAAAATTATTGTTCTTATTATAGACTGCCTATGAGTTCTAAATTCTTAGTGTTGCATCTTAGGCTGGTTTGGTTGGTGTGGGGTTTTTTAATTAAAAATGTTTTTGCTTGTATGCCTAAGATGCTACATCCTTTCTGTTTTTTATTTCCTGAAGTAGAGCCAGGGCAGTACTTAGGTTGTTAAATGATTTATAAAAGTGCTTTAATAGCAAAAATAACTAATTTTAAAATATGATTTTGCTACTGGTTTAGTATAGAACAATGTGTAATTTTGTTTCTAGGTGACTGGCTTCTTTACTTTTTAAACAGAAACTTGGTTTTGTAAAACACAGCTTGTAATTATCCTTACAATGTTTGTTTATAATCTGTTTGAATTAGAGCATTACAAAGCGTTGACAAGGGGAAGGATGGGTTACAGTGAAAAATAATAAATAATGATTAATTTGAAAATGCTGTGGACTTCAGCGAAACACACAGGCAAGATCTCATGTCTGTTTCTAGGAGCACGTCACAAATGAGTGTTTTAGGTTGTTCAAAGAATCACCAGCAAAGGCATTGGCAAAAGCAGGTTTAATGTTAAAATTAAAGCATGACAAAGTTCATTGGCAAGGTTCAGTCTACTACTTACTAGTGATGGCTAAAGCCCACAGAGAAAAGTCAGACTAAAATCTAAAATTATTCAGTCTGAAACTGAAATCAATCAAATATGATCTACCTGGAGGCTGGGGATGAAAAAAGGGTAAGGATGGGAAAGGATAAGGTTAAAAAGCAATGAGGAAGATCCTCCCGTTGAGTCATAAGGTTCAGTGGACACCCTTGCCAAAATTAACTGCAGACTTCAACAGCAGTTTTAACAGCTCTTAAGCATAACAACACTTAAGCAATAGCCTAATTTAAGTAATTTTACAAAAGATTCCATAGAATTTACTATAAGCACAACAGTTACTCACTTACAGGCCTAACTTACGAATCTAAAGTACTGATGAATTTAAGAGAGCAACATTCATGGTACATTTGCTACATACAGCATGTTCACACTCACACACAGACCTGAAACAGTATGTGCAAGGTATATACCTGTGAATTCGCCTTGAGTTCAGTGAAGTATTCATGTCAGGTGCTTTTGCATCTTCTCAACAGGTGAAGGGTTGATCCTTGCGAAGTAGGGGTATCAGCCCAAACTCTATTGGTAGCAGTCCCCCGAGTATAGAAAACTTGAGAGTTTGCTGGCTCTGAGAGGTGTCCCACTCAGAGGGAGATTGCTGACTGCAGCCCACTGGTGGTCCAGGAGAGCTCAAAAGGTCTCACTTAGGACCACTGTTTATGGAGTTACAAGAGAGTTTACTTTAGTCATAGTAGTTTTCCATCCTGTCCACAATTCAGGTTGGTAACTGTCTTTGAAAGTTCAGTTACAAAAATGTTGTTCCATGTGGGTTGTTATTCAGGCAAGAAAAATAAATTTCCAAGGCTGTTTGTTAAAAAAGAGGATCTCATTAGCCAGCATAAGTTCCTGAGACCAGACAGTGTTTCTTATAAGCTCAAGAGGAGCTTAGCCCAGCTGCTGTTAGGCCTAACAAGCATTTCTAAGGTGATAGTGCAGCCCAAGGAGAGGGGCGGGAGAGGTGCACCACTACAGAACATCCTGAATCTACATGTAACTGTTCCTGCCAGGCAAGGTTCAGTGCTGGTCAAGACGACCTGTGACTCAACTTGTGAAAATTATGTCAGCTGGACTTTTTAACAACTCCAGCTTGCTGCAGGCATGTTTCTCTCCTCCCTTACTCACAATCTCGCTCATCAGTAATTTGGAATATTTGAGGTATGGATATATAGACTGTATCAAAGCATTGGGATTATATTTTTAGCTCAAGCTACTGATCAACTGTTTAATCAAGCTACTTTATTTCTCTTTGACTTTATTTCCGGTTCTTCCTCAGTGTGTTGGTTTTGTTCTTTTTAAGCACCTTTTTCCAAGAGCAGAGGATTGCGAGCCTCTCTATACCTCTCTCCTTCTTTCCCTGGCACCTTTTGGCCCATTCCAATCGAATTTAATAGAGACATGTTTCAAAGCTGTTCGTTTTGTGTGGGTTTAATGATGATAGGCTAAGTAAAGGAGATAGAGTGAGTGAGACTTCTAGTGCTCCTACTCAGCAAGTAAAGACTGCATGGGAAGAAGCATTAGATATCAAGGAACCAACATCAGAGAGAGATGTTATGAAATTTATCCCAAACTTGAGAAAAGCATGAGCTGAAGTTTACACTGTGGGAGAAACCAGCAAGTGGTATCAGGAGACAGGAGCAGGAAAACAGTCTTAATTCATTTACTAGTTCTGCAACTACTCATGCTGCTTGGACTGAACACATCAGCAAAAGGAATGTGTTTTATGAAATCCTGTTCAGCTCACACATACTATCAAAATTATTTGAGAGCCATGTGAGTGCTAACAGTTGTAATTCTTCTGATTGCATGTACTGTCCGTGACCTCCAGAGAAACTTGAGATTAGAGCTTGTTTAGAGGTCTTTCATGTGATTTTTTTTGTCTGTTGTATTCAATGGGAGAGAAACAAGCAAACTTGCAGTAACTGGCTTTGAACTGCTGCTGGTTTTTATTTTGTAAATGTGCCTAGAGGTACATGATAGGTTCATCTTATAAATGGAAATTAAATTAAATTAAAATGAAACTTCTTCCTGCCAGTTGAGCCACTGCAAAATCAAGATTCTGGTCTCTCAGGGACTGAGCCATTTTTAGACTTACTTTCCATCAGTCTTACAGAGTAGTAAATAAAACTTTTAAGAGTCTTAATACCTCCGAAGAATTTGTTTCTGAAGATATGAACAAGAGGAAGAAAAGACATGAATTCAAGAACTGATGAAAATCTTCTGAATGTATAAAGGAACTTAGCATTGAAATGCATATATAAAATAGGTATTTAATTTGCAAATGGTAAATTAAAGGTTTAATGCTGATAATGCAATCCGTTCTGGGTTTTTTTACAATTAGAGTAGGAAGTATTTACACTACCCTTACAAGAGCAAACTTGCAAAGAGTATCAGGACTAAATAATGTGAGTCTCAGTTCACAGAATGAGAAAGCTCACGTAAGTGCCTCTACAGCCTATTACCTGTCTAGTTCCTCCTTCCTTAGGAGGAACTTCCTAGAGGAGTGAAGGCATTGTAAGTGAGACTATCATGTGCATAGTAGGTAAATAAAAAGTAGTAATGTAGTAAATGATTGAAATACTAATTGATCTTGAGTTTTTGGTGTATTACACTATTCTAAGTTGTGCATGACATCATCCTAACCACATAAAAGGTTTACAGCTCCTGTTATTTGTAACTAGGGGTTTTTTTATTGTGTTATTAACATGTAATGGGAACTTGAAGGTTTATAGATGTAAATTATTAGTATTTTTTTGGAATTACAATTAGATACACATGTTGCTTAAAAAACTCCAAACAAACAAAAAAACCAAACATGCCATAGTTGTTGAGACAAAGTTTTGTGCAAAATTTATCTAAAGGGTACTGTAGACAGCAGTGCTGCTTACATTTAATGGACAAAAGTAGCTACATTAAGCCATTACTTTAGATATCTCTGCTCCTTCTGTGCTTTTTATAATAAACACTTTCATTTTTGAAAAAGAAAAAAGTTGAGGCTAGCTGTTGTATCATAAGAAAATATAATAGCCTTTTTTCTCCCTCCTTTAGGTAAGTGGGTATTAGAAATTACAGTAATTTTGGCAAGAGTTCAAGGGTTAATGCAACAGATAAATAAAAGGAATGTTCTGTAAATTGAGCCCTGCATTATTTCACTTGTCTTGCCTTTCCAAACCTAACTCATTTAATTTTAAAAAGTAAATACTTAAATTCTTCCTGACAGTGTGCTTTGCTTTTACTATCGTTTATTACTTCAATTATACTTGGTATCACTTAGAACAATCTGCCATTTGGAAATTTCAGTATAGCCTGCAGCTTTGTATTAAGTCTGCCTGCTATTGTAACATGTACAGCATATGACACTAATGTATCAAAATTAGATTTGATCATCCCTCCTGGTTATATTTATTTCACGTTTCTTTTGTATTCAGTTAACATAAATGTATTAGGAGAGCTGACACATGATGATGGCTATACAGTAAGAATATTTTAAAGTATTTTGAGTTAAATTTGAAATTTCAGGTAACCTAACAGTCGGTCATTTTTATATATTTGCTCTAATGGAGTAGAGCTTCAAAGCAAGCCTAAAAAAACCTGTTTGTCTCTGATATCTCCTCAGGGCTGTCTTCCCGACAGCTCAGGTTAACAATGGCTAAAACAGAGCTCTTAATCTCTTTTTCATTGCCACCTTTCCAGATCACCACAGTTAACATGACCATTGTTCCTGTCACTTGTGCCTATAGCCTGAAATCATCTTTAATTTGGTCCACTTTCTGGATTCTTACATTCAGTCTGTGCTTAAGACTCTTCTTTTTCCTGCCTTCCATTTCTTGCAACTTAGCTTTTCCATATACACGGTTAACATTTACCAACTATATCATAAACTGTTGTTTTGATCCCTGAATCTTCCTCTCTCTGGCCTTGGCACTTTGATTCCTGAAGAATGCTGATACAAAAGACATCTTTCTGGTCTTTAACACCTTTTTACATCTTCTTTGCATTTGTCCATCTCTTGTTTTGTGTCTTGCCTTGTACTTAGATAATAAGCTCTCCAGGGCAGTTTGATCTGTGTTTAGAGTTTTAGAATACTGGTGTGTAACCTATAGTTCCAGGTATTTCAGCCATAGTGTATTACTAGTTACTTGAAGTATAACACTATTTTAGGGCTTTATATTATTTTTATTATTGCTGTGCCCTATGTATCTGGTACTGATGTGCACTTTGTTATGCTTACTGTGATGTATGCACATACGAAGTTGTAAATTCAGGAATATAAGGGCAGGAAATGAATGTGAAGATATAGTAGCTTACACAACTGGTAGTGAGTTTTGAGTAAGCATTAACACAAAATACAGTCTTGACATCTGTCCATTCTGTGTGCACCAAATCCCATTCTATTAGATAACCCTGGGACCATGCCTTGGGAAACCATTTTTCTGTTTGTCCTTCAGGTTTCAGTGAGAAGAGGTGGTTATAGCTCAGTATCTTTGTCCTGTTTTGTGCAGGACACTGAGTTATGGGATGTTTCCAATTCAATACAAAGATATAAAGAATCCAGATTAAAGTTGAGAGGTCGGGTTCTGGTTCTCCTGTGGTGTTAAGAATCACAGTGAATTATGAATTCTCCAAATGTTTGCTGTGCTTGCAGGAGAGCTTGGTTTGTGGAGCACTGCTCAATTACTATAGGGAACTGAAAAGTTGAGAAGAAAATCTGACATTCTCCTTTCTAAAAAATTGATGCTAAACCTAGTAGACCTTGGAAAGCTTTTCAAGTCATTTTCAGGTATCAGTGAATCTGTGAATCAACTGTTGCTGATGAGTTAAGTTACCCCCATTCAAGCTTCCTGATAACCTTTGGTTGGTGACCAAGGTGAGGACATCTGACACAAGCAACAAGGAGTACTGTGTTAGTGTCAGAGCTTCTTCTTATCTAATCTTGAAGAGGGAACAGAATGGCTTATCCAGAACTTAGTTATTCTTCAAATATAAATATAAATTCAGCAACACCCAACCTTGTTAACTTGTCTATTATTTTTGTCAGTCGTCTGATCATCCATAAGGGAAACAAGGTTTTGATCTTCATTTTGAAACCTCTTTACATTTTGTTATAAACCACTATTCACAGTTTATACCATCACCCACCTACTTGTACCACCTGATTTTGACTCTCAATCCATTACATGTCACAGATGTGCCATTCTACATTTTACGCAAACAGGATTGCTGCCAGATCATTCTTGGTAGTAATCATGAGGTGAAATACGTCTGATAGGACCTGGAACTCTCTGAAATAATCTGAGTCATTTTCCTTTTCCTCCAAAGAAGTTTGTACTTTTAGCCCGGAGTGTATTCTCACTCATTTGTGGGGGTATAAAGCAGACTTTGAAATTGGAGAGAAAAGTCACTAGTGGCTTTGGTACACTTAGCATGCAAAAATGTGTGTCCCTTGTCAGAAATCCTTCTGAAATAATCACACAGTACACTTTTATCACAACCAAATCCGTATAATGTGAAAGCATGCATCAGCAGTGATGCTCTCTCTGGGTAGCTTTCATGGAACTGGTGTCCTGTCTGGTTAGCTGCAGGTATCAGTGACAGATACATAGGGGCAACATTTGATAAGTGAAATTCAGAGGCAGTGATGCCCTCAAGAAGCTGCACTATCTAAACTCTCTGTATGTTTTGGATTTTAAAGCTATTTCTGTCAGCATCACTTCTTTGTAACAGTCTAAGAATTTGTTGTCTCTGAGTCCAGAGATGGTAAGTAAAGGAGGAATAAGTCTTTTAGTAAACAGTTTGATATTGCTGAATTAGGAATGGTGCAGTGCACTGATGAGTGTATCACCTTTTGGCAGTCAGTGCTGCAGATGGTCATCCCTCAATCTGGGATCATGTAGTTTTACATTCCACAGCATTTCATGTCCCAGCTGATTTGCCTCATGCTCTCTTTGGTTAGGCAGTGTCATCCTCCCTGAGCTTTTCATTTGCTTCTAAGTGCAAACCCATCAGTCCCTGATACCCTATCATTATTGTATTTCAACAGCTAGTTTGACTGTCACTGAGGAAGCAAAATGGGTATTTTTAATTTATTTTATTTTATTTAATTAATCTGAAGTGCAATTTCTCACTTCTCTGGTGATAAAACCAGTTAAAAAGGTGACAACCCTGCTTTCTGCTCCCATCATGCATTAAAAACAGGCATCATCAAGTTGTTTTCTTAGGCTGTGTTTGAGACCAGTATAGTGACATGAGCTGAGTTTAAAACAAAAACCCAGGGGTTTATTTTCCCCACTTGGATCATGTCTTTGATCCATTTTGAAAATGGTTTCATGTATGTCTGGAGAAGAGGAGGTGATTAACTGTGGCCAAAAGAGAGGAGGCCAAGGATAACAATTTATTAGACAGAGATGCTAGAAGAGAACGAAGTGAAGCTGGACCTCATGTAAACTGAAAACGTAGAATTTGGCAGTGATAAAAATCAATGGAAAAGGCTGTTCTGGTGCCAAAGTGGAAGGTTTCTTCAATTAATGTTCTACAAAACAAAACGGTTAGAAGAAGTTGCTTTTTTGGTGATTTTGGGGGTTGGGTATTTTTTTTCGTCTGGTAGTGTATTTTGAAGTTTATCTTATCAAACATTGAAATGCTTTAAGCTATAGCTAGGAAAAAACAACTAAGTGTGCTTCATATTGCTCTCTTACCACTCTTATTGACTTCAATGCTCTCTGCAACTAACTGAAAGGAGGTTGTAGAAATGTGGAGGTAAGTCTCTTCTCCCAAGTAACAAGAGACAGGACTAGAGGAAATGGCTTCAAGTTACGCTAGGGGAGGTTTAGATTGGATTAGGAAAAATTTCTTCACAGAAAAGGTTGTCAAGCATTGGAATAGGCTGCCCAGGGAAGTGGTGGAGTCACCATCCCTGAAGGTATTTATAAGGCATTGTAGATGTGGTGGTTAGAGAAATAGTTTAGAGGTGGACTTGGCAGTGTTATGTTAACAGCTGGACTTGATCTTTACCTTTTGATCTTTTCGGAGCTCTTTTCCAACCTAAATGATTCTGTGATTGTAAGAGAGGTGAGGTTCAGGCTCTCAGAACAATTCTGCAGTTAGTTGTCTTTTATGATGTTTGTCATTGTTAAGTGTTATCCAAGGTTTCAGTGCCTGCTGTTTGTGTGTTGCACATCAGTCATTCGGGTTGCTGCCTGGTTTTATTCTAATCTAGTAAAATAAAGCTCAGTGTAGTGAATGTTGTTATAACCAGTTCTTTTGTTGGGTTGGTTTTACTGTTGGCACAAGAGCACCCCTAAGTGTTGTTCAAAATAATTCAGCCATCTACACAAGAGGCAAGAACAACTCACCTCAAAGGCACTGCAGCCATTGTAGATTAGGTGTTTATGGCATCTGGTCTAGGCAAAAGAAATAACTCATTGAGCATCAAAGAAGTAAGGTATTGGTACCATCTGTCCTTTGCCCAGTCAACACTCAAGAAAATACTTCTTTTATAGAAATTCAACCCTGTTTTTTAGTCTGATACAATTTAAAACTAGCAGAAACAGCTTGTTTTTTCTATTTTCCTTTTTTTTTTCTTTTTTTTTTAAGTCTGCTGCTGACAACTGGTATAAGACTTCATATAAGACAAAGGTTTTGTAAAATAAACAATTGAATACTTGCAATGAAATTCCTCTGAAGACTGTGTATATGGTTTGCTTTTATTTGAAGTGCAATTGTGTTCTGAGAATCAGTATGGCAAATTGTTACCTTTTTATATACAATAGCTTCTTGTATATACTTGGATTGGTATCTGTATGTTACCTGATAACAGCAGTTCGCAGTGCAGTCCTTTGAGTAACATCAAGGTGATTGACAAATTCCACTTACCTAAGGCTGTGGAAACAAACTGAAAACAGGGAGTGAAGACAATTGCCAGCTGTAACTGGTGATGCAGTAGAAGATAAAAAAGAGATTCCAATTTGAATTTTCAGAAATACCTCTTCCTGGAAAGAATCTCATGTTTAATAATCTGAATGTATTTGATCAGTATACGTAAAGCCTTTCTGCTGGATGCGAACATGATGTGAACATTTGTTATCAAGTGGTAATGTTTAGCAGAAGGAGCATTTTGGAGCTTCAGTGCAGATAATTCCAGAATGCTCAAGAAATTCCTTAATTTGATTATGTGATTACATCTAAGGACCCACCATGGGCTTTGAGGAACCCACTTGGCCATTCTGAGCCAGATCAAGAGTCATTTTGTAGTTTTTTTGTGGGGATGGGGTGCTATTTTTACAAAGGTATACAGGTTTCGTGGGAAATGAGCATTTAGTTTAGTTAATCTGGGGGTGGGTATGGAAAATGCAGTAGCTATTCTGCTTTAAAAGCTTTTTGTTTCTAATAGACAGTTTGGAATTTGGCTAGAATGATGAGGTTAAGTGCTCGGATAGATAGTTTTTAAACAGATGTTCATTCATATGCTTTAAAAGTTTATAGAGAATTTTAACTTGCTGCCTACCAATGATGGCAGTCTGGAACATATTTTAGTAAAGCAGGTTGAACCACTTTGCATTTTTGAGATAATATCAACAAAATTTCAGCTTTCAGTAGAAAACAGATATTCACATATCTGTTAATTTAGGCAGAAATTGACACCAATATATAAAAATCTATATCACAAACCAGTACTGTCAACTGATACTCACACTGAAATTGTAAAAGAACTATGGTGTAATTTGATTTGTTTTAGTCATTTTGCTTCATTTGTTTTTAACTGGTTTGTCCTTTTGAAATATGTACATTTAATATATCTGTATGGTTATAGAATATTAACTAAGAATAGTTAAACTGATAGGTTTTTATCTGTAATTTTCCAGCTAAGACATTTAGGAAATGATGAAGTACACATTGTCTGGTCAGAGCACACTCGAGATTATAGAAGAGGAATAATTCCAACAGAATTTGGTGATGTTCTTATAGTTATCTATCCCATGAAAAACCATATGTTCAGTATCCAGATCATGAAAAAACCTGAGGTAAGGGTTTGTTTTCTTTTGTGTTTCCTTTATATGTTTAACATGACCTGAATTTTGTTAACAGTCTGAGGTTTTGGTGTAATGAATTGATCAACAAGGTGAAGTCTTGAGCACTGACAGTTGCAGTGGTGGTAGAAGGAAGAGGAAGAGCTCAGTGAGTACAATGCATAGTGAAATCAGTAACTTGAAATTGCAAAGGCCTGATCCTGTAAAGCATATCTGCTAGCAACATAATCTGGAAACAAGGCTAGAATATTCTGCATAATAAATATTCAAATAAACTTGCCAAACCGTTTAATCAGATTCAATACATAACTGAGGTAGTTGAATGACGGTCTGCTCCAACTTCCTCCATCCGTGTCGTATTCCTCTTTCTTCCTCTCAAAGCTAGTTTGCACTTTCGTCTTGACTTCACACAAGTATTTGGAGATTAATTCAGTAAAGTAAGACCATTCAATCCTTAAGCATATGAACACAGTCTTTCTAGTGTCTGTTCCTCAAATGTCAGTGCTGGCCTTGTTAGAACAGTCGTTTAGGGTAGTGAACACTGACTGAGTAAAAGTAGCCATGAGTTTTTGTACTACCTGACTTCTATGTGTGATGTGACTTGCCATGAATTTCTATACTTTAAATATTACTAGAAGCACTAATATTAATAAATGAGATGTATGACAGAAATAGTATTACCTCTTTATGATTACTGCTTTATGTATTGCTAGGCATGAAATTATAAGCAGTCTTGTTATTGCTGAATTACTTACATTTTTAATTAATAAGTATATTCTTTCTTTTACTACTTTAAGTACAAATAGGTGTATTATCAGAAGCATGCATGTTAAGAAGGAAAAATGAAAACTGTTGAAAACAGAGATTATTGTTAGTCCAAAAAGAGGCCCTTGTATGTGAAAAAAGGAGTGCTACCATCAGATTTTGATTTTCTCAAAACTGCATTAAATAACTAATGGCAAAAATAATAATAGAAAGCTAAACATTTTTTGCAGCATTGGTTTCATCTTAGCAGAAAGAATATTTACTTGTATGCTCTGCTCCTGTTGCTGAGCTGATGCACAAATTTTGTTGCTCTTGACCTACTTTGTGTCAGCAGCTTCAGAACTTTATTCAAATATACAGGAAATGAAGATAGTTAATACTGAGTGTTTATTTGTTGTTTTTTTTTTTTTTAATTGCACAATGATGACTGATTAGAGGAATCGTGCCAAATAGAGAATTATGCCAAAACATAAGATCTGTGTGTTCTGTATACCTTTTAGGTGCTACCTATGCTAAATATTGAGATTTTCTACTGATCTCAGGAATAAGGTTTTACACTTAGGGTCCAAAGAGGCCAAACTTTCACCACAGATTTCTCCTGTAAGGGGCTTACAGTCCACTTGTATAGATATCATAGAAAGGAAGAACAGGTAGAAGAAAATAGAAGGTGAGGGACAATGCACCAGTAATTGTGTGACAGTCACGCATTCAGTTGGTCTTTATGAACATGTTAATATCTGAAGCCATGATAAATACTATTTTAAAATTTGAGCAACTGTTCCTTTTGCTTACTACCACCTACAGTATTGTCAGCTTGCCTTTCAACCTCATAAACATCATATGCATGACTGTTCCTAGGATTTTGGCAGCAAATGTTGAAAATTATCTTTGATGAGACATAGTATTCAAATAGTTGCTTAATTTTCTTCAAATGCTGTGTTATCTGTTATCAAGGATATCAAGCAGTTATATGGCTGTGTATTTCCACAAGAGAAAAGGTCTGACATGCAGCATAATGACTGGTTTGATTGTCTAGCAATGAGGAGGGAAAAAGATATATTTGACTGCTCTATTGTTAATGTTGATTGCTAATTGTTATAGCTAAGATCTTGCTCTATGTTGAACTTCTAAATTTTTTATTCAGGTTCCATTTTTTGGTCCACTCTTTGATGGTGCTATTGTGAATGGAAAAATTCTGCCTATTATGGTTCGTGCAACAGCTATAAATGCAAGCCGTGCATTGAAATCATTAATCCCATTATACCAAAACTTGTATCCTTTCACTCAAGTGGTTTCCAAGGCATATACATTCCCTTGCAGTTCTACAGATATGATCTTCATGTGTTCTCTCATGTCATTTTTTTTTGTTGGATTAATATAGGGAAAATATTTTCTATTTTTTTTTAGTGGTGTTGGTGCCTTTAGGGAACTTAAACTCATAGAAGAGTATTCAGGTGAAGACCATCTTTTTTTAATGAAGTAAAGCATAGATTCAGTACTGAAAAATTCCTGTTTCTAATGTTTTATAACATGTACCTGTCACTTTTTGTTAAGAAAATTATTTTAATGACCATTTTGTGAGTAGTGTTTCTAAAATAGCAATGTCGTGATGATAGTAACCTTTTTGTCCTCAAAGGGTGTTAAGCGTTTAAGTGTTTATCCAGTATTAGAGAGACTTAGTTTTATTTTCTAGTTCAAAGAATGCTGCTTTCCTTCAAAATGAATTTGTTGAATTTTTGCCATACAGATTTTGTTATTCAGCTCAGAATCTCAAGCTGTTGTCAAAATGATGTTAGTGTCTTTTTAAATGTGTCAGAAAAGGCTGTCTCTTTTTTGTTCTTGTTGGAACTGAAATTGTAGTTTTCTGAAAGAGCTACTCTTGGAAGAATAGATTTATCAACCAGGAATTAAAAAATACAAGGTAAGTCAGTCACACTTCTTCCCTTCTTAAGATTGAGTTCTGTTGTATATCTGTTAGTTAAATCCACGAGAATATACTATTTTTTAATTTCATAAGTTGAAAAATAGGTTTAAATTTTGATCCAAGATAAATTCTGGGCTGAATTTCCAACCAAGCTGTAAATACTAGTATTTGTCTTGTGATAAATTGTTGCTAACATACTCTGCTTTTTCTATGGCTGACTGTTAATACTTGTAGAGTTTTGGATTAGATATGATGAAATGGATTTACAGATGAATGATGGATGTGTTTTAAGTGATCACATTAAGTGACGTTTGTGCATTTCTGTAGATGACATATGTTGATTCATTGTATTTTTATGTTTGGAAAGGTCCGATCTTTTTGTCATTACTCAAGTGGCTTAGTCAAAGAATTTAAAATGTATTATCATCATCATTATAACATGAGAAATGATGGTTTATGGCATTATATTGATGTATAGCGATGAGCAATTGGAGAAAAATTTGCTTTGAAATAACAAACTTTCAGTTCAAAAAAAAAAAAAACACTTCAAACTTGTATGTTGAAACTTCTTCACAGAATATGAAGGTTGCAATAAATTCCTTGGATACAGCTTGCCAACTCAGTGTCTAGGAATTGGCCAGTTCCATAGAGCTGTGCGTTGCATTTTTAATTCAGTTCTCCAAATTGTACCTTTTGATACGCATCAAAGCATAGCATGTCAATTTATGACATAATGTGCTCTCCGTTAAAATGTTGATATCTCTCCTAATATGGTTAACATGGTAACTGGAAAGCATTATGTGTATTTGATGTTAGATAGCATTGGTTGGTGGGTTTCACATCATCACTGGGTAACCGTATGAAGTACCAGTTGATTGGGCACTGATATTAAAGGGTGGCTTTGTTAAGTTATCAGTGGAATTCTTTTTCCATCTGGCTTGGAGTATCTTATATTCAGTGTTTAGTAGGATAATCTAAAAATTAAAATGGGGTTGTGGGAAGTTCTTTAAAAGCTGTTTGCTTGGTGAGAAATTAGAAGAATCTCTACAAACTTGCCTGGCTTGAATTAGGCTATGGTGGAATCAGTTGTGTCAGTGGAGAAAGCAAAAACTGTTAAACTTCAAAGTCTGGCCTAGCTCTTAGTGGTTTAAAAATGTCATGGACATGCTCTTAGTATTCAGCCCATAGCCAGACTTGAGGTGAAGAGGGAATTTCCCTCATACAAGAATGGCAAAGACTGGTGGACGTGTCCTGTAAGATGGACGAGGTCTGTTATCTAGGAACATTTGCAAGTTGAATCTAATTATGTTCTTGCAATAGCGGGAAATTGAAGTTGTTGAGGACTGTCTTTGTTGTCTCCTACTTTTTTTCTCTGCGATATTTTAGCTGCACCAGTTTACTACTGGCTTTTAAGTTTTCAGTGAACTGAAGGGTGTGGGGAGCAGGCATATTTTATGGTCTGTAGTTAAAAACCTTTTCTGGAGACCCTGCCAGATTTCATGTCTCTTGCAGAAGACAGACAAAATTCACTGATCAAGGTGATCTTTCCTTGTGTTGGAGTGTTGCTGGAGCAAAGAAAAAGAGGGCTCAGAGGGATGAAAACAATACATTTGAAGAGGGAGGAAAAAGGGAACAAAAAAGCTATTTTTCAGAAGGTGCACCAAAAGCAGAGTCCCAGCTGGAAAAGTGAAGCTGGTAATCAAGGATTTCCACAAGTCCAGGACCACAACGGTTTCAGTGAAAGAATCCTGAAGTGATCATCTTGAAATTAATTTTTGTTTACTTACTTATGAGTCTTTGATATACTGGGGCAGTGTTAATTTATTAGGAAGTCTGATGATGTTTCATAGAAATTCGGTAGAACGTGGATCTCGAGGACACAAGAGTACTTGAGACTTGTCAAACAAAACACATTTCAAGCACCACATTTCTGTATTCTTCTTTTTACAGTAGTAGACCAGCAGAAATAGTTAATTTCAAAGCCAGCATCAGTGTATGGATGTCTCCCTGCCTGCAGGGAGGCAGCACCTTTCATGGTGCTGTGTAATACTTGGTAGGCACCTTTTGACTTAGTAGGGAGTTAAAGACATATATGTAGGTCTGTGCTTACCTGGTTTTGAAGAATATATTATCACATCATAGATCCTTGTGGTGATGGATCATGCTGAACTCTTAATTAAACTAGGATCTACTTGTATATGGGATGGGAAGAAATTGGCACTGAGTTTGGTCCTCCTGCTTCCAAAGAGAGCTCATCCATCCTCCGAGACAGCGCATTTTCTAAGTGCAGAACTGACTGAAAAAATCAGCTGTCATTTGTAATCAGCAGGGATATTCAGTCCTCCTCATGTAACCTGATTGCAACTTTTTCCTTAATGCGCTGGTCTTTTAATCACAATGTGGCATTGGGTAGTATGTGTGAATGGTATAATAATGGTTGCATGGATACAGGAGATTTTGCTCACCTCCTTCTTAGAGTCTTCCCCAACTTTGAGTATGTGTTGTATTGTCTGAAGTAGCTTTCTGAGACTGACATATTCTGTCAATCACCTTCCTCTTTCTGATATTATTTTGACATTTTTGATAGCAAACTTACATAGCAAAACGCTTTCAAGATTTGGTTTTATTAATGATTTTTAAAGGCTTTATCTGCTCTGTGTTTTTATTATTTGCTCATAATACTACCGTATTGTAGTATTTTAAGATTAAATATTTACTAAATTTATCAGCAGGCATTAGTCATGCATGGCAGGTATCCTGCTTTATTCAATGCTTGATATACTCATTGCTGCAGCTATGTGAAGAGGATATTGCAACTTGGGATGGAGTTTTTACATTGGTTTGTGGAATTTGCTTTAGTTTCTCCTTCAAGGATTATCTAGTCCCTCACAGTCTTTTGCAGCCCTGACTTTCTTGAACCAGTACCCCATCACCAACAGGTGGCATATATGCACACAGTAGCAGGTAACAAACACAAAATACTTGTATTGTCTTGGTAGTGAAGCAGCAGTAGTACCCCCTTCTTTCTCTCATAGCTGATGTGTTTCTTCTTCTCATTGCATTTGTCGTTGTCTTAAGAAGTGCATGCTTATCTCCTGAGTACACTCCAGCTGCACATACGCTATGAAAACTTGTACGATTCATAAATGCAGATGTAATAATGGGACAGAATGTTGAGAACAGTCGGTTTCACTGTGAGGTAGAATAGGGAAGCCAGTATTTAGGGGATTGTTAAATACTCTTTATGTACTAAATTGCATTGAAATTCCTGATATGAATAGTTTTATTTATGGCTCACATCTTAGAGCAAGCTCTTTGTCACTTTCTGGATTCAGAATCAACCACGTGTGGGAAATAGATCAATACTAAATATTTTAAACAGTCGAGTGGCTTCATATAAAATTTTACTTCCTGAATAAACAGCAGATGTTAGCCAGATGCCAAGAGGTACACCTTGGCATAGTAGGCACCTCCAGTGATTCAACTTGTTAAAATTATTGCAACAAAGCAGGCAAAACACTAGAAATTTTGCGAGAGTGAAATTGCAATTGTGAAACAACTAGTGCCACTTTTTGCACATTGTACACAAATTTTAGAGTGTTAATAATTATTCCAAACTATCTGCACTTCAGACAGTGCAATTCAAACACTGTGCTTTGTGTCTTACTTAATATTCCCCTACAGAAGGATGCTACCTAATATTTAGCTAGACACACAGGAAAAAATTCTATTTAGCATCTTTAAATCTGAAATTTATTAACAGTTTAGACACCTCGAATATGAATTACTGTTTTATGCTTAATCATCATAGCTTAGTTTTCACTTCTTTCTAAAAATCTACAAAGTCTTCGACCTAATGCTCACAATTGACATTTTTTTGGGGGGAGGTTTTTTGTCACATGAAACCAATTAATATAAATAGCAGAAACATAATGCTGCTTTAATTATTCCATCTAAAAATGTTATAGAATAAATCTTAATCTAAATTATTGGATTAATTAATCTTTGTTATCAAAACAGGAAAATTTATATCCTCCTATCTTTTTTGACATTGTATGACTAAGCAGTTGGTACTTGATCATTGTAGCTAATCTTTTGACAGTTGTCTTTCAGAAAAAGGAAAGATGCTAACTCAGTATGATGTCTGGCAAAACAGTAACTTATTTATGAATAAAATAATGTCTAAGAGTGGCTTGTTTAAAGTTTGTTCTATATTAAAAAACTGATCACTGAGCAAAAGCTTTTTTTCTTGAGTTGGTACTCAATTTCCCCAAGAGCGGGTTTTATCGAAACTGGTACTGTTGCTGTTTGTTGTGCCTGCTTGACCATCTCCTGCCTCCAGATAGAATTACAGGCACTGGAAAAGTGAAGAAAGTGTTCTTTATTAATGACATACAGGAAACAAAGAATATTCTTCAGATTCTATGGCCACATTTGTTTCACTTAATTAAGAATATTTGCTTTATTTGCATTTTCAAACTGGAACTTGTGAAGAATTTTAAGATTTCCACTAGTACAGAAACTTAGAAGTTAAAGCTGGAAAGCACTGATTTTAGCAATGCCGGTTTCCCGTCCTCCAAGTCCAATAAGTTTTCTCTTACAGATGCATGAGCATATGTAAGGAAGAAAGTGAATAGAGAGATAGTGTATGAATGCCAATTGTGTATCAAATGGGAGAGGCATAAGGGTTGGTCTGTCTTAGTTTTGGTACAGTGAAAGGAATAACGTATGACATTAAAATTGCTCTTCTAGTATTTTCTGGTTTAGAATTTTTTTTATCTGCCATATGCCAAGACTCTCTGCAAACTTTACAATATTTCAGGCAATATGATTTTGATACAGGACTTTTAATAAGGTTTTAACATACCTGTTACTATTTTTTTCTGCTATCACAGATGAGAAGATACCAACATTAAAAATAATGCTTGATACCCTTTTTTTAAACTACTTTATATGCTTGGCACAAATAATTGAAAATTTCAGGATTTCAGTGAGTATTCCATCCCTGAGTCCTACCATTGTAGCCTTATTCAGTATGAGTTCAAGTAAGAGCCAAGCCATGGGTGGTTTCACCATATGACCCCTGCTGTTTTTTCCAAAAGAAAATAGAGTTATTTCTAAAATCTATTTTACTGTTTAGCAAGAGAAACTGTTTTCCAAGTTCAGGCAAGAATCATAAGGTACAGAATATGGTGTTCAGTCTTTCCTGTACTTTGAATTGCTCAGTTTTGTTGTTCTCCCAAATTGTAGTTCTGCTGACAACAAAGCAAAATGCACAGTACATAAATAACCTCTGCATTTAAACATGTTCATGTTCAAAATTACTATTTCAGTGTTATACAGAAAATTTGTACAGTTTGAAATGTCTCATGTAAAGGAATTGTATACTCAATGACAATGTGGCATAATAGAATAATCTAAAGTAACTTTTGTATGGATAACATCACATTGAAGTTTGTGCAATCAAAAAAAGGCCAAATGAAAAAATAGGTAAGATTCCAAAACATAAATTGTGCTATTTATGTTCGTTAAGTATGGTTTGAAATCCTGTCTTAGGGACATCTTGCCTAACTGTATATCTCATGCTGCTCAGTAAATGAGAAGAGTATTGATTGGCATATGCTGCTTAAATCGATCACCTTGACAGCCAGAATTACAGTAATCTGTCAGTATTAATGACTGTCTTTCAAGCTTTGATATCTCGTCTTCGCTTGTCTCATCTTGCTTCACTTCTGTTTGAAGTGCATTTTCTTGCAACCTCTGGTTTTGTCAAGGTAGGTACTTTTGTAGGGGCTTTTTGTCCCCTGAGTCCAATTTATTGGCTTGATCATGCAATTAGAGATAAAATGCAATGCCAGGGAGCAAAAGTAGGCAGTGTTCTGAGTAACAATTGGACCTCAGAGGTAGTGCAAGCCTGTTCTCAGCCATGACTTATTGGTTACTTGTTGAAAGAATAGGATTGTTTTGCAATGAATAATTCCAAAGCATTGCTTTAAATGCCTTTGATTTTAGCCACTATAGACAACTGATTGAGCCAATATTTGTGATAGGCTTTTAAACTCATTCCTTGGTCTTTTTCATATAGACACTTCAAATACCTGCTGAAGAAATACTTGCAGATATGCATACCAGGCTGCTGTGTTTAGTACATTTTCATGTAGTGAACATAATTTCACATAACTTCAATTGGTTTTCATGCATTTTTAATATGAGGAGTAAATTGAAGTATGAAGCCTGAAAGCTGTTTTTTAATGTAGTATATAATGTTTGTAATTTGCGACTTTTTTTGCAAAACACATGTATACTTTTCTTTAGACACAGTTCTGGATTTGCACATGTTCAAGTGAACATACTTTGGTAACTGCCCAGTTTCTAATCTCTCAGAACATGTCTTCTCTACTAATGGGCTGTCTGCGGATATGAATTGTAGAATCATAGAATGGTTTGGGTTGGAAAGGACCTTAAATATCATCCAGTTCCAAACCCCTCTGCCATGAGCACAGACACCTTCCACTAGACAAGGTTGCTGAAAGTCCCATCCAGCCTGTCCTTTTGTCGCTGACAGGGATGGCATATCCACAGCTTCTCTGTGCAATCTCTTTGAGTGTCTCACCACCCTGACAGTAAAGAATTTCTTCTTTATATGTAATCTAAATTTTAAATTTCAGTTTAAAGCCATTATGTCTTGAGTTATCACTACATTCCCCTGTAAAAAGTTCTTGCAGGCTCCCGTTGGTTACTGGAAGGCTATTATAAGATCTCCCTGGAGTCTTCTGTTCTCCTTGCTGAACTCTCTCAGCCTGTCTTCAAAGGAGAGGTGCTCCAACCCTCTGATCATCTTTGTGGCCTCCCTCTGGACTGGCTCCAACAGGTCTTTCTTATGATGTGAACCCCAGAACTGGATGCAGTACTCCAGATGGGATCTCATGGGAGCAGAGTAGAAGGGAGGAATAGCCTCCCTCCACATGCTGGCTACACTTCTTTTGGTGCGTCCCAGGCTACATTTGGCCAGTGCACATTGCTGGGCTGTGACGAGCTTCTCATCAGCCAACACCCCCAAGTCCTTCTCCTTGGAGCTGCTCTCAATCCATTCTCCACGCAGCCTGTTCTTGTGCTTGGGATTTACCTTACCCAGTTGCAGCACCTTGCAGTTGGCCTTGTTGCATTTCCTAAGGTTGGCACAGGCCCACCTCTCAAGCCTATCAAGGTCCCTCTGGATGGAATCCCTTCCCTTCAGCGTGTGGACTGCATCACGCAGCTTGGTGTTGTTGGCAAACTTGCCGAGGGTGCACTCAATCCCACTGTCCATGCCACTGATAAAGATGCCAAACAGTGCCAATACCAATACCAACCCCTGAGTAACACCTCTCGTCACTGCTCTCTGCTTGGACATTGTGTCATTGATCACAATTCTTTGAGTGTAATCATCCACACAATTCCTCCTTTTTGACTGAGAGGTCCATCCATCAGATCCATGTATCTCAAATTTAGAGACAAGGATGTCATGTGGGACAGTGTCAAATGCTTTGCTCAAGTCCAGGGAGGTAATGTCAGTTACTCTTGCCTCATCTGCCATACTCTAACACTGTTGTAGAAGACCACCAAATTTGTCGTCCATGATTTGTCCTTAGGAAAGCCTTGTTGGCTGTCACAAATCAGCTCCTTGTTTTCTATGTGTCTTAGTACAGTTTCCAGAAAGTTCTGCTCTGTGATCTTGTCAGGCACTGAGGTGAAACTGACTGGCTGTTCCAGGGAGAATAGGGGTCCGAAGGGACGTGGAAGCTGAAACTGAGACACCGCAGAAAACTTAACCCAAACAGTAGTTTTATTACCAGGTGGCCAAATAAACAGGAAAGAAACCCAATAGGCAGAGAAGAGAAAATAAGCCTCCAGGTGCCAACGCCCGAATTCCCCAGGTGTCCCCCATGGAGTTGTCTCACCGACCCCTGGAATGCCCAGACTTCCCGAGCAATGGCTGCATCCTCATGGGTCAGCTGGCTCATAGGTGACGGCGGGCATCCCCACCAAGGCAACGTTGGCCTGTCATGTGAAGCGAGCGAGCCCCAAAACATGAACCATCTGCCTTTTATCAAATTGGCCAAAATGACGTTTACCTGAGCGACGTGGCCAGCGCCACCCAAGCAAAGGTATTTGGCACTACCCCTCCTGTTACATAACCAATACTGCTCTGCGCTTGCAGGGGTCTCTGTGCACCTGCACAGTCCATTTCAGAAAGTCTTCCTTAATTGAGTCTGGGGGTTTACTTCATCATCCTCCTCCTCTCTTTCTCCTTCAAATGCCCTTGGAGGGCCATCAGCCAATCATGAGAGACCAATTAATTTTAG
>JAWWEW010000165.1:38094498-38202814 GCA_035583185.1 Anabacerthia variegaticeps | reverse complement strand
GGGGCCGGGCCGGGCCGGGCCGGGGTCCCGCTGTCGGGGCGGCGCACGGGGGGTGTCCCGGGCAGCGCGGCGCCCCCCGGGCACCGGGGGGGCTGTGGGGCCGGCGGGGGGGGCCCAGACGCGAGAGATCCGGGCCGGGTCGCGGCCCCTGCCCCTCGGCGGAGCGGCCGGGCAGGGCTCAGCCCCGGCGTCTGTCGCGGGTGTCGGTGCCGCTGCCTTCGGCCGGGGCCGCACGGACCGCCCCGCTGAAAGGAGCCGGAGCTGGGAACCGGTCCGTCCCTCTGCACCGCCACGTCGGGAGTTTTCCCACAATTAGGCAGAAAGCTCCGTTGTTGCGGTGAGCTCCCCGTGCAAGAGCAGGGCTGCCACCGCCGCGTAAAGCGCTCGGTCACGGCCCTGCCGTGGCTGTGGCCCCCTGGCAGCCTCCCCCGCGGGCAGCCCCCCAGCCCAAGGCGGGCAAGACCCGAGGTGTGGTGCAGCAAACTGCAACAGCGCCCGAACCACTCCCCACCCCGCTCCGATGGATCTGCCGTGGGTGCCGTGAGCCCGGTGACAGCTGGCGCGCCCCTGGAACAAGGCTGAAGTTGTGTTTGCTAAACCACTAATCGCATTTCCAGAAGCGCTGCTGTTCCAGTGCGGAATGAAGCGCGCTGGCAGCGGGTTCTCAGCAGCCCCTGCGGCCCCACCGGGCGGTACCAGCATCTCCTGTTTGAGCGCTCATGAACCCGAGCCCGGGTTTGGAGGCAGGACGGTGCTGTCCCTCCCGTAGACCTGCTGCCCGCAGCATACACGAGATGGCGTGCCATTGGGAATAATGCGCTAAAGCCTCGCTCCATCCCTGCCCCTTGACATCCGTTGCCAGGGTAGGACGGTCGGACTCACCGTGCTGGGAGCATCCCCTGGCCGGAGGAAGGAGAGAGCACCTGGAGAAAGAAAGAAAGAGCACTTCTGGATCGAGGGGCTTTCCAGAAGTGGCAAGAAAGATTTGAAGCCGTCATGCAATACCAGAGCTCGCACCACCTGCTCAAAACACTCATCCACTTGTCTGTGTAAGTGCTCTGATTGTATTTATTCAGCCAAGTCTTTATCATGTTTTACATTACTCTCCCATTTTCCTCCATTTTCATGGTTGTACTGAATCTTAGTTCAGATTATGGACTAGAGATCACCCTTTGTTATTACAAACTGCTGTAATTGGGACCAATGAGCCCCGCTTTTGTGCCCTTAGGTCACTCAACTGCCTGGCTGCATCATTTTACCTAACAATTTTTACCTTTGTAATTGGACCTCCCAGCTCCATTTCTCACTGAATTACTGGATCTCTGGTTACAGATCCACTATTTCATACTGTTCCTCCAAGCAACATGTAAACAATTTTTTTCAGTTTCCCCTTGTAAAGAATATTCTTATTAAAGTTCCATTTGCTTTTGTCAGGTTGCAAAATTAGTCAGTGGTAGGAATGTCCAGTTCTGAAATGTCCAGTTCTACTTCCAATTCCAAGGGGTGAGGAACCCAAGGATGCCTTTCCTGTACAGCAGTAGCAGGAGACGGAGTGCCAGCTGGAAAGCAGGTGTATTAAGTGTTTACTGGAACTCCAAACATTTTTCCAGTAAATGCTGTAGGCTGGAGTTGCATTGAGGAGTTTATTTAGGCCTCATGTTGTGATCTGACATGGCCCAGACATTACAGCAAGGCTTGGGGGGTAATTTAGAGTCTCCCCTCCAGAAGTCACACATGTGGAATCGCTGCTCCACCTGTCCACCCGCTGCCCTTCCTGCTGTGCTTCTCAGCTCTTCCCTGTGATTTGGTGCCCATCTGCACATCCTGCTTGTTCCACAGTGCCCTCCAGCACAGCCTTCTTGCAGCCTTCTCAGTTTGCCTCCGGTTTATGATCAGTTTCTGAGGTGGGACCCAAAACTGCAGAACCCATCATCTGATCCTTGGTCTTGTTGCAGCATGTGCCAGTGCCTGCAGATCTCTGCCAAAAACACCAACAAAATTGCATTGGGATTCAAATCGTTGCAGCCAACTTCAGACTCGTTTTTCTCAATAAATATACTGGTTTTCCCAGGCTGTCACTGCCCAGTACAGACTCCCAGTGCTCTGGCTACCACTCGAAGGGTCATTATTCTGAGATTACAGATTATTTCTCCTCTCCTCTCTCCCCACATTTACAAGAGAGTGTAACCCTGACAACTGGCCTTAACACCCAACTCTCGCAGCTTCGAAGTTTTCCAAATTGTTAAATGGTTTATCTCCTTGCTTCATCCTTTATTTCTTCAGAAAATGTTATAATTATAAAATTTTGATAATTTATAAATAAAATTTGCTGGATTTTTTTTCCACTGAGTTATTTCATTCCATTAGTCCCATCACACAGCTGAGTGTGCAGCACCTCACTGTCCTGATCATTATACAAAAGGGGACCTTTATTTAAGGTTGAAGCTTTCCTAAGCAAGGAGCTGAATGATGTTATTGCTTCAGACCTTACACTGCATTCTCTACAGTCTGATATAATCAGGTGGGCCTTGATTAAACATATTAGCTGCTTACACATGAGAGTCATCCTTAGATGACCTTAGATTAACCAAGGGGTTAATCCCACAGTAAATAGGAAATCAAACTTCTAGTGGAAAAATGCAGTAGCTGATGGGGAACTGGCAGAGTGAAAACAAGAAGCACCAGTTCCAACTTTGCTTCCTCAGTCCATTCCCTCCTTTCTGGTTGGGGCTGAATACTGCTATGTTAGGGAATGGAAACAAAAGCAGTATAGCACTGCCCTGTCTCCCTTTTCACAGAAACATCTTGTTTTGTGTGAAGGGACTTTTACCCTTGTTCATAACTTTGCTCCTAAAATAAGCCTGTGGGACCCTTTCAAGCCTTGTCCAGATTCACCGGTGGCTGGGACAACCTCCTGGGGACCTTCCAAAGTGAGAAAAATCTTCAGGTTCCTCTAGATACCTTTCCCTGTTGGTGCCTTCTTTTAGGGACATGGTTTAGTGGTAGACTTGGCAGTGCTGTATTTATGGTTGAATTTGATGATCTTAAAGGTCTTTTTCAACCTAAATGATTCTATGATTTTGTGATTCCGGAGGATGTTCTGTCTGATTGCCCAGGCAGCTCCAGAGTACAGTACCAGCAGCTCATCACTCAGGTCCTTCTACATCCCAGCCGTCCAGGGACTGTCATTTCTGGCTGCAAGGTAGGAATTCCATTGCTTTCAGCCCCAACCATGTCTCCAGCAGCTCTAGGACACCTGGAAGCCTGTGCAGACACTGGAAAGGAGGTGTAACATGGTTCACAAATAAAGCATTGTCAAGCAAAATGGCAGTTGCATTTATGTTTTTGAACAGTCTTGGGGCACAAATAGCAAGAGGAATGACAGAAATACCAGCTGGGAGGGAGAAGGTCTTGGGTGAGGTCTGGTTCTCAGAAAAAAACCTTCTCAGGGCTGAGGGGCAGAAAGAAAAAGAGAAATGCCTTTTGCCACTTAGTAAAAAAAAAATAACCACAACTTCAAAAAATAAGAGTTAAAAATAAAACAGAATATAAGCAAAGGATTAAAGAATATTTCTTTCCTTCATGTTTCCCCTCCCCACCACAAAAAAAAAATTGTTGTGGTTGAGTTTTTCATGCTGCAGGATTTCAAATAAAGTTGACTTTTAAATCTTCTCCCAACATCTGGTTTGTAATTAATGGAGCAGTAAATGGGAGGGAGACAGAAGCCGCCTCAGAAGCCTGTCCTTGATACATGACTCTCCAGCCATGTAGCTAGATGAGCGATACCACCCCCAGGCTCCAGCACTTACACAAACAAAATCCAGGCTGGTTCTGGTGGCAGTACAAGACATTTCATCTTCCCCCCAGAATGAGGCTGCCAATTATCTTGCTGCAGTTGGGGATTTGATGCTGGTGACAGACATTGAAGAAAATACCTGCATTATGAGGATATGGATTGCCTAATATAACTGACCTCGCTAGTACCTTAATTGTGTTTTGTTTTACCTGAGGACAATCTGCTTCAAGGGGGAAATGATGTTAACAGCTGCTGTGTTTTATTCATTGCTCAAATATTAACAAAAAGCTTTCTGTAAGGGAAGGTAGAAAACACTGTTCTGTGAAGGTACTTGGGTTAGAGGGATTTGAAGACACTATGGAAACATTCAACCTTCCTCTCTGTTCATAAATTAAGCGATGCTGTGAGTTTGCCATGCTGTTGTCACTAAGGTGATATTGGGAGGACAGTGATGCTGTGGCTCCCATCCCTACTTGGTAAGTGAGCAGCTGCATAAGGGCCAAATGAGCACTCTCATGTTTTGGTTCTTCCTCACCTCCGTCTGCATTAGCCCATCACAGGGGCACCAGGTCCTCTCCAGGGAGCAGCCTGACATTCCCAAAGCTGTACAAGTTACTGCAGAGTCTCAGTGGGACCGTTATGACTTTTTTTACTTCATTACAGATTTCAGCTCATACCCCACAGGCTGAAGCCATTTACCATGACAAATTTGCCTGCCAAGGAGTTATTTATTGATCTCACCATGTCATAAATAGGAAGATTTGACTTCCTTCGGCATGAGGTACTCAGCAGTCTGTCCCCTACAAGAATGTGTTGCAACTCACTGAAAAAAGATCTCCTTGTACAGAAGGTCATGATTATGAATTATATGGATGGCAATGGTGGCTTTCAGGGAGGCCGAGTCCCAGCTGCTATCAGTGCAGATATGTGTACAGACAGGTGGACAGCTCTGTATGTGATGAGAGCAGCAGCTGAAGAGACTAGAAGACAAGACAGCAGAAGGGTGGGAGAAATGAAGCTCCTGAGTGGTGCCTATGATGCATGCTTGGCTGGGAAGCTCCATGCCTGCCTCCAGTAAAGTTCAGGTAGGACAGAAAAACATGAAGTTTGCCTGCTTTCCCAAAAGGGATCAATCTAGGAGGCTTTTGGAGAGCAGAGATCAGGGTCAGGTGAGTCACAGCCACAAATACTTTAATTTGTTGTGGTCACACTTCATCCTGCTCTTGTGCTAGCAGTGGAGCACATTGAATCAGCACGCACATGGTGCAGGGAGCTGAGCCCTCAGGAAAATATTTATTTTTTCTTCGTTCCCCACTCCACAATAATTTTTTCATGCCCCTGTGCCAAGGCCACCTTATTCAATAAAATTCCTCTGACTTGGAGGTGCAACAGGCAATTCCCCTGGGCTGTTGCTCAAGACCTTTCTCCCGTCCCTACTCCATGATACCCTATTTCCCCCTCCATTTTCTCCAGGCCCCATCAAAGGTCTCTTTCCTGCCAGAACGGCAGGTGCTTCCTGCCAGAAGTATGCTATTGCATCTTTGTTTGCCTATGCAAAGGAACGGCAGGATTTATCGTGGAGTAAGGTGCAGGTATGCCCTGACCACTGCGAAGCAGATGGCAGCACAGGAGCCAACATTGCCAGCAACAGTTGCAAAGGAGCAGATGGAACATATGAGGTGGTGTTAAGGAAAAAACCAGTGGCAGGCAGTGGGAGAAGACAAGCAAACCAACACAGAAAACTGTCTAGAAACAACCAGGCAGAGCAGCACCCTAAAGAAACAAGTAGGAAAATTGCATTACAAGAAATAGACATCTGAACTGGGTGCCTGCACCTCAGAAAAGCAACAAGGAGGGTGATAGCTCCCAAAAAGAAATGGTGATTCATCTTTTTGCAGGAAATGTGGCAGAGAAGTGCAAAAGAAAGGCAGCACTCAGCCAGAGACATGCTGCTCTTTTCCAACAGTGCACCTGCAGCTTCTGAGCCCAGTCACCCTGTTCACCCCTAAATGAGACCTGGCAAATGCCCATCGTGCACAAAGGTTTAGAAAGGTGGAGCTGCAGCACTGGCTCTTGGCAGGTGTGTCAGGCTGAAGACTCTGCCTGGTTTTGGTGGGCAAACACCCATGGACAACCCTGGGGGGCAATGACAAAATGCTCTGCTGGCTGATGAGGTAGGAAAAGCAAAATGCAGCAGTGTTTCACGATGATCCACAGCCAGAGCTCCTCCTCAGCTGCACTCCCCTCTGGGAGCCAGCAAGAGGGCAAGGGCAGTGGCAGCTTGAGGGTGTCTCCAGCAGAACCTGAGGAGAAAAGCAGCACCAAGCCAAAATCATCAAGCACATATATCATGGTTTTGAAAATATTTTTTCCACTTAGGACTTAGCTCTGTTTACTCCCAAGTCAGGCAGGGGACTTAAAACCAGCATCAGGGTACAAGTACTGCAAACATAAGCGATCCCTAGCAGTTGCCATACAGGGTTCTCCACATACATCTGTTTTGCTTCTTTCATGACATTTGATTAAAGTTTTGCTAACCTAACTATTAATTAAAGTGCTTGGAGGCAAGGCCTAAGTTTCATTTCAACTCCCAAATTCATCGGCTCCATCCTCCTCGTCCTCCTCCTCCTCCAAATATGTTTTGCTATAAATTACTGGCACTGTTTCTGTTGATAGTCAACATAATCAAACATTTGTAAGCATGCTGTCTCTTCAATCTGTTCAGCTGATGCACTTTACCTGATCTTTCATTAAAGTAATCAAAACACTTGCTGTGCCACGTCTAATGAATGTTGCATGTATGATTAAGTACTTTCATTCATATTGCAAGTTTGATTTAATGTAATCTGCCTTTCAGACAGCCATTAGCTGAGCTCCTGCGTGAATTCGATTAATTGGCTGAATTCTTCCAGATGTCCATTAAGTATTACAGGAATTTCTATGTAAAAACAGCAGGGACCATCTAGCGGAGGAGCAAACAATGATATGTTATATTGCTGCCATGACTTACAAAAAGCTGGATTCATTTTCATTAATAAAACATCTGTACTGCTGCACAGCTATGCATCAAGATGCATTTATTTTATATGTTTATTTTTCTTATGACTATAAATAGACAGTTAAACAGAAGCACAGTATGTTCAGTTGGAAGACACAAACAGAACTGTATCAGAAATGAAAATCGCACTAAAGAATATCAGAGTTAGAACTTAAAAAAATATCCGGTGTCGTAACAGTGACTCCTATGGCAGCATGGTATTTCTTAACATAAAGACATTTTTCTTAGACCATGATGAATCCAAAAAATGGTTGGCTCCTTGGTTGAAATGTCTTGTGCCTGGTTTATATTTCTGTGTACTTTTAAGTGGGAGTTAAAATGCACTTTGGCATTTCTAACTGGTATGGGGTAAAGAGAAAAAAATTGTCATTAAAATAAACAGTTTTTCTTCCTTCTCAAAATGAGAATTATTTTTTCTCCCCCTAAAGTTGCACTTCAGAAACGAATCACTTTTTCCTAAAAAGCAAAGCCCCCAGATGCCAGTTTGTGTGTCAGTGCCTACTGTACCCAGCCCATGCAGGAGGTCGTGCTGTTTCTGCCTCCACAAGCAGCAATAGCTCCCTTCACTTCCTGCTGACCTTGCTAGATCCAAGAGCACCTTTCAAAGGATCATGTGAGATCTCAGGACCTCTTCGCCCTTTTGTCCTCTCTCCACCTGCCTATCCTTCTCATCCATGGGAATGAGCCTATGAGGCAAACTGGAGAAGCCTGACAGGACTTTGATGCTGATCCTGCAGCCCTGAGCTCAGCATACCTTTATTTTCCTGAATGTGTGGCGTCTCTCCTCCAAGTCAGGGAGCTGTAGGGCTCTACCTGTCACCACTCGAAGTCACTGGGCTCTGCCAAGTCAGGAACTGAGGAAGGGAGAGGAGCTGCAGTCCTGCACCAGTGCTGCAAGTCACCCTGGCAATGCTCGGGAAAGTGGCTCCATCTCACTCAGGGAACAGCCAGATTACACTCTTCCCTCTCTTCCCTGTCTTGGTCTTTCCCAACTGCTGCACAGCCTTATAAATATGTTTGGTCCTTGACGTGCCATTCTTGTGCTGGGGAAATTATTGCTGCTTTTCAACACTGACTCCCCTGCCCAAATTAGCAGCAGCTGGTACAAGCCAGTTCATTTTCAAAGGCTGTTTAATAAATGATGGATTTACAGGAGACATCTGAAATAATATCGTTCAGCAAAACTCAAACTGTACGACAGAAGGGATTGATATTTACTAAACCATAATTCCTTTTTTCCCCCAAAAGGTTACTGCACTGGTCAACAGCTTGCTTCTTTATGTACACATCCTCGTCTGCTTTCACTTCTTTCTCTGTTTCTTGCTTTTGTTGCTGTGTTCTCTATTATAATCCTATAGCAAATGTACCCATAAAAATCTTGCACTATTAGTATATTATATTATCAATATCATCTGTATTCTGCTATGAAAGACACTTTCAGGAAAATTTTCTACCATAGCTGTGCTGTGAGACTTGGCTCCAGTACCCATATAATCTCATAAAAGCATGGCCCTGTTGTACCAAAATCATTACACTAACTCATTGCAAGTGTCTCCTGCCAGTGACAGGGGAAAGCAAAACACAGAGAACTGATTGACTACCTCGATCTCTCTTACACAGGAGTTTTCTGAGCAGAGAGGACAGTGGGTTGGCTGGAGAAGGGGAGCAAGTGGCAAGCAGGAGGTGAGGCAGGCTTTCCTCAGCAAGCTGCAGCAGCCTCAGCAGCAGCATCACTTCATCCCTTTGAAACATAAGAAATCTGGCTCTCGATGCAACAAAAACAGCTCCTAGATTTTTGCAGAGAAGAAAATTTTGTAAATATCATCTATAGGTGACCTGTTTAAAAATGAAATGTAGCAATGCAAAGCAAGTCTCTGCTAGTTTCCAGTGCTGTGTGTTTTTCAAGACAAATGTAGAAAAGTCACATCTTCTTTTGAAGCCCAAGAGATTGAAAAATTAAATCAGGGGGCTTTGTTATTGATGTTTTTCTAATACAAATGTTTTGAAATCCCTGCCTTTCATGTGTCTCCTTACAAATAAGCAGAAATGTGTGATGAGTCATCTTCGCTTTTAATTCTTTTAATAAATTCTTACCTCACCCACTAACGTCTAAGCAATTCTCATTTCTGTAACAATCCCTTCCTCAGTGGTAAATATTGCTCTCAGACAACATCTTTTTTGGAGGTTCATTATATTCATTCTGTGGCTGACACTCATTATACTCATTTATTTAAAAGAACAAAACTATAGCAAATGCCTGCATTTATCATGTCTCCTCTTACATTATATGTATTACATTAAATATATTTAATATATTTAATATATTATATCATGCATATTTCAGTGAGAAGGCCCAGTTTTCTCCCAGTTTTGAAAAAAAACAGCTGGCCTTCATTTCTAGCCATCACTCCTTGAGAAAGGAATACTGAAAGGCAATGGTAGCCTAACCTCAGTCGCTAAATGAGACTCCTCTGACACTAATGGGAGACTTGGCAAAGATAGGAAAATAATTTATGAACTATTGAATATTTTCAATTATAAAATAAAATAAAACCAAAAAACCAAAACCCAACAACTTTGATTATGAAGAAAGAACCAAATGAGAATACCACTATAAGGCATGGTGAAATGGCATGTGTGGAACTAGTCTAAGAAATAATTTGGATACCTAAGGACAGGTCTGAGTCTTCCTGAAGTATCAAAGTATCACCATTCTCACTGAAGAGCTTGCCAAAAAGAGTTCACAACTTTTTTACAGGAAAAAGTCCTCAACCCTTTAAACTAATATTTCAATAATCCAGCAGTCATGGAGTGGCTTCTCTTCATGTTATTTCTGTCTCCTAAACCAAATCCCCCCCAAGTCCTACAGAGGCACCCACTTCTGTTCACACCCAACCACATATGGCCCTCAAAAGAGAGGTGCTAACTGGCCCAGAGTCATAGCAAAAGGTTTTAGAGATACCTATATAGATTATAATCAGCACAATTATAAAAATGGAGAGCAGTTTGGCCTCAGGGAGCTGTAAAATACATTTTTAACTAGGCCATTGATATAATAGAGACAAGATGAAAAACAAGTGAGGAGTGCAAAGGTTCGGCTGTGTGGCCATTCTGGGAACTGACTGAAAAACAAGAACAAAGCTATTCAGAGCAGGTCATTAAAGAAAAAAAACTCTTAAACAAATCTAAAAGATAGGAAATAGAAATATGACATGGTCGCTTACAAAGCAGAGGTCAAAAAGACATCAGTAATTAATGATGAAAAGATAAAGAACCAAGCACTTAATTTCAAAGAAATAGTCAGGGAAGGCATAATGGTACTGTGAGCAGGAAAAAAGACTTTGCAGAAGTAAATGGAAATGAATAAGATCTCAATAGGGGAAAAAAATGGATAATTGAAACAGTAGAAGAACTGCAAATTGCTGTAGAAATTCACCTGGAACATAAATCAGTTATTTAGGACCAAGGGTGAAACACAGTGAATGGGCCCATGTTTTTCAAAGGGACGTCCAGGCACACACTGCCAATTTTCCTCTGGTATTTTTCCATTGCAGTCTTTGTGCACGAAAAACACAGGTGAAAATGTCCACCATGTTTGGAAGTTTAAAGACTACTTTCTGAAATGCAGACCAATGGACTTCTGTTTCATCAAAAGATGTCTACTGGAACAAAAAGGGCGGAAAGCAGAAGCCAAAGAAAACAGAGAACAGTAGGTGTTTTGAAACAGCAGACCCAACTCTGTTAGCATCTTCCCTTGTTTTGCCTTTTGTTTTCTGAGCTTCAGCTCAGATAAGTAAAACTAGATAATCATAAAATCATAGAATGGCTTGGGTTTGGGTTGGAAGGGACCTTAAAGATCATCCAGTTCTAACCCACCTGCCATGGGCAGGGACACCTTCCACTAGACCAGGTGGCTCAGCACTTCATTTAACCTGGCCTTGAACACTTTCAGGGATGGGACCTCCACAGCTCCTCCGGTCAACCTCTTGCAGTGCTTCACCACCCCCACAGTAAAGAATTTCTTTCTAATATCTAATTTAACCTACTCTCTTTCAGTTTGGATCCATTTCTCCTTGTCCTGTCCCTATATGGTCTTGTAAAAAGTCCCTCTCCAGCTTTCTTGTAGGCTCCCTTCAGGTACTGAGAGGATGCAATTAGGTCACCCCAAAGCCTCTCTCCAGGCTGAACAACCTTGAATCTCTCAACCTTTCCTTATAGCAGAGGTGTTACATCCCTCCAACCACCTCAGTGGCCCTGCTCTGGACTTGATCTAACAGGTTGATGTCGTTCCTGTGCTGGGGACTCCAGAGCTGGATACAGCACTCCAGCTGGGGTCTCACCAGAGCAGAGTAGAGAGGCAGCATCCCTTCCCTCGACCTGCTGCCCACACTGCTTTGGATGCAGCCCAGGACACGTTTGGCTTTCTGGGCTGCAAGTGCACATTGCCGGGTCATGTCCAGCCTCTCATCCACCAACACCCCCAGGTCCTTCTCGCCAAGGCTGCTCTTGACCTGTTCATCCACCCACCTGTCTTGATACCAGGGGTTGTCTTGACAAAGGTGCAGCACCTTCTGAAGATGCTGCCACACCAGAGGCTTGATGTATTACATAGTAATGCATAAGCCCACCCACCAAACAGTGGCTGCTCCAGCCCTATCAGAAGGATTGATAACCGTATCACCCCTCTACTGCAAAGCCAGCCACTGTAATTCCCAGGGGCTGCACAACAACACTGAACTTTTACATCAAGGAGTATTCCGAAATGCCATGGACTGTAAAATACACTAAGGCTGTTCTGGGAGAGAACTGGTGACAGATCTACCTGGTACAGCTGTGAGTCTCAGGCAGTAAAGGAGGACATATGTGGTAGCTGCTTTGTGTAAAGGTGACCAAGTTTAGCAGAAAAGACATGGTGCCATCTCTCAAATACACTTTTTCAGTAGCACATTGGTTTGCAGATCCAGAGAAAGAAAGTCCATGATGGTCTGCATTTTAATGGGACCTGGCTAAACTGTATATGTCCTGACACTTCCAGAAACCAAGCAAAAGAAATCCTATCAGCTGTAGTTGCTCAGTGAATGCATAAAGCCCTTAAACTCCATAAGTCACTTCAGGTGCATCCCTCTCTGGATGCTGAGCCAAAATCCCTGAGTGCCCAGCGCTTCCAGAGGCTTAGTCCCATTCAACAATAGGATGAGCTTGAGGCTGTATCCTTTCAAGATTTACATAACACACCAGCACACATGGTTTTTGGGAGGATAAGAGCTCCTTAGTATGTCCTGCATTCTCGTTTTTACAGCTGTTTGGTTTGCATCCATGCCTCTCTCTCCAGTGGGACAATCCAAGTTATCGATGTTGCCCTCAACCCGCTAGCATGGTGGTTATGAGTTTTGCAGCTGGCTCAGCTGGGCAGAAAGCACTTCTGTATCCAATGTCCTCGGTGCAGCCCTTGCTCTGTCACACAACTCATCTTGTGGCCGCCTCCCTGCGACCCCATCAAATGCACACAGATTTTGTATCCTCTAAAGACACCGCAGCAGAAATGTGTGAGATGATGCCTGAGTTGGAGGCAGCTGTGTGGGGACGGGCAATGGCTAACTGGTATCTCTTGCGAAAAGTGAGACACAGACAAAATGTTATTGAACTTTTCCTCATCCTTTATTGGCCTTTCTATGTGCAGTTCTTCTGCTGTACCCTTACATTAAGGGTGATCTCCACCACAGAGCTCCACAGTTGTGCTCCATGGCTGCAGTGCTACAATAAGCTGTGTTTCAGTTGGGTCAGTATGGATTCTGCACCCACCGGAATGGAGTTTGCTTTCAAACAAAACTGTTTTGTGGTGAAGTTGTTATTTCCTTTGAAAAGGAGAAGCAAGCCTGACGTCAGCCTTCCTCATTTTAATTACTGTGTTTTCTTTGTGCCAGAAATCTCCCATGGATGCAACAATCAATTCTCAGGAAAAGGATAGGTGAACAACTAACACATCTGAACTGAAAAGAGAAAAGAGGTATGAAATAGAGGGAAAAAAGCCCTGCAATGAAAATTACCCGAGATTTTTGTTATCAGCTGACATCCTTGCATCTTCCTTTTCCCATCACCTGTGTTTCCTTGCTCTCCTTTTGCAAGCACTGTAGCAGCTTCATCTGAGAACTGGCAGATACACAGAGCTCCCTTGGCTCTTCTTCAGCAGTATAAGGCACTTGTCTCTATCTGCAAAGACTTTCTTTTACTTTGACAGGAACACATTCCATCATTAATAATTGTGGCATTTTCAACGTAAGTTTTAGTCTCCTGACACTTTTGCAAATCTAGAGCCACAACACTGTAAAATCAACACACATGCAAATCATACCCTAACCTCCTACTTGGGAGAATGGAGACCTAACAGGAAACTAAGGAAGAAACTTGGAAATGTAAAAACATACAAATGAGAATGGACGTTATTAAAGTCTGCCTCAAAAATGTAATTCTTTTTCTTTTTTACAATGTGCATATAATACTATCCATTTGGTTCACTTAAAATTGAGGGAAAATTCACCACAAGTATTTTTGTAAAGGAAAGTAGGGAAGAGCAATAGTCTTCTCAAGATAACTGGAGAGAGAACCAGAGCCCAACCAGAGGTTTATTCAGCATCAGACCTGCACAGCACCCTTGGTGCCACAAGCTCCAGCCTGTGCACAGTATCCAAAGGGGTATTGCCAGCCTCTACCCCAGCCCCCTGGCTCTTCAGGACAATGAGCCACCCATGGAGCAGAGAGGCAGATGAAAACAGAAAATTCTGATGAAAATTCATATCTTAGCTTTGGGGGCTGGGGGTGTACTCATATCCTCCAAGAATACTGTAGCTAAAACACTCTTACAGTAGACACACACTAGAGCAGAGCCAGGGGATAGACATAGAATTACATACAGCTCAGTACAGAAACACATCCAGGAAATGAAAACAAAGATACTCATACAATGGGTTTGTTTATAATTTTAAAATGTTGTCATAGAAAAAGGAAACAAGAAGAAGACAGATATTATTTGACCCCACCATTCTCATTTCCACCTCACCCGCCCCCCCCCCCCAACAAGAGAAAAGAGAATAGTTGGAGGTAAGCGTCGAATCTTACAGATTTAGATTTCTTTTTTTTTTTTGGGGGGGGGAGGCAGGTAAGCAAACCAAAATACAAACAAATACAAATTTGCATTTGTTTGTCACTCAAGTTTTACATTCCCTAATACTGTCCGTTAAAGTAAAATAAAAATTGCCAATAAAATAAGAGTTGCTGGGATTGCAAGGAATAATGTTGTGACAGGTGGCTTCCTGCTAATAGCCCCTTACACAATGTTGTGGAAGAGAAAGAGGTGAAAAAACACTGCTATAAGCACTATGCTCATTTAATCCTTAACATGGGAATGTATTTCTGCTTTTTTTCCCTCTCTAGATTCATTTTATGTTCCCATCAGAAGGTTAATTGTGTTAACAGGAGTTACAGCCACAGGGGAAAGATGTGATTGAATGCTGAGTGCAGTTTTAGCTGATAACCTCTGAGTGAGTGAAAGGGCACAAAAAGGGGTTGATCTCCTCTAAAGGGGTTGTCAGTCATTCAGGAAAAAGTGCAGCTGTGGGAGAAACAGCCTTATCTCCCAGGGCACGAAGAAGAGAAGCTATCAAAATAATCACAAAGCTACACTCATCCCAGGCTCCATGTCTGTGCCTGTGGCTCTGACAATAGAGTTAAACGTGAATAACTGGCTCTATTGTGTGTATGAACAAGTAGACCCTGACTTGATGCACATTCTTGAAGACCAATTAGAGTGCATGAAAATGTGCAATTAACAACAACAGATACCAAAGTAATTATAGCTCTAAAAAATTGGCATGAAATCTTGACATCTTTTAGCTTGACAGCACAAATCCTGCTTGCTGGACTGGGGACATGATCGCATGCCAAGGTTTTAGGTAAGACTAGCAGTGAAATCTTTCACACACATTTAAACCTAATCAAAAAGGTCTATAAGAGGGTTTGCATGAAAAACAAGGACTTCTCACTGCTTGGTCATTTCAGTCCTTGTCTGAACTCAACATGCAAAATTACATAGGATTTATAGTAAGTAGCTTGGAGAAGAAGGATTGGGGTTTTTTTAAATTAAATATTTCCATAAGCTGCAGTTGATGAGACTAGGCATTTTTGGAAATGTTTGCACCCACAGAGACAGGACAAAGGACCAAGGTTTATTTCCATGCTAGAATACAAGCAGTCAAGTTTGCGTCTGATTTTTCAAAGATGTACTGTGGATTCAAGAAACAGAAAGCCTTCTCCTCCTTTGCACTCTAGAACTACCTTAGAAACATCTTGTGAGCACTCCAAAAAAGGTTTTAGGTGCTGTTACCAGCTGAATTTCACTTGTCCTTCTCTACCTTGTCAAGTAAAGGGATGCGAAACCTTCAGAAACTGGGAGACTCTTCCTGTTCAGACTGTTCAGCCTCTACAATGAAGATCTTTTTCTCACATGCAGAGCTAAAAATATAAATGTTTGTCCAGTTAAGGCCATAATATTAAAATGCAGTCTTGCAAGAGAGAAATAAGTAGAGGGAAAAACAAATGCTTAAATTTTTGCCTTTAAATGCCTAAATATAAACCTGGCAATCTCTTCCCCCAAAGCTTCTAAGTGCAGAAAAGTTCTCAGATACTAACATCCACAGTGCAACTTGAACAAAACAACTAAAATGCTTATTGACTTGATAGCTGGGAAAGCCAGTTTGAAATATTTGATCCTAACACCAGCTAAGCAAGTATGTGTAAAGTGTAAAGCCTGCACTTGTTGATTTCTGAGATAAAAATCAATAAAACTGTCCATAACCTATAACTCTTTGGTTTACCTCTCCATAGAGATCAAAAGAGAGTAATTAGATTTCTGCCTGACTAGCAGGGGTAGAAAACTGTTTCATTTTGGATCAAAACCTTCCCAGTGGATCACACCTTCTAGCCACTGCCTATCAACACTTAACAATTGCTTCTGTATTTGACTTTGACAGAACTACTAGAATGTTACTATCTAATTTTCAGTGTAGTTGATACAGGGCTTTGATGCTTTATTCTAGTGACAGATTTTAAAATTAATTCTTCCCACTTTGTACTTTACATTTTTACTCTGCCGGGTGTTTTGTAACAGCCAGCCTTGCTAATGTGATAAATAATTGAAAAACAAAACTGCAATACCCATCCGACCTCTAATTTACAACAGGCAAAAAACCCCCTTAATCTATTATTGATGATCCAGCCTTTGGATTCAGATATCACTCTAAACAAACAGTTGTCTGCCTTGGATTGTCTTTGCATTTCATATTCAAATGAGATGGACCCTGTTGCATATATTTTCATCTGATGACATTTTAATATCACCAGATGCTATTGCCTGCCTAGAAGATAACTGCTTCAAATGCAGCCTCCTTCCCCCTCTAAGCACAGTGATATTGAGATGAACACAGAGCTGGTCATGTTTTAAAATAACTGTTTTGTAATGCTCATTACTATCATGGTATTCTCACATTTTAACAGTCCCAGAGTCTTTCTATAATAATGCTTTTTTAAGAGAAATGTCATGCTGCATGTTGATCTTTCTTAAGTAAGCAGCTTTTTGAGCAGGTTGGGAGCAGGAAATATCAAATAACAAATAGTACTCACAATAACTTCACGTGCTAGAGAGATATTAGTATGTTAGAAAATGTGCAACAGTTTAAGTTCAAGTTATATGTAATGTGCTGTGGAGATGGCAGTCAGAATAAATTCATGTTTTGATGCAGAGGGCTTTGTCAGATGAAGTCCAGATCACAGACAGCCACCTGCAGCCTCCCAGCATGTCCTGGTCTACTCAGAGCAAGCATCTGGGGGCATTTTGCTTACTTGCTTACAAGATTAACAAACATTCTCACAGCTCTGAGCCTTCTAAAAATAAAAATTGATCTCATTTTTTTAAAAAGAACTGAAACTTGCAGTATTCGAACCTGGCCACAACAAATATTTGTACAAAATTAATACATAAGATTTGAGTTTACCTTAATTGTATGCATTTAGACTGAAACTCCCATATCCTGGAACATTTTTCACTCTATCTTGGGTAGGATAAAGTAGCCTAACCTTGAAAAAGGAAAGTAGGACTAATGGTTATTTTTTTGGCTACCTGTAGTTTCTCTGTCCCTGCACTATGCCCACACAAAGACAGTTGTGTGCAGCCTTGGAGGGCTTTTTTGTGGCACTATATATCGACTCCAAGAAAACCTTCAAGCGGTGTCAGATGGCTGGAGTTAAGAGGTGTGTGTTCTGCCCCTCTTCTCCCAGTGATCTCTATAGGGAAATCCACGACAACTTCTATGGAAACAGGCTGCTCAAGTACAGTCCACCCAGACTGCAGGACCCCTCTCTCCTCTGCTAAGGGAATTGAGGAGTCCAGGATATGCCTTGGCATGCCCAAAGACCTTCCAGTTTTGGATGATGAAATCCTCTCTTGCTTGATCATAGCAGTCAAAAAGAGCAAGTGTCCCATCAGGGTCCATCCAGACCAGAGCACAGGACAGAGAGCCCCAAGCTTCAGACCATAAATCTACATTGTGTGACAGGCTGGCATTGTGCTCATGTTCAGAAGCAAGATGGACATTTTCCTTTCCCTGAAGGACATACAACGGAGAGCACAGAGTCATGCTGACATGGCTGTACTACTGCACTTCAACGCATTCACTTGGCCCCAGCTAAGGCAGGGATTTTGGCACTGTACTCCCCAGTACTATTGAGATTAACACATCCAGGACAGCCTCAGTATCTCTACTGAGGAAGCACTTTCTGCTGGGAAAGTCTGGGGTGTTTCCACAGGGGCAGTTTGGATGCATACTCTCTGCCATGAGAGAAATGGGTACAAATGTCAGTGCTCACCCCCGAAGGCAGAAAAAGTGCCTTTGTGATAAATGTGCTCAGCATGCCAATTAACATCACCAAGCAGCAGCGAAATGCTCTGTTTTTGCAAATTCATATGCAAGATGGTACAATTCACCGTACTTGCTTTGTCCCTGCCCAGACTCACATCTTCTTCCAAATCCCAATTGTTTTCACCACAGAGAGCAGCCAACACAATGGCTGCAGTACATGCCGAAGTGCTGGTTCATACACTGAGCAGTGTATTCTGGTGGTTTTGAACAGGTTTGTGTGATTGTTTGTGAAGTGTGGTAGTAAATACTGTTAACTTAAATACACACTTTTGAAAGCCTTTTTTTTTAAACCTCAATATTGTCAACTGCTTTCCCTACACTCTTCTCCATCTTAAATCAGATTCAGTTCTATCTGTGGTTTCATTTTTCCTTAAGTGCAACATATCTTTATCCAGTCTTTACCCTTCATAATTTTCCATTAAGTCCTGCTGACATGCAAGGAAAGTCAGGAAAAAAAAATCAGTAGAGATTTTCTATGTTATATCCATTGAAGAGTTACACAGGTAGAAACAAGTTTATGTGCAGGTCCACAGCACAGTTTCCAAGTCCTAAAGCTGATTTAAGGCAGTCCCACCTCTCTTGATGCAATTCACTAGTTCCACCCATGGGGGATGACAAAACTACTAAATACAAAACTACAATAAATTGCACCTGTAAAAAACAAACACAGGTACTAAAACAATATTTTTGGAGAGTTACTGCATTGCCTTAAATGTTGTATTGTCAGAATGGCTCAGGTGGTTAAACTGAATGAAGAACACTTCAGCTATGTTCATCAATCAAGAAATCATTACACAAGACAAACCTGCATTTTGCTGTGATGTAGATGTGCCAGTGGGATCCAGTCCTCAACTGCACTAAAAAAAAAAGCCTTGATTCTGACCTTTTGAAGGGCCTAAAATAGATACTTGGGGACGGGGGAAAGAGAAAGCACTTGCTCTCATGCCTAGTTTTAAGCAGTATCTTCCATATTTTGCTGAATTGGGACTAGTGACTTAATTGTGAAATTATTTGTATTTTATGTCAATCATTTCATTAGGTAACCTTAGCACCTAAGGAGGACAGTTAAGTTACAAGTGGCACTATATCAGCACAAAGCCATTAGCACACCTGACATCTCTGGAAAGGTGTTTGGGCACTTCACGTTCCCTCCATTGATTCCAATTTCACTGGTGAGAGGACTATTCTGGTCTCCACCACTGCCCCCCATTTCTCCCCTGCCTCATTCTGCTTTCTGCTCTGGGAAGGAGAAAGCTTTGTGTCTTTATTAAAGTCACACCAGTCAAGAAGTACTCCCTTGACACAAAACAGGCTGAAACATAACAGACTTGAAAGAATTAGCAGTTGCACCTTGTTCTACAGTGCACCTTGCTCTCCACTCTGCCTTTGGACAGCAGCTGTTTGTGTGATAGATACACGCTGTTCCTTTTCCACGGGTACCCAGGGTGCATGGCTGGCTGTCTGCCTCAGCCTCGCAGGCATAGGAATTGCACACAAGCTATTTCCAGGCAGGCAGTGTTCTTAGACCTTTCTCTATAGATGCCAATTAGAAGATTAGCGTCTTTTCTCTCCCCCTCTTTGCTATTAAATAGTCACACAAAAGCTGAGCTGACAAATTGCTCTCTCTATGGTGTGGGACAAAGACAGACAATAGATCAACATCATCTACTATACTCAAATCCTATTAATCACAGATTAATGAGAACATGTCTAGGGGGGAGAAATTACCAGAATGTGGGCATATTGTCTTGTTACTCGTGTAACATCTGCTGTGGTTTTACCTTTAGTGTCATGTCATCTTTTATCACATTGAAATAATGTTTGTTCCAGAAACATAATTATGATAATGGGTCCTTCCTTTAACAATTACTTAGGTACAGTAGGACTGTATTTCCTAGTCACTCGGTTTAAAAAAAAAATATATATCTTAACTATTTTCTGAATGTTTCTATTAGTCATTATCTTATTAAGGAAGATGTATTTATAGGCATTAATAGAAACTTGTTATTCTCTTTATTAATTATAATTTTCTTCATTACTTCTCTGACAAATTGTATGTGCAGAAGTAATGCTAGAGTTTATCTTTCAGTTTTCAAGCTTAGAGAATTATTTCTTTTTTGGGTTTCTCTTAAATTATTGCTAATTTTTCATTAATTCACATTACAACAGTATTGGCCCACAATGTTTGCTTTGAAAAATGTGCACTTTTCTAACTGTCTCCTTAAAAAAATACTATAGCTGAATTGCTTATCAATTTGTTCTTCCATCGTCTTTTCTGCTGTTGCCATTGGTAAGGAATATTGTTCAGGTCAGTAGCCTAGCACATATAATTGTCTCAGAGAATCGCACTGCTCATCCTGGATGGAATATCCTCTGTTAATCAATTCTTCCATTTGCCCTTAAGACCTGAAATTCAAAGTTTGGGGTTTAACTAACTAGAATTCTTTGTGACGACTCCTAATGTCGCCTTCCTCAATATGGAACAAGCTGCTTCACGGATAAATAGCAAAGCAAAAGTTACAATCAGCCTGCAAATAAAGACGGACTGCAGTCTACACGTGGAAACGTGTGTTTTAAAAAACGATTTGGCCTTTGCTCATCACGTCCCGCGCTGTCCCTGGTCCCTGCCGGGGAGCGGGGCGGGGGCCGGGCCGGGAGGAGCGGCCGGGGCGCTGTCCGAGCGCGGCGATTCAGCACCGCGGGGCGGGACAGCTCCGCAGGGCGGCCGGGATGCGGCACCGGCACCGGCACTGGCATCATCGGCACGGCACTGGTATCATCGGCACGGCACTGGTATCATCGGCACGGCACTGGTATCAGCACCGGCACCGGCACCGAGCCCGGCCCATCCCGTCCCGCCGCACTTCCCCGAGTGCCTCTCGCCACCCCAAGCCCGGCGGTGCGGGTCCCACCGCCCTGGGTATCTCCCCTCCAGCGGGAAGGAGTTGACAGAGGGCTCCAGAACGGCCCCGCCATCCCACTGGATATGTGTGGGCTCTGCCCGAATGCCGTTTAGATCTGCTTGTGGAGCAACCTCGGCGCCCCCGGGAACTGCTCCTGCACTGCAGCACCCAGCCCGCGGGCGCCAGGCTCCACAGGGCACAGCAGGTGCCACAGCTGGCCCCGAGAGCCCAGCACTTCCCGGAGAGGACAGGATCATCCGCAGCTGGGTTCACAGCTGCTGTCACACGGAGCAGCGAAACACTTAAGGTGGCCAAGTTGCATTGTAAAGGCTGCCACGTCGTCACCTCCAACCTTCACCAGGGCTTAGGCATTCTGGTGCAGCATTGCACACAAGTGCCATTGCTCCCTTGAGATTCACAGACCTACACCCTCTTATTCAGGTACCCTTCTTAGTCATCTGCTTGGGAAACCAAAAAATGGATTATGAGGGTTTTTTACACCCTCATACAACATGTACCCAAAACACAGAAAAACCAGAGTCAGTGCTTTCATCTGTCCAAGGAGAGTCCGCTCCTCCTCTTCCTAAGAATGTCCCTCACCATCTGATGACAAAGTTAGCTGCATTGTGGTACTCTCCACTCCTTCCATAGGAACGAGGTCACTGTTCTTGAATTATTTAAATACCCATGGAGAAGGGGGAAGAGAGAGATCAACTTTGTTGCTTGGTGTATAAGACAGCCAGAGGAAAACCCAACCATGTGTTCTAGTCCCTGCTCCAAGAATGGTTCATACTTCTTCGTCTATATATAGATCTATATAGTACCCTATAGCAGGGCTGCCTAAACAATATCTTACCCAGACTACAAGGAATCTAGCACAAACCCCCATATTTCTTACCCATCTCTGAGGAAACAAATTCAGCAGAGTTCCACCTAAGTGGATGGCATGCAGAGACAGAGGTGGTACATTGCATCTTCACTAGGCCTCAGTGAAATTAATGGATTTCAGTAAATTGGAAAGTCCTACTTTCTAGCTCTTGGCTTGGCCAGTTAACTAAAAGCATGCACAGACAGATCTGAATCCTCCCAAATAGTCTGCTGCTCTCTCACCTACATCCTGCTTGACTGATCTATTCATTCAACTACAAAATGTAAGACCAGTGATTAGGCTGCCAGCTTTTTGCATCTGGGAAAGGGGAAGGGAAAAAAAGAAAGTGACTTCACTACTGATAAATGTGGAATCTGTCTTGAGGATTTGAGCAGACTCAAAGTATGTGGCAGCAGATTCACCTTCCAGTGGAGAGAGTCCTGCTGAGGCCACTTTCCTCTGAGAGAGGAAAGTTTAGACAGGCAGCTGCTATGACCCGACAAGATCAGGGTCCTTCAAGGTATGGCTAGAAAGAAATCTTCAGGTATGTGGGACTCTAATATCCATAACAGAGACACCTTCAAAGCAGGGAGACTTTGGATAGCAGCTGCTCAAAATGGTCTTGAGGATTATGTTTGGATTTAGACTCATTTCTGCCCAAATTCTGCCTCCTTTTGTGGCTTTGGTATGTAAAATGGAGATATATAGCCTTTCCAAGTGCCTGTGAGGATAAAAGTATTCATGGTTTTGAGGTAATGGTGCTAAAATTCTGGTAATGGGGAACCTGATACAGCTGAGGGCTGCTTACTCACACTGTGCTTCCTTTCTCAGTAACTAATAGCATGTCTAGGCTTTGATGTTGATGGGTAGGCAGAAGAGAGGTCTTGATTAAAAGCATTAATTTACCTCTTGCAGACAACAGATTCATATACACAGGTCTAAATCAGGAGTAGCTGCATCAAAATAAACAGCCCTTGGGTAAAACAGGTGTAAAACAGAAGAGAATCAGGCCCTGCATCTAGCAGGTATATGACAAGGTAAATGGGAAAACACAAGGAAAGTGAATTATTGTTATTATATGTGCATGTTACATTCAGTACCATTAAAATCCAATGCTACAAAGAAAATAACTTTGAAGCTTGCAAAGTATATGCAATAGGGGCTGTCAAGAACTCATCAAAACCTGTGAATGTTTCCTTTGTATATGTTACGTTCATTTCAGCATTGATATAAAACAGGAGTAGCTTCACTGGCAGAAAACTGGCAGAATAAAAAAAATCAGGTCCTTTAGCTTTAAGGAAATTAACTGAGACCCATTGACTCAAGAAAATTTTGAATTACATCTTAACTGAACATTTAATTTCATAATTTGTCACCTTAGATAATAATGTTAAGAGATCTATGTTGATATAAAACATTGTGTTAATTACAGTAAAAGACATCAAACTAAATTCAATTTCTGGAATCAATAGCATTTTTCCAAGTACCATGTCTAATTATGGCCATACCTTTCATTTGGAGTCTTATTAATGCATATGTTATATCTGTCACCTTCTTCAGTTGCAAGCAAACTCACTGTATGTTAATTCACACCTGACAACAACAGTTTTTCTTGTACTTGCCTTCTAAACCTGATGACAGGATGTGTCAACACCCATAGGATTTTTTGTTTTCCTTGAGGACTCTGTGCAAGTTATGTTCTTTTTATTTTAAATTTGCTGCTAAATAACAGTTTCCAGGAATTTTTATCATAAAAATGGACAATAAAAATTAAGAATAAAAAACTTTACTCTCTTTGATGCAGTCTCCACTGTAACTCCTAGACATGTTGGGAAGTAACAAAATCTCAGCAGATCATATTTTAGAAGCTGTTATTTAGGCAATTTCTCTTTTCATTTCAAGGGAGAGTTCTCTCATGCTTCCACACAGATAAACAATGCCAGTATTTATTTACTCACACTTGCCCCCTCCTAATAATCTATTTGCACTAAGTTCAGACCAAATACTCTAGAAAATTTCCCATTGCAACTGCCTTTCTGTATATTGCATGTTTTCACGCTGTATATCACAGTCAAACATCACCCCCTTCAACAGACACTCTCACGACAAACTCTCAGGACACAATGAAGATTGCTGTGAGTGCATAATACCTCATGCTAATTTCCAGCATATTTCATCTCTGTAGTTTTGCCTCCCTTTACCCACCACATCATCAATGAACTTTTCCAAAGCAACATAACCTTAATTACATTTTAACTTCAACACAGAGGGAAGTGATACCTTCATTAACTGTTGGGAGGCAATTTTCAGGTCGAGTTGCAGGTGTATTTTTTCAGGGACTGGTGTTTTCAGGCAAGGCACAACGTGTTAGAAAAATCCACTCTTTTGTTTTGCTCTCAGTCATCCTTTAATAAATTATGAAATCAGTTAGGCTTTTGTTGTTTGGTGTTTTCTTATGAAAAAAGCACCTTTCATGTGACAATAACCACACAAGGTCAAGATGTCCCTCTCCATGTCACCAAATGTTAGATGCTTTAAAAAGAGGTGTGTAACCTAAATTTGTTGGCCAAATTCCTTTCAGACTCAGTGGAGAGATAGACACTTTCAGGGGCAACTCATCATAGCCTACATCAGAACTTCTGGACAGCTTTTTTGGTCTTTATGTGTACTTGCATGTAAAACATTAGACAGCATTCTGGTTATCAGTTATCATCACCAAAACATTTGCTCTCATGTTATTTTTATAACAAGGTACCAAATTATAAATGTCTGTATGGACACTGCTATAAACAAATATACATCCTTCAAAACATGTACTTTTACATACTATGAATTAATCCTGCTTCCTGTGAAAGAGAAATTTAGAATTGGGCCCTGACATAGAAATTTCACTAATAATAAGTGGAGCTGTCAGACTTGCACAGCTTTAACTGACCTAAGGTGAGATGGGGACAAATATTTCCACAACTAAGCACCAGGTGCCCTCAGTCAGCACTGTGAAATGAGCAGTGGTCTAAGCCCTCTGTTGAAAAATGTGATTTCACTGAAGGCATCCAACATTGCACTGGCACACCCTCAGGGGCAGCATCTCATGGCCCTTGGTGACCATCCTTAGCTTTCACCAGCAGCTCCTCTCCCTGCTCATGAGCTTATGCAGGCAGGAGAAGGAGGCAGGACTCTGCAGGCTACCCTCTCCTTTACCCTGTGCTCCTCACTCAGTGCTAGTCACCCTCCACCCTGTGATAAGAGCAAGGGAAGGATCCTGTATTAAAACTAGAGTATTACTATGTAAAGCAAGTCTATCTCCTAGTACACACAGAAGGGTATTGGAATGGGAATTTTCAAAAAGTTACAATCCTAATATTACAATACCCCTTACTTTGACATTTTCTTCCTTCTAAGTGCTTAACTTTGCAAACAATGTTATTCTCATTTTCATTACTTTATTACCTGGTTAATTTTAAGCTTTCTGATATAAGCAGAATCACTCCCGAAGACTCATTCACAAAAAACGTAGGATTTGTAAGATGTTACCAAGAAGGCAGCACAGAAAGACCTCTGTAGCTTTATAAATACACATACACTTTATATTTCATATTTCATATTTTAAAGACCTATTTTTATAAAAATATCCTGTTTGCTTGCAGAAAGCCCTTCTAATCTCGTATTTTTGTCTCCTACAGTGGCCAAAAACAGGCGAAAAAGTATAGGAACAGGAAAGCATAAACTGCTACTGTATGTAAATATTCTCTCAACAGCCATCTTTAGCTCAGGCAATTCCTGAGTGGTGTCTTTTTATTTAATAGACTGTTTTTTCCATCCATTCACTTTTGGCCTCTTGCAAACATTCAGCATCTCCGGGAGATTGTGAAAGACAGTGAAGGAATGGGAGTGCTTGCCTGGGGCTCAGGATGCCTGGGGCTTCGGGCCATGCTCCAGTGAGAGCTTGTCCTTCCCATGAAATAGCCACTGAGTTAGCTGCATGCAGGGACTGGAACTAACACCACCTCTTCTGCATGTATCTTTTCCCAGTTACTCTTTTTTCCACAACAACAGAAATTTTGAAGAGTCTACATGAAGCAGCACCTTGCCAAAGGTGCAGCGTGGGAGGCTCCCTGGCCTAGGTGCTCCCAAGACACACGGTGAGGAAGGGATGCGACCCAGGTTCCTAGTGTATTAACCACTGATATGTTGAAGAGATGCAACCCAGGTTCCCAGTGTGTTAACCACTGATATGTTGAAAAAAAGAGCAGAGGTCATTTCCAAAGAAAGCATCAGCTGCCCCAATATACCAAGCCCACTCCAGCCAGGCCCTGGAGGATAATCGGCTGAAGATCCCCAAGAACCTTGGGTCTGCTTGGGGGCTGAAACACTGGATGCTTGGCAGCTGAAGTCCTTTGCCACATGAAAGTGTGGCATTCACAGACTTTAGACCAGGGTCGCACAGCTGCTGAGAGGCAGTTCTCATCATCACAGCTTTGAACCAAAGTGTCTGAGTCCTGCCTGAGTCCTATGATTGCATCCCACATAGAACTGGGTGCACATCAAAAGTCATTGCTCTGCCAGTGCTGATACTTTGCCTTAACTAAAAGCTAATGAAGAACCTTTAAAGTTGTTCCTACAAGACTTAATATAATAACATTTAAAAGATATAACATTATTGAGCACGAATTAACTATTAACATTACTACTTCAACATACTAATAACATTTTAAAGTACCCATAATAGCTTTTTCATTTTAAAAGCAATAATCAGAAGAATCACCTGCTTCCTCTACCAGATGTCAAAGAGTAAAATGATGTTTTCTCATGACGAGAGTCACATATGGTGAGAAGAGTACATCCCTTTGATGGCTTCTAGCAGCTGCTGCTGAAAGGACTGAGAGGGAAGGAGATGGCAGGTTAGCAGTAAAATACATGGAGGAAGTGATGCCAGTGGCAATACCGGAGAATCTAAGTGACACTGCCAGTATGAAGATCCCAAGGTGGTCAAATGTGAGTCAGCAACAGGTGGCATTCTCTCAACAGTCTTGCTTGTCTCAGAAGAGAATGTGCAGTCAGACTCAGCAATGGGAGAGAAATTCAGTGACAAAATGGCACGAGGCAATGATGCAATGCAAACAAACTTAGAGGCTTGGGTCAGCAGGTCCTGCACCTTGCTCCTCCCAAGTCTTTGGTTTGGCTAATGCTGCGCAGGACAAGTTACAGACATCTGCATCAGGCTTTCTAGTATTCACAGTCAATAGGCAGTGAGGAGCAGGCATGATGTTTTCTCTGATTAACTTCAAACTGCTCAGGAAGGTGGGGCAAAGGGCACCCCATCTTTGGGCAGGACACCCCGCAGGCAGGGCTCCCCCACCTTTGCGCTCAAGCCAGCATGCTCCATACTGCTCTGGGCTCTTGCCATTAAGGATCTCTGCAATTCACTCATTGACGACATTTACATTACATCTAATAGGAGCTGGAGGATTTAGCTACCCAATTCCAACTGCCTTGAGATGTGGGATATTTTTCAAAGGGTGAGAAAATCTCTTATGCAGAACATCTTGAGAAAGCTTGAAGGCCCTGCAAGTACCTGTGGAGAAGGAGATTAGTAGAAGTTTATGCAATGGGTAGAGAATATCTCTGGTTGTTTTTTAGTGAAGTTTCTTGTCCATACAAGGTTTTTTTTACATCAGTTCTGATACACTTAATGCTTTGCTTTCTGGAGATTTAAAGTATGCTTATTTTCAACAATTCTACCATTATTTTCACCACGTTCTGCCTGTTGCTTGTAATACTAGATAGCAACAAATCAGCGAGAGAGTCACACAGCCTGCCATGGACTTCCCCAAAGAGGCAGCAGGTGACTAGGAACAAGCTTGATGCTTCAGCATCCTAACTCACCCAAATACAAATTCCTGGAAACAGGCTATACAGCTGTGCCATGAACACTGTGCCAAATGCTGTTGGACTTGAACTATGTCAAACAATGCCATTATAGAACTAGAACATAACAAGAACATTGATTTCATGTGGTCCAGGAGACAAGAAGCATCCCTCATAAAGACATACCTTAGGAGTCTAATGAAGGAAACATGTCTATATTGTTTTTGCTGTAAAGTCAGTGCTGTTCAGCTGGAGACTGACTGTCAGCTGGAGGCACACTGCCGCCTCCGTGGATCTGCCACCGCAGGGAAGGTGAGCTTGTCGAGCTCTGAAACCAGCCGCTCCTGCCAAGCGGGGACACCGCATCCTCCTGCAGGGCTCAGGCACCACTAGAGGGAAACCCAGCACCGCCTCGGCCCTCGGCGGAGCTGCGGGAGGAAGGGGTGAGCGGCGGGAGCCGCAGCGGGGACAGCAGCGGGCTGCGGCGGCGGGGGCGAGGCGCCCTTCTCCTTTCCCTTCCCCTTACCCTCCCCCTTTCCCTTCCCCTTTCCCTTCCCCTTTCCCCCTGCTCCGGCACGGCGGGGGGAGCGGGACGAACTGCGGTGCCGCGCCAAACCTGGGAGGGGAGTAAACGGGAAAGGATGAGAGGGAAGTAATGATAAACAAAACTAAACTGATACACTAACCTAAGCTAAACTAAACTAAAATGACATAAAATAAAATTTGTTAATTAAATTTAAAATTAAATACAGTCCTGATAAACTGAAAAGCGGCTGTTTGGAGGGATGCTCCTCTCAGAGAAGTAGGCACAGCTCTTCATTTTAATTTAATCATTAGCCAAAAATGGCTTCCTCCTGGTTCTCTTCACCTTGCCAGTCCAGAAATCTCCCTTACTGGCAGGGAATCCTTCACCCATTTAGTTCCTAAAAAGACGGTACTCTTCCAAACAGCTACCAAATTGTTTGTTAGCAACAAAAAAACTATCAAAGGACAGAGCAATAACAAAAAAGTTTATGAGAATTATCATTATTGTAATCATTATTGTAACACACTACATTTAGCTTGTATATTAGGCATGTTTCCTATGATCAGCTCTGGAGACTGGATGCACAGTCCAGGAGTGGGACCATCATATATTTGTCTGCTTATATTTTTTCTTCAGTTGGCCACTGTCAGAGATGGAATGCTGGACTGTGTGACCTAGTATGGTGTAGCCAAGTGGGAAAGCTGGATCACAGCAAGGGTATGATTTTCTGAAGTTCATATGAAATTTAGGTTGGAGCTGAGAACTGACTTCACACTTACAAACCATCATATCAGGAATACAGCAATACATAACTGCAGGAGCAGTTTCCCTGCACAACTGTGTGCCAGAGTTTCACTTGCTGGTCTGGAAATGAACCAGGCAGTAAAAGCGATTAGCAGTGGAAAGACACTAGACAGCTGTAATTATCTAAATGCCTTCCTATTAACCATGTGAGAAACTAAATCCTCACAGTCACATTCATTAGTAAATGCTAAGGACAAACTAACTACGTGAAGTTTCATTTGATTAGGCAGAAGACTTCTACTCCAATATGATTATATTATACAGAATGACTTAAAAAAAAATAAACCAAGTCTGCTTCAGAGAGCAAATGAATGTTAATACTAACAGACAGAGAGAGAAGGGCTGCTCCTACCGACAACATAGCCAGGCTCCCTGAGCTGATGGCAAATGTTCCTAGCTCCCTGGGATGGCTCCTGCTCCTACTGCCAGACCTGCTGTGGATGGTGAGCGCAAGAGGGACAGAGCCAGACCTGGTGCAGCACATCATAGTGATTTGCCTGCATATTAGTCCCATTTAGAAAACCCTACCATGTCACAGAGAGAACAGATAGCAGGCAGCAGGAGAAATTCACCTGGTTGATGCCTGCACAGTTTTTCACCTGAGGCAAAAACTTGTTTCAGTGGATGGGGCATCAGCATGAGAAGCATAAGCACAGCCTGACAACTGCTTACCTCAGAGGTGCTGGTTTTCACTGTCCCTGGCATACCATGTTCAAAAGTGCATCACTGATCCCTATGACAGGTACACTCACTCCTTCCTGAATTTGCAGATCACAAGAAGAGCTAAACATAACAATTTCCACAGAGATGTGAAAATAGCATGGCAGACATCAGTTTTCAGGGCACTTCTTGGCACTTTTGCTGCTTCCTTTCTTGAAATACTGATAAAGAACAAACTTTTCTGAATTAATATCTCCCAGGAACCTACAGATATGGAATAAGAAGGGTGGGTGTGTTGGCAGTGGGAATGGAAGAGCTCACACCTTTAAGGGAAGGGTGAGGGCAGTTCCAGCACCAAGATGAATCCCACTGATCTATAACATCCATAAATCCTAGATATCCAAGTACTGGTAAGCATCATGCCAATGTCCAAACACAACAAAACAAAACAACATCCATATGTAATAAAATGACCCAGACTGTTAGAATAACAGAGACTGTTATTCTCTGGATAACAGTCCATCCAGAGAATTAAGCACTTCGAGGAAGACCTGTGCATCTCCAAAGCCTAGGTACTAGTGATGAAGACAGGAGGAGATAGGAAAAGCCTGAGCCAGAGCATCCATTTCCAACATGAATTGCAGAGTGTGATTTGTTCTTGACTGAAACTGTAATTGTCAGATTTAAGCATGAATCCCCTCCATATCACCTTATTTCCAGGCAGACAGTGTGGATTTCTGGTGTTTGTGTGACTTTGCCCAGTCATCCAGTTTAGGAGATTCAGCCACCTGTGAAACCTTCAGCCAAGAAGAAAAAAAGAAGAATGCAGCCTCTCCTGAGAGGCTTCACCACAGGGAAGCCAGTCAATGTAATCTTTTTGGCTTTCAGTAAAGCTTTCGATACTGTCTCTCATGGGATCCTTCTGAACAAAATGTCCAGCACAGCTGGATAAACACATCATGTGGTGGGTGAGCAGTTGGCTCACGGGCTGAGCACAGAGGGTAATAGTGAATGGGGTGACATCAGACTGGTGACCTGTCACTGGTGGGGTTCCACAGGGCTCCATCTTAGGCCCTGTGCTCCTGAACATCTTCATAAATGACTTGGATGCAGGACTGGAAGGGATGCTAAGCAAGTTTGCAGATGACACAAAACTGTGAGGAGCTGTTGACTCCCTGGAAGACAGGGAGGCCCTGCAGAGAGACCTCAACAAATTAAGAGAGGTGGGCAATCACCAACCATATGAAGTTCAACAAAGGGAAAGTGCCAGATTCTGCACCTGGGATGGGGCAACCCTGGATGTTCATACAGACTGGGGAATGAGATGCTGGAAAGCAGTGGCATGGAAAGGGCCCTGGGGGTCCTGGTGGATGGCAAGTTGAATAGGAGTCAGCAGTGCCCTGGCAGCCAGGAGAGCCAAGCCTGTCCTGGGGGGCATCAGGCAAAGCATCGCCAGCTGAGTGAGGGAGGGGATTGTCCTGCTCTGCTCTGCACTGGGGCAGCCTCACCTTGAATATTATGTGCAGTTTTGGGCACTGCAATGTAAGAAAGATATTAAGCTCTTAGAGAGTGTCCAAAGGAGGGCAACAAAGATGGTGAAGAGCCTTGAGGGGAAGCCGTATGAGGAGAGAACTTGGTCTGTTCAGCCTGGAGAAGAGGAGGCTGAGAGGAGATCTCATTGCACTCTACAACTTCCTCGTGAGGGGAAGAGGGCAAGAGGAGGAGCAGGCACTGATCTCTTCTCTGTGGTGACCAGTGACAGGACTTGAGGGAATGGCATGAAGTTGTGTCAAAAGGAGATTTAGGTTGGATACTAGAAAAAGATTCTTCACCCAGAGGGTGGTTAGGCACTGGAACAGGCTCCCCAGGGAAGTGATCACAGCACCAAGCCTGACAGAGTTCAAGAAGCATTTGGACAATATTCTACAGCACATGGTGTGACTCTTGGGGATGGTCCTGTGCAGGACCAGAAGTTGGATTCAACGATCCTTGTGGGTCCCTTCCAACTTGGCATATTCTGGGATTTTGTGACCACATTTCTGTGTGAGCTTAAGTCTCTCTAAAGTCTATGAAAACTGCTGCCTGCCCAGATGAAGGGCACCTAGACATCATCTCAGCACTCCTCTTCTGCTCCCCGGAGTAACTAGGGGACACTATATGTGCTGTTGGCAGATTGAGGACAACACATGCACAGAGTCCACAGGGTAGGCAGGTGACCAGGCATCTGGCTGGTCTGCAGGCCCATCCTGTCCAACAACTGCAGGTGAATTCTTTATACATAATCAAATAAGACAGAAAGTTATTAGATTTGAATTAGCATTCATTAACACAATTGATTGTGTTGATTTAGTCATCTAAATGGTCAATGCTAGGACGTTTGGATAATTATTACTGTTTAGTGATATTTCCTCAGCTAATTGTTTTTATTGAATGACTCACTTTGATGATGCAGCTGAAACTAATGTGCAGCTGGGCTCATGGGGACAGGCTTTTATCTGCCCAATCCACCTCCCAGAGGCTCCATCCTTCCTGTAAGACAATGCATTTTGGTCCCTCTGGATAGTCCTTAGGAAAGAAACCATTTGGGAAATGCTCTCACCTCTGCCAATGCATGCTTGGTCATACATGGTGTGATTTCTCACAACAGCTCACCCCAACAGGGTTAAAAAAAACTGAGTTAAACTAAGCTGAAATGGTTTTTTGCTTCCAATTTCACTTCAATGGGTGCCACCTGTGAGGGCAGCAGTGCAATGCAAAGCCCAGTAAGCTATTTCCTCCTCCACCCTCTTAAGAACACCCCACCCTCACGAGCTAAGATCCTACTTATGCTGCCCTCCTGCTCCCTCCTTCACAGAGAGGCTCACCCCACTGCTCCACTTCCCCAAATCCAGACTAAGCCCCAGCCCCAAAGCATGCCTACATGGGAGATCTTGCACAGTGACCAAGCTCTGGGTATCTCCTTACAGGTGTCCTTCACCATATTCAGAAGGTCACAGGTAAGGTTCTGCCTGCACAGCTCCACGACAATGTAGAAAGATCAGAGCTGATGCTAAAGTTTTCCCACTTGGAGCCATCTGGAAAAGCCCAGATGGGCATACCACTGCTCCAGCAGCAACAGTTTACCCATGCCTGCTTCATGATCAATACCTTCCTCCAGCTATGATGCCTCCCTGCACCACTTTTGTGTTCCTTGGGATTGGTAGCATCAAAGCAATGTTTATCAGAGATCTCTACATGAGGCAGCTGAGGGAAGATACTGAGGGATACACAAGCACGACTAGGTCTCACAGTGATACTGTGCCTGAAACTGGGTGATCTGGCTTGATTTTCATTCTATTACATGTTGTCATTTAACATTAGCTAAGCCAAAGATATGGAAGGAGTCAAAGAGATCTGCAAGTAGTTCCCAAACAAAAGAGGAACAGGGGAACTGCATCCCCTGACCAGACAGCAGGGAGCTCAGCCCTGCACTGGAGGGCTCAGCCTTCTCCATGGTCAAGCAGTTTGGGTGACACTGAGGTGACAGTGACTTGACAGTGCTTGCTAGGAAGGGTGAGGAAAGGCATCTCATGCACACAATCCCCAGATGCCCTTTTGCTGTTCATCACCCATGAGAAGTTCATTGTCCACAGAACTTATGAATGCCTTGACACTGGAAGTGTTAAAGGCCAGGTTGGTTGGGTCCCCTAGCAATCTGTTTGAGAGGAAGGCATTGACTGTGATGACTTCTACCTTTCAAGTTTGCAGGGCCATAGAGCTGCCAGCTGGTGAGGATACAGGAGGTAGCTACAATGGCCATAGTGGGATGCTGGACTTTGGGAGACAGAGGATGCAGCCAAGAAAAGGGTTCATGTCTGCGAATGCAGGCAGAAGGATTAGTGTGACTGTCAAATGCTTTTTTCAAATGCAGGCAGAAGGATTAGTGTGACTGTCAAATGCTTTTTTCAAAGTGGGACTGATACAACTTCTCTTCAGTGCTCCGCAGAAAATCACTCCCTTCAATTTCACTTCCCTTGCTGGCTTTCCCATAAATGTGTTTCCAAGCCTCCACAAATCTTCTGTCTCAAGCAGAAAACCAAGACCATGGCCCTAAGCCTGTTACCAGAGGTCAGTGTTTTCCCAAGCAAGTTATATTTTACCCTGCTCAGAAATTTTGTCTGGGAAGAACTCAGGCATTAGTTTTTCCCATTTGTACAGTGTTCTGGACATATAGGGACATGCCCTTGGGGTTATGTCACATGCAGGCCCTCCAGATGTCACCACAGCACACGCACAGGATGGTGAGTTCACGGAAGAGCTGAATTTACTGCCTGTGCACAAACTACCTTTCCAAGAAAGGCAGGACCTTATCCTGGAGAGATATTTCTGTCTGGGAAACACCAAAGCCATAAGTTAGTAAATAACTTCCATTAAATCTGAAGAAATCTGAGCCTTAAAAGGCATATGCTAAATGGGAAGTCATCCCAGGAACGGATGCAACCTTGGAGAGAGATAAATTTAACCCCCTTCCAGGCTGGAAAATCTGCATTGCAGTCTCCGTCTGCTTCCTCTTCCTTCCTAATACAGCTCCAATAATTAATCACTGATCCTGGCCTACTCAGAAAGATGCACTGTTGCTTCCAGTTCCCCTTTTGTACATGCAGCTCAGATATCACAGGACCAGCAGGAGCAGCCACCTTCCAACCACCAGCCCAGGCAGCAGAGGTGAACAGGATCCCCAGGATGGCACTGCTCATTCTCTGCATCTCACAAGTGATGGTGGCCCCGAAATGGCTGCCAGTCATCACTTTCCCTGGGAGAGGTCATGCTGAGAGTAAACAGTTGGCTGCATGAAAATAAATGTGAATACATGGGACAAGAGCTGTGGGAGAAAAAGATTTTATTATAACCCAGTGTGGAGAACCTGTGTCCTGGAGTGCAGGCAATATTCAGAGCATGCAGAGCATGGGATGTTTGGACTTTGGAAGAATCTGTATTTAACCCCCCTCAGTCTGCCTTTAGCCTCTCAGTGTGTAAATCAGAGCTTACCTAACACCCCTAAAAATGCAGCCTCTTGGCTGTCCCTTGGAGCTATTCTCCCAGCTTGTTCTCCTGCAGAGACTGAGCTACCCCAGGCACTGCAGCCCCACTCTCATCCACAGCAGTTTGTATGGCTAGAAGAAGGATGGCCTTGATCAGGACGTGGCACCAGAAGCACATTCAGCCCTTGGCAGTGCTGCATGCTCCCTGCTGGCACAGCCAGTGCTCCAGCTCCAAGCACAGCCCACAACCACGCCAAAAAAAACTTAGGTTAAAACGTTGGGAACTTCCCAAACAGAGCCCCAGAACACACAGATGGGCGTTTTGCACTGAGATATCTAAAGCCAAGCCCTGCATAGAACTATCTCAGCAGCAGCAGCTGCTGACACCCTGCGCCAGCCTCAGGCAATTTGTGGATGGCAGATTGGGGTTACCCCTCCCGGAGCCATGCAGTCTACTGGGCTTTGCGACTCCAAAGGACTTTCACCAGGAGAAAGAGCAGAGAGCCTGCCTTCCCCCAAAGAGGGTGTGCACAGGAGGAGCTGACCTTGACAGTCCCTTGGCTGGCAGTCCAGGGGAAGCACCATCCCAAAGTTCATCTTCTGTTGTTGTGGTTTTTTTCTCTCAGGGTTATGCTGTTAGCATTGTCTAGTATTTCCTGCTTCCTCCCCTGGCAGCTCCCCTGCTAGCTCAAACAGCTACAGCACTCAGTTCATTAGCCCCTGTGTTTGCCACATCCATCCCCAGGGAAATCCCTGGGCCTACATGCAGTTCAGCTTCTAATTGTGGATTGCTGTGCGCCTGTCTGCTGTGCCGGGCTCCCACTGTGCACAAAGGAGCAGTGCACTGACTTTTTGTGTTTATCCATGATACCAACTTTAGGCACAAGGGTTGCACAGGAGCATGTGGAAGTTCAGAGCAAACTGTGTTCTGAGACAGACAACTCACTGCCCATACACAGCCTGCTTGGACAGCCCAAAGTAACTCATTTAAAGTCCTTAGTCTGCTCAAAATACCATCTAGTACTACAGAGAAATTTGTATCCAGACCCAGTTTTGACTTTCTGGATCTGTAATCCAAACAGAAAGGAAAGCAGCTCTCTCCTTTGCACAGCCCTGCTGGCTGAGCACACATACACTCTGCCAGGCTGAGCAACCCCTCCCAAATCCTCACCACTCAGTTTTCTGCATGGTCCCACTCTGCCACTCTCTCCTTTGCAATATTCCTACTTGCTGGGAAGAACTAGAGACTGTAACATTACCAAATATCACAGCTGCTTGTAAGGGGAAAGTCCCTTTTTAATTATTAGCATGCTCCCACCAGTTTGTATTTTCCCCATCAGGTGTTTCCACTCTGTCTGCACCCACAGAGGGGGCTACTGATGGGGAGAAATGTAATTGCCAGAGGGAAAATTGTACAACAAGCTCAGGAGACTTGCCTTTACTTCTCTTCCCCCTGCCCAAGACTCTTTTTTCCTACAGGAAACATATGTGGCCGCAAGCTTTGCTGCATCAAGCAGCAAGCATCAGTTTAAAGCTTTTTGAGCAACATGCTTTAGCAAAGCTTCCTCATGAGAAATGGGAATGACACCACAGAAAACTTGTCATCCAAGTGATAGCCGATTTCAAATGGCTTGACTTATATTTAACCTTAAGGCATAACAATAAAAGCAGTTTAAACTGATATGGTACATCTCATCCACAAGGATCCCCAGAAATGCAACCAATTGATATACAAAGAGCTCACAGTTGATGCAGAGAAATGCAGATCTTCCCAGGGATGCAATTCATCAGTTTAAGAAATGCCAAAAATAAGCTACAGTCAAAAAATAAAAACAGACTAGTGTAGCCAACTAGGAATTTGGATCTATTAGACTCTGGTCAAGACACTCCAGCTAACTCTATTTTTGTGTCTGTGGGACATGGGTAGGATTTTATATGCCCTAATTTGGATCTTGGCTTTACATGCCAAAAATTACCCTGCTCGGATATTATGTCAGCTCAAATAAGGTAGAGAAATGCTTCCTACTGCATCCACCACTCTGCTTTTTGGACTATCTGTCTGGAGTATCTGCCTCTGATGAAAAAGTTTGAGGAGGCAGGGATATAGACCACATGGTACATGTAACACTGTCAGCCCTCATCCTGACTGACAAAATTGGATTTTGCATAACTTTCCTTCCTGTCATTTGGCTGTTTTTTAAAAGTTTTCAGATTAGTAACTCATATTATTACTAGAAAGCAGGAGGGAAATATGTGTTCCTTGTTTACCACTGGACTAACGTTTTGGAGCTGCATGGTGTTTATAAAGACTGTAAATGGGAGACTGAAGTATGTGGATTTTAACTGCAAAATGTTATCAGAATGACAGCATTAAGTGTCTCCTGGCCTTCCTCACACTAGCAAAGTCCACCGACTACTGGAGCAACAAACCAGAGTCCTGTCCTGTTCTAAAAAGGTATCTGCATGTGCACGTACATGCACAGATAACAGGTCTACTTGACTGATTTGCTTTGCTTTTGATTTTAACAGCCCAGGCCAAGATGCTGGATGTTGTTAACTACCTTTCCTGGTATATTTACTGTGAGCCATGTACAGTCCTAGAGATTAAATAAGAGGAAACAGTTAATAGGTATCTGCAGCAGCAATCACAAAAGGATGAAGTTGAGGGACCGACTCTGGTAAATCAACAGCACTAGACGGGTTCTCATGATTAGTGTGGTAATCAGGAAATTACAATTTAATGTGTTTGCTGGAGGAAGCAGCACGAGAATCCTTCATGTACTTTAAAAACTGATTAAAACTCTACTGCCCCTTTTCAGTATTCAAGCACTCAAGGCTGCTTCTCGGAGCCCTGCCAGCTGCTTTCTGCAAGGTAGAAGAAAAACAAACATCACATCCCTGCAGCTCCACAGCCTTGCCAACTGAGTGCTCGGGGCACCCAGAGTGGAGGAGGCTTTTGCAAAACCTAGCTCTTAGGTATCAGGTGCAAATCCACCTCCCATGGCTATAGCCTTTTACATTGGTAAAGTGACTTTCAGGTAGTCCCTTGGTCTTGAAGTGCCCACTGGACCAGGCAGTGGAGACTGTTAACATCCTGAATAAAAAATGAAGAGAACATTAATCTCCTCTCAAGCTGATGAGCACAAAACCCACTCCTGTGAAATTAATCCAGACATAGCAGAGGTATTAAACTAGAATACACAAGCAGGCAAAGAGGGTTCAGGCTGGCACAGATGACTGAAGCATTCGGGAAGTTTTGCTTCTGTTTCAGCAGGGCCAGCCTCTGTCCCTGGATAGGTACAGCTGCTTCATTCCTTAGGGGGGGCATGTTTCAGCCTCCCAGAACTGCAACACCTGGGTAAGGGGCCACATAGGAAACTGGAGTTGTGATAGGCTCCACCCTATATCCAAAAAGCTGAGTTTGTTTCTTTCTATTCGTTTTTTCTTGTGGAAATTGTAGAAATTGTATATAAGAACTGCTAGAATGTGATAATTTTTCAAAAAAGGAAGGACAGTACTTCAGCAGCACAAAAGCGGCACCGATGACCTTCATCACCCCTCCAAAACCTTTGCTTTATGCTATCATCTATATGTCATCCCTTTAGGCAAATACCATATAATGACTGTGGTAGCTCTGAGGAGTTATTGAGAAGACAGCAGCTTTAATTGTTAATGAGGGTTCCACTTGCCTCTGCATCTGCAGCTGTCTGCTGCTTTACATATGGACCAGGGTTTAGGACTAAATCCCTTCTCAAGTCTTGCTTTTGGCTGCCTAATACCCAGGGGTGCTGGCCCACGTCTGGGGCCCGCCGTGATGTCTATGGCCAGGCTGCAGAGCAGCAACATCTCCTTGGGGCAGGAAGTGGGCTGGCCTCGGCATGACTTTCCATCCAGAAAACATTTTCCATCACCTTTCTGCCACCTACAACTGGCTGCAGTACTGCCACGCTAAAACACACACAAAATAAAAGCATCTCAAATGCCTCTAAAAAGAGGCTGCTACTGGCAAATGCTTGCTAAAAATAGCCCCGTGATGGCCTGTAAGAGCAGCTGGAGGTCACTTATGGAAGGAGGCAAAGAATTCGCCTTGCTGAACTTGGTTTCCAGCCATCACAGTGAGGACAGGACTCTTAGAAGTTTCATTCCTGTGTGGTTCGAGCAAAATCCCAACCGCAGACAGCATGATCCTCACTGGACTCAATTCCCCTGCTAGTCAGAGCACGAGCTTACTTTCCAACTCCCATCCTCCCTTTTTCACAGAGAAGTAGGTAGGAGGAGATTAATTTGTAAATTAAATTTCCCCTGACAATTTACATTAAAAAGAGGAAACTGTTTCAAAAAGTTCACAAAAGTTTCATGGCCCTTAACCTATAAAAGAAAGAGTTGTACAGCTTTTTTCTAAACCTGCTGAAAAGCACCACCGGGTTGTCCCAGGCCAAGTCATGAACACTGAAAAAAAGTCCAGGAATGGCACAGCTGGGCTGAAAATTAGGAACATCTGCTCAGAGAAAGCCAAGCAATCTCTCTCTCCTCTGGCTCCTCCTTTCATCTTTGGATTTTCTCGTCAGTTCTTGTTCAAAGGGATGCCATCCCATGGGAAAATGACAACAGGGAAAAAAAAGCACAAACACCATTACTCAGTGAGGCCAGCAATAGTTGCAAGGGAAGAAGAATTCTTCATGGGAATCCCCTACATCTGAGAAGTAGACGCAAAAATTCACCAGGGAAAAATTCAGTGCTGTCAGCTCTGCAGACAATGTCTTTTATCCATGTGGGAGCCTGTTTTTATCCAGTTTTTATTACCCAGAGATGGCACAACAGAGTAAAAAGGAGCAGAGAAGAATCACTAGGTATAGCCAAAGAAAGTAATAACAGCCAAAGATGTAATTTCTTCTTTAAAAGGTTTGTTCCATTATGGATATGTACCCTTTGAAAGAGGCCTGTCTAGTCCTGAACCAGAACTGGATATACAGGAATGGCTCAGAATTCTCACTGCACTGATCCCACAGCACTGAAATGGAGTGAAAACTTCCACAGCAAAGATGCAAAATCCTCTAAATATTGAGGCAGCACCTGCACACTTGCAGATGTCGTGACAGTGCAACATCCATCATGTGCAATTCTACCTGAATCTCTCCAAAAAGGGATACCACTCCCCAAGCAGGGCAGGAGCATTGTGCTGATGCAGTAGCAGCCTCAGCTCTGGCGGGGTTTGTACCCCTGAAATTTTAGCATGACTTCACTACCCTGGGCTGGCTACAAAGTCTGTTCCTGATCACTGAGTGTTGGTTAATGACTCCTAAGGGAGTCCCTCTCATCAGACCTCAAAATGATCCTCACAGGCTCAGGGATCTGGTGTTGTGCAGATGGTGGAAGAGAGAGGAGCTTCTAAGGGAGTCAATGCTTATGGCCTGGGCTTCTGGATGGAGACACCTTGGTAGACCTTATTGTGGTCTTGGAGTACTTGAAGGCAGCCTATAAAACAGATAGGGATGGACTTTTTAGCGGGGCCTGTTGTAATAGGACAAGGTGTAAGGGTTTTAAAAAGAAGGAGCGTCAATTTAGATTAGATATAAGCAGTAAGGTTTTTACAATGAGGGTGGTGAAACACAGGTTGCCCACAGAGATGGTGGATACCCGATACCTGGAAACATTCAAGGTCAGACTGCACCGTGCTCTGAGCAACCTGATCCAGCTGAAGGCCCACGGCAGGGGGTGTTGGCCTAGCGGGCCTTTGTAGAACCCTTCCAAGCCGAATCATTCTGCGAGTCTGTGATCCCACAGCCCCTCTCACCGACTGACGGAGAGTCGGGGGGATGCAGGGAGCACTGGGGTCAGCAGTGCCCGGCACCGAGGGGCTCCCGGCACCGAGGGGGCTCCCCGGCATTGAGGGGCTCTCTGGCATTGAGGGGCTCCCCGCACCGAGGGGCTCTCTGGCATTGAGGGGCTCTCTGGCATTGAGGGGCTCCCGGCACCGAGGGGGCTCCCCGGCATTGAGGGGCCCCCCGGCCATGAGGGCTCAGCTTGCCCCGCGGCCCCACGGCCGGGCCGGGAAATCCCCCCGGGCGCGGCAGGGAAGTACCGACCGGGACGCCGGAGAGGGGAGTACTTCCCCCCTGGAAAAACGCCAAGTTCCCTCTCCGCGGACCTCTTCTCTTCCCTGCCCTCCCCGCCGCCACCGCCCCTTCTGGGCGGCCCCGGCCGCTCCGCCCTCCCTGCCAGCGCCGGCGGCGCCCAGCAGGACCGGACCCGTCGGTCGGGCTTTGAGTGGCTGGAAATTCCCGTCGGCGGCGGCTCCTCCCCCGCAGAAATCCCCGCTCCGCGGTGTATATGCGAGGCGCCGCCGCCGCCCCGCTCACTCCGCGCCCGCCGCCATGCTGAGCGCCCGCCGCGCCGCTGAGCCCGCCATGGAGCTGCCCGGCAAGGAGCGCCAGCCCGGGCCGCCGCCCGACGACCGCCACGACAGCGGGCTGGACTCCATGAAGGAGGAGGAGTACCGGCAGCTCGTCAGGGAGCTGGAGGACATCCGGCTGCAGCCCCGCGAGCCGCCCGCCTGGGCACGGCAGCTCACGGAGGACGGGGACACGTAAGTGGGGCTCGAAGGGTGGCTCGGGCACGGTGGGGGCCGGCACGGTGCGCTGCCGGCGGGAAGGCGCCGGGCCGGCCGGGAGGGAGGGAGGGAGGGCGGAAAGTCCCTGGAGCGGCGCCAGGGAGAGGCGGCTCCCGGGCCGCGGAAAGCCCCGGCCGCGCCGAAAGCCCCGGCTTGCGACAGCCGAGCGTGACCCGGGCCCGCCCCGCCCTCGGGGGGGAATGGGGTGTCGTGGGGGGATCGGGGTTTGGGGGGGGAACGTGCATCGCTTAATTATTCTTTTTTTCCCCCTGCAGTTTTCTCCATTTGGCGATTATTCACGAGGAAAAAGCCCTGAGCCTGGAGGTGATCCAGCAGGCAGCCGGCGACCGGGCTTTCCTGAACTTCCAGAACAACCTCAGCCAGGTACTTTCACCTCCACAGCCTCAAATCGGGATCAGCACCAGCTACCCCCACACAAGCCCTCTGGGGAATTCCCCAGAAAAAGTCCTTTTAATTTTTTTATTTTTTTGATTGATGGAATCAATTGAATCAAAGCACACGTAAAGCAAAGCCCACATTCAGGAAAGTCCCCAGCTGGTTCCAGCCAGTGTTAGTACAATGCTTCCTCCCCCCTGAGAGAGTGGCATTTAACACCCACATTTTTCAAATATGATGCAATGAGTTGCATCCCTCTTTATTGAGATGTTAATGATAGCCTTCATACAGATTGAGTGTTCCGTATCCAGAGAGCCCTAAGTTCACCACTTTGAGAGGAAAGGGCAACTACACAAGATGTTGGGAAGCATGATGAACTGAGTTTATGGGGCATGCTTTTAGTTGGTGGCACAAATCACCAAGTGGTCGAGGGGCTTGCTTGTCCAGATGTTGCTGCCAAGATTGCAGTGTAACTTAACAAGCTGCTTTTTCTCTGTTTTCTGCAGACTCCTCTTCACCTGGCAGTGATAACTGATCAGCCTGAAATTGCTGAGCATCTTCTGAAGGCCGGATGCGACCTGGAAATCAGGGACTTTCGAGGAAACACCCCCCTGCACATTGCCTGCCAGCAAGGCTCCCTCAGAAGTGTCAGCGTCCTCACACAGTACTGCCAGCCACACCACCTCCTCACTGTCCTGCAGGCAACCAACTACAAAGGTACAGGCACACTGCGAAACAGTTGATCTTAGTGTGCTGCACTGGGGGTGGGATTGGTGTCCTGTAGATCTCTGAGATCTCTCTAGCGATCTGGAGAAGGATTATTATGCCCATTTGAGAGCTGAGGAGCACAAAGCACATGACGATGGCTTCTTTAAAATGCCACTGTCTTGTAGGCCTCCTCAGTGTTGATTATTGTCTCTCATGGCTTTGAATTTTGCACTTTTAGTGAGTATTTTTGCCAGGCTCCTTCTTTTTTTGGTTGCAGTCAAACACTGAAACAAAGCCTCTAAGAAATCTTTCCAAAATCCAGCCCTTTTATTCATACTCACTGGAAGCTGGAAAGTTCTTTTGGAAAACACCCCTTTGCCATGGAAGAATTGCAAATTTAGATTGTCATCCTGGCCTATCATCTTGACTTTTAAGTAATGATGAGGCATTGAGTTAGACTTACTTAAATTTTCCCGTTTGTGTTTTGCAGGACACACATGTCTTCATTTGGCATCTATTCAAGGATACCTGGCTATTGTTGAGTATCTGCTGTCCTTGGGAGCAGACGTAAATGCACAGGTATGTAATGTGCACTGTGAATTTAACTGAGTGGGGCTGTGTAATCTTAAGGATCAACAGTTCTGGCAACAGCTCTGCCTCTCCTAACATGCCAAACCTTGTTTTCACACAGGAGCCGTGCAATGGCAGAACAGCACTACATTTGGCTGTTGATCTGCAGAATTCAGAACTGGTGTCGCTTCTGGTGAAACATGGGGCAGATGTGAATAAAGTGACCTATCAGGGCTATTCCCCCTATCAGCTCACATGGGGAAGAGACAACTCAAGCATACAGGAACAGCTGAAGCAGCTGACCACAGCTGACCTGCAGATGTTGCCAGAAAGTGAGGATGAGGAGAGCAGTGAATCGGAGCCTGAATTCACAGAGGATGAAGTAAGTGGCAGTTTGCATCTTTTCAAGAGAAGGGGAAAATCCTATCTTGGGTAGGTTTTTTTGTTGCTGCTGCTCTGTTGACATGCCTCAGTAACCTCTTGCTGTGTAACAGATAGGTATAAATAAGATTATGCTATCAGCAAGCAGCAAAATGTCAGTTGGGGCAAGCATATAGAGTAAAAATAAAATGTAAATAACGTGAGGGAATGGAGGTTAACTTCATGCAACATGGTTCTCTGAACACCATTCTGTGGCTGACACAGAACCTTGTGAGATAAAATTCAAGTTAGTTCACGGTTTCCTCCTCCCCAGCCTTTGTTTTTTTTAATGTTCTGAGTACTGTTAAGTGGCAAATGTAACCATTTTGGTGTAGAAATCTTATACACTGCTGAAGTCTGGGCATGCAGAATTTGGCTTGTGCCCCAGAGTGGGTATGATACTTTCAGTAAGATTTTTGCATTAACAGCTTTTGTTTTTTTTCTTACAGCTTATATATGATGACTGCCTTATTGGAGGACGACAGCTGGCATTTTAAAGCAGAGCTTTCTGTGAAAAGAAGTGACTACGTACATATGTATAGAAAAAGGACTGACTTTCTTCATTTAAAAAGAAAGTCATGATGTGCAGAGAAAAACCCAGGAAGGAAATACTACGCTGCCCAGCAAGGAGAAGGAGCATATAATTGTAACAGGACAGTTGCAGAATCTGCCCTGTGTTTAGATACAGGAGTGGGATGTGTAACATCAGCAGAGATCTGTCATTATTCACACCACCTGATAAAGAGCCACGTAGCCAGTCTTCTCAACCCTACAAAGGTAACAGATTACACATCCAACCTGCTCGTTACAGAGAGCTTTCTTGTGGCATTAAGTACTGTGAGAAACACGTGTACTTTCATGGCAAGGTGGACTCATACCAACACCCCTTCTTCCTGAAAACTGTGTTAATTTGCGTTGGACTGGTGGCAGCCCCCTGGCCTTACTGACTGACCTCAGGTGGGGATCGGTGCTCTGAGTGGGGCGTCCCAGGTGGAGGAGTCGGACCAAGGGACTGGTGACCTCCTGGCTTTTAGGAGAAAGTAGCAATAATGTTAACTGTGGGCATTGGAAACAGTGTGTTTCACACCATGTGTGTCATAATTGCTACACTTTTTAGCAATTGTATATTGTGTAAATACTGTACATTTTTTGTTTATAATTATTTTGGTACATGTGAGATATGTATTTATTAAAAAACAGATTACTGTATCTAGTTTGTGAAATGGTTTATTGCCTATCTCCTTGTCCTGAGATCATGGGAATCCACCTGGTTAGCTTTTTAAGAAACATTTAACACCTAGTAGACCAATGGGGTCACAGTCTCGGGGGTTTTAGGTGGTTCACCTCAGCAATGATAAGACATCTAAGCAGCTTGCAACTCTCAGCCCTTCTGCTGCAGCTAATTTTGGAAGCAAACGTAGGTGTTGTTTCCTGCACCCATTGCAGCAGGCGGGCTGTGGGGCTGGGATTCCCCCTCTGTCACCCAGCACCAGGCTGCCCGCCCACTAGAGCGGGGTTTTTTAGGCTGTTTGTGGCAGCACCCGACCACCTGCCCTCATAGCACCTTTTGTTCCAGCTCCGATACTTGGCAGCTCTTGCCAGGGGAGGCTGTAGGTTTGCAGCGCAGCCCAATGTCTGCTCACCTCTTGTTAATCACCTGGCCCAGTTCCAGTTGGAACTCTGACACCTTTGGAATTTCCGAAGGGGATTTCCATAGGAAGGGGGAATGCACCCGGGAACTCACACTGTTGCCTTCCACCCCTGAAATTCAGGCAGGGGGCCTCCCTGCTTCCCCACTGTGGGAGCTACAGCTCATCTTGTCCAAGTGGTGAAGGATGTGGCTTTAACTCCCTTCAGTTATTTCTCAGCTTTCTCTCCAGCATTCAGGCAGACAGAATCACTTTGCTCAAATCCTCACCTCCGCCTCATTATCTGCTGGCAGCACATCACAGCACAGGACTGCTTTCAGGAGACACAGATTTTAGCCTGTTGTGTCCAGGTAAAGGACGGGCTATGTGAAGAGTGACTGTGCCCTGTTTCTTCAGTGCTGTACCCCCTGGATGGGAACAGGGAGCAGCAATGCTGCTTACACAGGATGGAGCTCTGCCAAGAATGCTGGCCAGGGAACTTCAGTGCTGCCATGGCACCTGGCATGGCTCAGGCTGCTGGAGAACACCGTAGCCTCGGGTTGCACAAGGACAGCCATTCCTTTTCCTGCCCTGTTCTTCCCAAGGGGTTCCTGACACATGACCTACTCGAGGAAGGGCTTGTTGGTATGAGGAAGAACACCACAGCAGGCTGAGTGCTTCCTAATTTGCATGGGAGCCAAAGGCCATTGTGGAAAGTTTTATATAAAATTGTCATCCTGAGTCATTTTTATTTCCCTTCTACCAGATGTATGCACTGAAACTTCCTTCTGTCAGACAGGGCCACATCTGCATTGCAAACCTGCAAAGTTTTTCAGGTGTGGGGCTGGGGAATCTGCCCAAACCACCTTCTTCTTGGGAACTCACCCTGTACTCTGACCAGCCACTAAATCTGAGCTGGGAGTAGCAATTGAGGGGGTTCACTTGCTGCTACAGGTTTTTTACCAGAAAAGAATCCCAAGTGATCCCATGGCTGGAAATACAAACAGCAATGTTCCATTCAGTTTCCCATTGCAAGACAGGGGCTGGAAATGCTGTCAAGGTCCTGCAAAGGTATTCACCACCTATAGCCACCAGTGCTCTGAAAGTGCTTGGGTACACAGCTGGACCTCCTATGCAAATATTTAAATAGATACCATCTGAATGCAAAAGGCCAGAGGGATGGAGAAAAATGCAGTTATCAGTAGTACCAGGCTGGTCGAGTAGTTTCGGAGGCAGTGGTACATTATCTGCTGCCCATTGCAATATTTAGACAAACCGTATCTAGGAAGGCACTGCTATAATCTTGCAAGACTTCTGCAATTACTTAATAAATTAAGTAAATATTTTACTGTATGAGGAAGTTCTGCAGCTAAACAAATCATTGCCCAAATACCACATGCTGGTTTTGCTACTGTTTGCCTCCACCAGTCATGCAAAAGTAACCACGTAATGTATGCGGAGGAAGCACAGGTAAAGCAAGTAGGACGGAGATTAAAGTGAGAATATGTGTTAGCAAACTAGGCTGGGGCATGTTGTGTATTTTTGCGTTGCTAATGCGGGATTACTCAATGCGGAGCTTTGCCTGTTCACTTGATTATATAGCAAGGTTGTCCACTGTAGGGCACCCCCCTGCAACCCGAGTTTCAAGCATGTGCCCTTAACGGTCGCATATCCATCCTGTCTCTGCATTTTCCACACTTTACCTTTAGAAAGATCTTCTGAGAGCGGCTTTGGTGATAACCTGCCTTCGTGATGTCTCCTCAGCACTCCGGCATGGTCCCATTTGTAGGACATGGAGCAAGAATTCCAGATGCAGTTATTCTTCCAGGATCACTTTTTTCTTATTCAGACAGCACAGCTGCTATTTGCAGAGCACACTAACTTTTTCTTGATTCTACTGCCAGTGCCTCCCAATACTGGCCAAGGGTTCAAAATTCTCTCCCAAGCACATTTGCTACCTGCTTTTGTGGCTCCACAAGCTTCAATAGCAGCCACATTGCTGAAGATCAAGGTCCTGTGAAGTTCAGATTTAATTTCCTAACTGACGTGCCCGTGTCCTCTGTTCTTACTGCCCTTGGCACTCATATCTGCCTCTGCCTGTTCTTTTCTCCCTTCCTCCCTTATTGCAGGTCCCCCCTCCCTCTTCACCTGCAACACCAACTCATTCAGCCATCATTACATTATACAGCATGAAGTTACATTTTTTTTCCCCAGCCTTTCCCTGCTGCCCATTCTTGTAAATCTCTTTGAAAATCCCAAAGGGATGTTCCCATACTTCCTTATATTGCACACAAAGAACAGAACTCCCCATTTCCTCCCACGCCCTCCTCTTCCTGCTTGCATTCCAGTTCACTGCAGGCCTTTCTCACCATAATCACAACCAAGGGGCCACCTTCAGTCCATGAACTCCTGCCTTTCCCCCTTCTCAGCATCAGTCCTGGACTTCTCAAGAACCTTATGGTGGTGATAGATAAAATACAGATCTCCAGGGAGGTGATGCTGGACAGCAGAGCCCAAGGCATAATTCTTCCCCCAGTAATTTGTAACCTTTCTCTTCCATTCCCTGCAGCTTTGGAAAGTGTAAAAAGCAAGGGCAAAAGGCAACCCTGCACTTAGAGACTCTCACTGCCTGTAGCACCAGCCTGACCTCTGCAGTCACGAGAAGAAGCCTTTCACCATCCTCCCCACCTGCTCATTCTGCTGCTCTCAGGTCATGGTACAGTGTGCTCCTTGCATGCAGCTTGGGCCGTGTGACCTGTTTGACTCATAGATATGGGCATTTCTGCTCTCTCAACAGAGAGAGGTGGAATGGGCAGCCCAAGGAACTGCCTACCTGTCTGCCTGCTGATAGGCTTGGACATTACAAGGGGCCACAGTCTGAACTTAGAGGCCTTAACTCTTACTGTCTTTCTCCTCCTCCTTCAGCCTTTTCACGTTAGGAAGGGGGTGCCTATTGACTATTTTGCATTTTACACACCAGAAAGGACTATAGGTCCAGGCAGAGGCTAACAGACTGTATTTACCAACCACATGTTCTGCATCCAGCTGGTGGACACATCTACCTGCCTGCCCCAGCAGGACTTGATGCACAAGAAGGCAGTGAGGCCACCAGGACCCTTAATCTATCCCCAAGAGTGACAGCCCCACTGCTGCTGGCTTTGCCCCACAGCTTCAGTTCAGATCTGGATGAGCAAGATGATTGAGTGAGGAAAGAAAATGGTGAAACCAGCAACAAAACCCAAGGGAAGACACCATGATCTCCAAGGAGGAGGACATGTAGCATTTGTGACTTGTTTTAATGGGAAATCTTCAGTGATGGTGGACTCCAGGCCAGGCAGAGGCCAAACCCAGATAATTTTTCTGTAGAAGCTGATCTGTGAAAATAATTAAGCATCTGGTTGTTCCTAGAAGAAAGAATTGCAAAACAGAGTGCAGAGGTGGCAGGGAAGAATCTCTCCCTGGACGAAAGGCAGCCCTCACTTCAGGGAGCATGGAGGGAGGGCTTTTTTCAGCATTGCTGTGCTCCCAGCACCAGTGCTTTGCTGGAAAATGAGAACTGCACATTATCTCAAAGGATGAGGGAGTCAAAAAGCCCTGTCCCCTCATGCCAGCCAGAACAGCACACGTCACCAGGACAGCTGCTGCACAGCCTTTCCCCTTCTCCAGCAACTGCCTGTCACAGCACTGGCACTGTCCACCTCCCTGTCCCTTCAAATAGCTCTCTGAAGCATTATCAGGACCAAAAGGCTACCTTTAAATGCTGACACATTTATCAAGCCATAATGCAAGAAGTCCAGAAAGGTTGAAACAGAAACTCGCCCTGACACCCTGGAGGTTTGACTGCCTGCCCTCGCCTTGCTCCGGCACTCAGATTTTCCCAGGACTGTCTCCTCGTTCAATTTTCCAAACAGGATTTTCCAGTCCTGTTAGAAGAGAGCTGGGGTTTTCCCCACTCGCTCCTTTCTGCAGTTTTAGGCTGTTATGGCAGTCATGAGCCATGGCACCATGCTTTATTGCCTCTCCAGCTGCAGGAATGCAGCCTCCTGCCTGCCCACTACCAGCCCCAGGGGCTTCCTTGCTCTGAAGGAACAGGCCTGCATCCTTTTCCCTTTTGCAGTTTTAGCTCATTCAGATTACTTTTCCTGGGCCTCTTTCAAGGGAAGATTTTCATCTCTCCAGCTGAAAGCAAACCGTGAACAAACGTATGCTTCAAGAAAGAGCCTTAAAACACAAATATTTTTAATGTACATGCACCCCTTGAAGGCCACACTGCTACAATTACAGTGCAACACGTCGCATGGCTAATTATTGCCCCTGGGTTTCAGTAGCTTGAAGGAGGGAGTTTCCCAAGGCCCTGCAGAAGGTCTCTGTGAATGCTGCTTCTCTGCTTCAGCGACGCTCTTTGTTCTCACCGCGGAGTGCCCGGGGGTCAGGTGAGAGGCAGCTCCCCGGCAGAGCACGGACCAGTGTCAAAAGGGAGCCGGTCCGTGGTGTTTGCTCCCGCAATGTGGGAGGACCCGCGAAGTGGTTTTCTTCTCTGTGTGAGAAAAAGACATGTCTCAGTCAAAGCTCTGCATGCCTACTGAGCTGAGAAAGACTGAAAGTCAGTAAGGATGCTTGCCCAGCCTGGGCAGCTCACAGAATGAAACCACCTTCTTCTTTCCATTTTGTGTAAGTGGACGGGTTTCCATTCCAGCATGCGTCAAGGCTGATGTTTCTGTACTTCATCCAAAAACTTAGATCTGAAACCTGGCAGCAGCTTCTTTGAGAAGTTTTGCCCCAGCAGACAAATAAACAAGCCCTCCCCCAAGCTTCCTGGAGGCTCCTTACCCAGGGCTATACCAAGCATAGCTGGAGGAAAACATTCCCATGGAGAGGGATTCAAACCACCTACTCACCCTCAAGCACACTTGACCTCCACCTCCTCTCTAATAGCCTATGAAGTAGGTTGTTGGAGTCAAAACCCAAAAATTAGTGAAACATCCAACGTCTTCTGTCTGTCCATCCACCCCAGACATGTCCATGCTCCCATTCTTGCAACCTTGACCCCTGGCAGCAGCAAGCTGAAACACCTGGTGCCAAGCTGCTAGACTACCCCACCATGGCAAGGGAAAGCTCTCAAACCACCATGTCTCCTGTCTTGATAATCATTCGTGCAGGACAGTGCCCAAACCTGTAGAAACTGAAATAATGAGGTGGAGACAGGGTTAGCCCTATAGTGGTGGGGGAGGCCAGCAAGCTTTGGCTGCAGCTGGCCAGGTTCAAACAGGTGATCAAACAGAACAACGATGTTCAGCAACTGTAATGGCAAGAAGGCAGCAGTGCCACCAGGATGCAAAAGCTAAGTGGGACACCACCGGCAGCAGACAAGGGTCTAGCAGCTCCCCCAGGTCCACTGCTAAGGTGTTCTCCTCCCCTTCACAGCCCAGCCATAGCACTTGTCACACAGAAATGCTTAGGCTATCTCCACAGCATCCTCTCCTCTGTTGTGTTAAACTGAAATGTTGTTAATGTCTTAAAACATTGTGAAAATCAGACAGACTTTTTGTCACACTGCAAAGAACCAACTGCCTGTCTGAGACCACTGAAGCACACCCCCCCCTTCCGAATATGCTTCCTGACTGGAATTTGGACCGTGATAGGAACTTGAGATAAGACTATTGTCCAGTTAGGTCAGAGGAAAAGTAAACAAGGCTCAGGAAAGAAGAATGTATCTGTCTTAAAGAATTAGCCCTAGCTGGGCTCAGCCTGTGGCAGAGGAGAAGGGGTTTGGGGGTGTGATGGTGAAATCTCTCCACACCAAACAAAAGGAGTAAACTCCACCACCACCAGAAAGACCACGTGAACACAGGACATTCACATGAGAGGCAGCTGAGAAGGGATCATAAACCGTCAAAGACCCCCAAAGTGCCCTCCGGACTTATTCCTGAGACTCTCCACCACCAGAGGACTGCACGTGATCCAAGTGCGGTAACAAATCCAGAGCCTGTCGCAAGAGGTTGCAAATCTTCCCCTCCCCCAGGAGAGGTGCCTGGCATCTCCTGAAGGTATATTAATCCATTGGACTCTATGCTTTGAGGGATCCTCACCACCAAGAAGACCAGAAGAACAGGACCCACAGGACTCCAGTGGGTTCCAGGGAGTGGGGATACATTTTCTCTTTAATCTCTGTCACTCTCTTTCCCCTCCTCCTCCTTTTCCCTATGTCTTTCTTTCTCTCGCTCTCTCTTTCTCTCTCTCTCTCTGCCTCACATTTACTATTAAATAAAATCCATACTATTGATTTTGGCATATGGTCTCATTTGCACCTTAATTCAGGCAGGGGCATGTCTAATAATTTTAATAACTGGACCATAACACTCAGTCCCTGTGGAAGAGGAAGGAAGGTAAGTAGGTCCAGGGAAGGCAAGGACTTCAGGACGTCTGCTTTCTCTCCCTGGGTGATGGCACACAAAGCCAGTATCTCTTCTCCATGCAGCTGACTGCCAAGGTGATCTGACCACCCGTGTCCCTCCATGAGCAATTCCTTTATCTGAGGGGCTTGTGGAGTAATGAACTGATAACTCTGTTTCCTTTGTCAGAGAAGTCCAAGCAAAGGGGAAAAGGAAAACCACACAGGTTACTTGGCTTCCTTCCATGAGCAGTTCCAGGCGTGTGGTGGCATGATCAAGCAAGCCTTCCTAGACATAGTGCTCTGGGAAGCCTCTCTCTAAAAACAGCTGCACTGAGGGGCAGAAGTCAAGAGGAGTGAGCTGCATCCATGCACTGCACAAAAACAGAGCATCTCATTAGAGCACATGCCAGCTCCATGCCACAAGTAGGACCAGAAACAATTCTCCCAAAGACATGAGTGTATGCATAGAAGATGTGAGCTCAGCTGCACTGCAGTATCTGATAATGAGTGCCGATATCTCCAATTTTTCTGCTTCAAATTTAAGAACAAGTAGAGTAATTCAAAATAGCCTCTTTTTTTTTTTTTTCCGTTTTGCACAGGAAATGTTTTGCTCTGCTTTGTTTCAGTTACAAACAATGCATTTTTTAAAACATTCATATGATTAAAATCATATTGAGGCCTTACCAATTGAAACAGATTACTTCTTTAGGCTCAGAAAACAAGAATTTATTTTACTTTTTTCTTACTCATTGGAAACTTCACGAATTTTTTTCTCACTCACCAAAAAAAATGTTTTCTCCTAGACGTTTGTGATTGTAATATAGTAGAATTTCCTCTTTAATTCTTCTGTGTTGTGTGAACTAGGCATACCTCCACTGTGGGGCTTACTCTGCCATCTCTGAAAAGCCAACCCCCAAATTTGCATCCAATTACCATCTGTATAATAGTTATTAAATTCCTCATGCTTGCATAGACGTAGGTCTTAATTTCTCCTTAGAGAAGCCTTCCATCAGGTCTGCCTGGCTGCATCCCACCCTCACATCACCCAGCCCCCTTCACACACGGACATCGTATTCCCTCTACCCATTTACAACATCTTTTGGCTGCTCTAAATATACCAGGAAGAAAACTCAGCTCACAGAAGGTGATATTTTCAAAACTTATCTTGAGGGCATTCTTACGCTGAAGATTTTGAGGCTGCAAATGAATCTGTGGCAAGTGCACAGCTTTTGGATGGCAAACTGATGCTGATTCTGACACCAGCCAGTGTCCTGGTACTGGACACTTTGCCCGTGACTTAGACCATATCTGGAGACTGATTCAACCCACAGCATGATGCTAAGGTACATCACCAGGGAATATTAGGCATTTCCCATGGAGATACTTTCATTTAGCAACAAAGCAAACACTGATTGGTGTGTCCCCTGGTATTGTAAGCACATTCACCATGAAACACCATCACACATGGCTTCTCACCATTATCATAAGAAAAATGTTATCTCTGCAGCTATTCTGCTTCACTAAATTTACAGCTGGGCCCTTGAAGGCTCTAAATAGAGATTGCGTGTTCCTTGTAAGCACAGGATAAAGGCAGCTCCATGTAGACTTATTAATCATTTTGCTTAATGGCACATGAAGTATCATTTTCAGCTCCAATCCCCAGAGATTCTTAGTCCTGTCTCTGGGGACACCAAGCAAATAACTTGGGAGCAGCCTCCCCCTAGGCAGTGTCCAGCCTCCTGCCCAAGCTGAGTGCGCAGGTGAACACAGCATCAGAGAAGATGCTGCTACTGCTGCTCAGGGTGCTGGCAATGGCATAAATGACCCTGCCTCTCAGTGTCTGCTCCTTCCCTCACGCCTGCCCATTGGTGCTGCAGGGAGATAGAGGGCTTTTGCTCCAGGCTGGGTGAGACCCTGGTCCTGCCAGAGGTGAAGAAGGATGTGCTCTGCTGTGCCCCATCACAAAGCGGCCTTTTCAGGGTGAACTAAAAAGCAAGTGTGCCCTAATGACAAGGCTAGATTATTTATCACGTTTAATCATCACTTAGCCCAAAGAGCAGTGCTGTAACATATGCAAAGCAGTTGCTCTTTGATCCTGGTGGCACCTCAGTCCCCATCCAGGGCTGGTCATTGGGTACAAGCGCTCCTGACATCAGAGCCTGTGGTAAGAGCAGGAAGTGTCCCCATCACTGTAGGACTCCAGTGCCGGGGACTCCAAGCCCTACCTCATTAGCTGTCAAGGACCGGCTTCAGTAAACCACAGGAGGAAGTCAAAGACAAGATGTGTGAGATCAGTGAAATGTACAGAACATGGTCCCACTGAACTTCATTAGTCTGTCACTGGAGTGTGGAAATACAGAGTTCAGGGCACAAGGCACCAATAGTGGACATAAGCAGTCATGACATTGAGAAGCAAGCTCTGAAAAATGAGAGCAAGCTCTGAAAAATGTTCTCCTTTAAAGGATTAAAGCAGAGAGGCACTTTGTGCTTTTAACGTCCACTGAATGGAGCAGCTCACTTCCTCTGAACAGAGCCTCCAGGAGCTCTTCAGAAAGAAAAGTTCAAGCTGGTGCAGAGTGATGGAGCTGTTTTGCATGGGATTTCATTTTACCTTTTTTTAAGAAGCAGTGGTGAGAAAAAGAGGCATTGATGCTACATGCAAATATCTGCAAGGCATCAAGGCTTCAGCAGGGAACCTGCTTAGCCCTGTGTTTCCTGAGCTGCATGGTTGTGACTTAGGATCGATGTGGATCCTTGCTGCAATGACTGATTGCTCTCCTGGCTCTGAAGTAAGGGCCTTTATCCCATCAACACCAGTTAGGGCTTTTTGACTCCTACTCAGACAGGATTGAAATACATACTGAAGATCTGCCCTTAAAAGCAAGAACTTGACATGCATGGCTGCCTCAAAAGAAAGAGGAAATTGTTTGAAGTGTATGCATGTGGCATGAGCTGCATGAAGATGCAGATAGGATGAGTCTTCTCATATGTAGTGCAGCAGCTACATTGGTGTCTCTCTCCCTCTTAGAGCTGAGAGCTAAATTATTTCCTGTAGAGCTGTGGTCATACAGCTAATGAACTTGCTTCTGCATAAACCCAGAACATCTCTCTTTCACTGACTGGCAACCTGCTGGGCCCTCTGTCCATACACAACAGCTCACAAATCTCATGTGCACTGTTAGATACACTGCTGGCACAGTTTTGAGAGTCCCCAGAAGGGGCCTCCGCAAGAACTGTGTGCTTCCAGCATTTGCCAACTGGGGCTGCAGATGTCCTGAGAGAAACCTCCTTGCCAGGAGCCAGGACAGAACAGGCTGATCAATACCAAAGGAATGAGGGAGAGGGAAAGAAATGTTTTTGCTAGCAAACAGCCAGTAATTTAAATTAGGAATTGCAATAACAGCAGTGAGTCTGACTGAATGTGGTGTTAGCCTCTGAAAATACTCACAGTACAAATGCTGTAAGTCACCAATGGGAAAACTCAAGGACAGATAGCCAGTGTGTTTATGCTGCAGCATAGGAGGGCTCAGCCTGCTTCTTAACAGCACTGAGGACAACAAGAAAGTAAAATATCACCTCTCCTTAAAAGCACCTGCTAGTAAAAAGTGTCACAAACTGGCAAAGGCCAGGTCTGGCTCCATCTCTGCTGTTCATCTTGTGTGTGACTGGGGCAAAGTCACTGCCACCCCATGCAGCTTTTCTGCTCCTTGTCCATGCAGGCTACATGTGCACCTTAGGGCACCACAAACCAGCAGGCACAAAATGTTGCTGTAGGACATGGAGTCACAGACTGCCCCAAGCTTCTGGTCCACAGCTTCTCTGCCCCACCTTTGAGCTGTAAACTCCCCAGTGCAGGGACTGCCTTTAGATATGTGTTTGCAGAGCTGCCTGGAGCATATGGGCTGACAGTTCTCTCTGCAGAGCCACAAGGAACTTGATAAAACCATCAGCTACAAGTGTTAAGGCAGCTGCAAACATACCTACTTTGATGTGTGCTGGGATGGGCAAGATTTGGGCTATCATCTGTACGCTGGGCCTCCCTCAGGTGCTGTAGGCTCTACTAAATTAGCAGACTTCCACCAATGGCGTGCAATAAGGTAAGGTAAAATGCTGTGCACTCCAGAAACATGAGCTGTGTGGAAATTCAGGAGGATTTCTTGCTAGGCAGGGGCCCTGTGGTGTGACAGGTTTCACCTTTGCTCAGCTCTGCTGCCAGGCACCTCATGCAAATGCTGTTCTCTAAGATTTCACATATGGGACTTTCAAATGGTTCATGCTTGTCAGAAAAAATGTATAGGATCAGATTTTCCTATGGCACCCCAAGTAATTTTATTAATCACCAGGAACAATCTCAAACATCTTTCAACATTGAGAAATTCCACTTAATCACAGTTTGCCCTGCTGTGACCTTCTCAACATCAGATGGAGAAAGAAATGATGCAGCGAGGACCTTAGTCACACTAACACTGCTTTAAGGCTGAGCTGGGGAATGGGATGTGAATCATCTTTGCCTTTTCTTTCTTCTAAGGGAAGTTCAGAAGATGACTGCTGCTCTGAGCGTAAAACATATAAAGCAGTGACAGGTTTCCTTTCCACCTCAGGTCCCCGCTGTGTGTTCCTTCCCTGCACTTAGCTGTATCTACTGAAAAAGCCCATCTCTCTTTCAAGCTACTTCTTGGAGATTTGTTTACCACATCTTAGCAAGTGCAGAGCCACGCAGAGCTGTTTTCCCTGGCCAGCTGGCAGAGTGAATTGCAGGGTATTTTCCAGACAATCCAGCTCCTCCTTACAGAGAATTTCTCTTTGTGTACAGATGCATAAATGCAGTGGGATGTGATGCTGGGAGATAAAAGACCAGCTCCTTGGAAAGGTGCAAGCATGGCAGTGATTGGCATTGCATCACCTCGTTTTTGTGTGCCTGCCAGCTTGCAGGAGTCCACTGAGCACATCCAGTGCCCAGAACAAGGAACAAGGAGCTGCCTACACAAGTGAAGGGGAATGTCAAGGCCAGAGGTGCACATCCAGCCTCAGGCTGGCCAGCATCGTGAGGAGAAGGAGGTGACTCAGGATCAGAGGTCATGGCAGAGCTGTTCTGTGAAAAATGTTCTCTATGGCCTCTGCTTTTGCCCCCTTGGTCTGAGGCATGCAGAAAGGAGTGCACCATGTGACAGCATGGGGCTCTGCAGACTGTCCCTCTCCTAAGGCTTGCTCCAAGGCACTGTAATACCAGTAGCAGAAACCCTTGCTACACAGGACAGAGGGCAGGGGGAAACAGCTAGAATATTTTGCTCCTCTCTCATCCACTGGAAAATGCATAACCACAACTTCCCATGGGTGCAGCTCCTCTGGAAAGGAATAGATATCTTGCTAGGAGAAGCCAGCATTTTTAATCTAGATATGCTTTGAGCAAGACTGAGGTAACATTTGGATGAAGAGCTGGAGCTGAACTCCACACTAACACTTCCCCCACCACCTCAGGCTGCTCCTGCCTGACTAAACATTGAGATCCGGGACAGGCTGCCCAGCACGTCAGCCATGGCTCCCTGCCAGAGCATCCGGGAGCTGCAGCCCTTGCCCCCGCAGCTGGCAGCCAGGCATGCTGCTGGGCCTGCCTCTGCAGGCGGTCTCAAAGGGCCAGGGACAAGTAAAACGCCTGGGCTCTGTGGCCAGGAAAAACACGTGACTCCTTGCAAGCAAGCTGGGTCATGGTTTGCTGCAAAAAAAATGAAGTGCTCTTCTAGGGAGAAATCCCAGCAAGCTGCTTGGGCACGCAGGGGTTGCCCTATTTCTGTTTGGGGTTTCCTGGCCCAAAATAAAGGTTCCTGTGCTGAGAGAAGCTGCATGCATGTGGTAAGCCTGGCAGGTTACTCTCTTGGGATCTCCAGCACATGAGGGGACACTTTGTTCAGTACAGCATTTCAGCTGCACTTGTGCGATCAAGAGTCCAGGATTTCCAAATACTCAGGTGACTGGTCACAGCTGCTGTTTTGCTGGCGTTGCTTAACGTCAGCCCAGAGTAACTAATCTGTGCTCAGGGATCTTCTCCAGGGAGAAGGTCAGAGGAATCCTCCCCTACGGATTGCTCACCAAGGATGGACCCATGCACTGCCCTGTTGGCCACTTCTATGTGCCCATATACATGTGCTGGCAGGCTGTCAGTGTTCCTGGCTGGACTGAGCCCTGGTTTGAACAGAAACTTCCCACTAATTCAGCAAGGTCTGTGATGGAATACCTTGTCATTAATTTTGATATAATTTTCTTTTTTGTTGCCACAAATTTGCAGCCTTTCAAACTCAAATGACATGAAAAGTTGGGAATCCCCCTGCTCCCAAACCTTTCTATCACCCAAACCATCAGCCTAGTTACAGCTCTTAGAAAGACACCTGTAGAGGCACACACCAGCCACATAGTAATGCCAGTGTTGGGAGACAGGCATCCACTCAGGCTGCAATTATCTACAAGGAGACAAAGCTTTTGGTGTTTCAATAGCAATGCTCGCTCTCTTTCTCCCAGCCCACTACCACCCCGGAGTTGCCAGCTGTGGCCACTCCTGCCTTCAGAGAGCTGAGACTCTGATCACACAAGTTCCTGTGCAAAGTAGTTTTCTCAGCTCGCTGAACTCTTGTGCTTTGTTCGATTAGATTTAACAGCTTGGAGGGCTTAAATAAGTCTGTTCCTAGAAGCCTTGCTGCAGGAGCTGGCAGCCTCTGCTGGCCACCAGGGACGGCTCTGCAGCAAGGGGCTGCCAGAAGTGACACAAGCAGGGAAGCCCCTGGCAGGAGATTTTGCAACAACATCCTCAGCATCCAGGACGTGGTGACAGGTTCCTAGATCACTCACCTCTGTCAGCCTCAGCACGCTTACCTGGCAGGCACTGCAGTAGCTGCACGTGCTCTCTGAGCACTTGCACAATGTGAGAATCAAATCTGTGCTTGGGGCCATCTGAGCTCATGTTTGATTATACTTACACTGCAAAACAGAGGCCTAGTCCTCAGAGTTGAGCAAACCCATAATTAATGCCAAAGATGATCAACCTTTGGCACATGTGGAGCCACTGAGGGAGCTGCTCACACTGCTTGTAGTGCTGCAATTGATTTGCCAGCCAGGCTATTGCAAGCTGTGTCAGGGATACTGGGTTACATGAAAACACTATCTCATTGAGCAACAGGCTGCATTTGACACTTAATTAACGCCACCTCAATCACCAGCCCAGAGGTCTTTCCAGTTTGATGTGTTGTCTTCAGCCATGAACAATGCTGAAAAGGCTGGTATATGAATAACCTCACCATGGCTTGGGCTCTTAGGTAACTAGTAGTTCAGGTCTCTGCAGGGAGATGCTTCTGCCCATGTTGGGAACTATCTTAACTACCCAGCAGCAGAAGAACTAAGAGCAGTATAACCTGATCCCAGCTAGGGCTTATGCTGCAGGGTCTACAGAAATGCATTCTAAAGTGCCACAGAAATACAGCAGCTATTTCATCATCTGATGGGCCGTGAAAGCTTGTATCCGAAGCTGGTGTCTTGAAAGCCTGCGCTCAGCAGCTCCATACCTCCTGCAATGTGTACAATTCACTAGTGTTTTCTCTCTTTGGCTTGGAAGTCCTCAAACAGCCAGGGGTCTTGCATGGGTGCATGCCTCACCCAAGGCCCCTTCAATGGACCCACTCCAAAACCTCTACCATCTCACTTGCTGGGAGGAAGGACTGCTAGATCTTCCCTCCCTCCCAGCCAAACAACCTAATCCCATACTCTCATACACTCTGCTCCTGGCCCTGTACCACCGCCCTGGATCTCTGGCATCAGGGAAGAAAGGGAGACAGCATGTCCCCTCTTCTCACTCTCTCTCCTATCTAGGGGTTAAGCCTCACCATCCATGAAGATATGACTGGCTGCCCTTGGGCTCTGAGGCAAAAAATCCATTTCTCAGGTGGATGCCCTAGCTGGAAGTTTATTATGTTCACCTGGAAGACTGTTACCTTTGGCATATTTTGGGAGGAAAAGATGACAGCTGTGAAAGGGCAGTGCTATATCACACCAGATCTGAGGAAACAGCCAGCTCCAGCTGAGTCTAAAGTATGGATGTTAGGAGAAGCAGATCTTCAGGCAGAACCTGTGCTCAGAGCTTCCAGCTAACTAGCAGCTCCGTTTAGCACTCAGCTGGTTTGTTTTTGACCCCTTGTGGAGAAGAGCAACACTAGGGCTTGGTTGAGCTCCAGATTTGCAGGTGGATGACCCTGGTCTGCCTGGCTGCCACGGTATCTGCATTGCAGCTGGCAGACAGGATTGCACGAGCTTTCCTGTAGTTCAGGTCAGACAGAACCAGCCAGGGTGCCTTAGACTAGTTTAGATTAACCTGTAAAATTTTTCCAAAGCAAACACAGGAAACTGCACTCTCATTACTCCACCAACCATTTGAGGGGGAGCAACCTCCAGTGGGAGGGCTAAGTGAGGCAAGGAGACTGAAAACCTCTTCCAGAGCTTTTATTCCAGAGGAATAAAAGTCCTTGTGGCCCTGTGGCCCAATCCATGCAGGAAACCCCTCCTAGAAATCCACCAAATTAACATGGCAGGCAGCAGCAGCAGCATCCCTTCCTAGCAGGAGGGAAAAAGGATTTTTCTGAGCCCAGAGGAATGGAGAGGTAGTATTTGTGCTCTTTCCATACAGAAAGTCAGGGAGGGCCCTGAAGTTTTATCATGGGAATAAGCAAGAGAAGCCAGTAAGACTACTTGGGAGTACAGAGAAGGCTGGAGGTAGGAGACAGTCCCCCTCAGGGGAGCAGTCAAGATCAGGGGAACACCAGGGACATAGATGTTGGACATGCTGGGAGATGGGGTTGCCATAAGAAACTGCTAGGCAAAAAGGCGGCTTGCATGACCAATAGTCTGCCCTATTGAAACAGAGAAGATTGAGAAATTAGGAGAAGAGTCTGCTGGCTCTCAGTGCTTCACCGTGGAACTGGCAGCATCAGTGTTCAGCCCCTGCAGGCCCCGGGGCTACCCAGCATCAGGGAGAAGAGGGGACCAGGAGCACGGCTGTCCCAGGGCACAGGTGTTGCCTCTTCTCACATCACGCTCACCTTGAGCACAGGCTGTGCACCAGATAGACAGGCACTGAGCTCCAGGGCTGGCTGGGAGCCGGAGGAGCCACAGCCCTCCTCAGCCTGCAAGGAGGCTGGAGAGGTGGAGGTGGGGCATTGGAAAGGATGCCAGCTGCTCGATGGAAATGCAATCACTTAAACCTGCTGCTCTCACCTTGGGAAATTCCATGTTCCTTCCACAAATGAAATGTTCCTTTAGCAAGCTTGTTTTGGTGGGGTTCCTGCCTACACCCAGGCTATATAAACAAAACTAGCACTGAAAGTAAAAGTATCCATCCTATACTATATGCAGGACTCCCTTCACTTCTTTTTTTAACCATGGTGTGACAGCTACCCTCCATTTCCTCAGTAGCACGCTCAATTAAATCTTTGCAATGTGAGTAGCATGTGCCATCAAATGTGTGAGTCCTCTGAGAGACGACTGACATCTCCCAAATCACCTGCTGATGGATGGGTGTCTTGGTGACTCAGCTCTCAGAACCTGTTGCTACTCATCGAGGAGGGTTTCACCACTTCCACTCTAATTATCTAAGCCAGCAAGGCACGTGTTTGAGCTGATCTTTCTTCTCTGCTTCATGGATCCTTTATGTCAGAGCTGAGCTGACAGTGCCCTTCTTTATACCATTTCCTTAGGAGGCAGAGATCTACAGGGTGAATTGGCCTCGAAGTCACTGTAACAAGTGACATGCTGCACCGAGCACGGGCATGGCAGAAGGGCTGTGAAAGGAAAGATCCAAGTCGTGAAGTGGGAGAGGAACCCACTTTAGAGGAACAAAAAGCAGATGCCAGCGTGGAGTTGCCATGGAGCAGTCAGACAATCCCTGGTCTTGAAGGTAACTACATGACAAGTCCCACAATAGGTGTGAGAACCCAGGACAACTTCTCAGTGAGGGTCAGGGTTGGGGGCAGAAACACAGAAGGTTGCAGAAACTGAGCGTTAGGGGAAGGGAATTGTAGGCAACCAAAGCAGATCAGGGCACAGAAGTTCAGATGAAGACATTTGTTATCTTCAGAGCAAAATTACCCCGGGATGAAGCTGATGCAATTTCTACCTGAATGTACTGGATTTCAGTGCAAATGAGTGTGCCATGCAGAATTACTTTTTTTTTAAGTTTGGTTGGTTTTTTTCCCCCCCAGAAAGCAGAGTGTTTCCTGTGGTAACTTGCAAAGAAAAACTCCTGGTCTCGAGTTTGGAAGGAAAAGACTTTTCCATGCCCGCCCAAGAAGAGTCCCTGATGGGACAGGCTGGGAAGAAGGCTTTCTGCTAAGCTTGGGAGCAACCAGGAGGATCATCTTTCTGTCCTCACACTCTTTTTCTTTTTTTTTGCTTTACGTGTGCCCAGCTGCTGCAGAAGCTGGGGGAGAGGCTGCTGTTGCAGCTCCCACAGAAGGCTGCAGCAGTGGAGCTGTGCCAGTGCCGGCGCCAAGCCACCCATCCAGCCTGGGCTGTGGTTTTCTGGGGAATCACCCAGACCAAAGCAAACACAGCACACACCTGATGGGTCTTATTTAAACCATTTCTCACTTCCCTAATGCAGGCAGGCAGTGTCCCCCACCAGTGTCAAGTCCAAACTTGGACCAAGGCACCTGGCCAGGAGGAGGATGCTCCCATGGCCCACCACACCAAGGTGTCTCCAGGTAGGTGAGGGGAAAATTATTCATAATACAATAAGGCACATAAAGTGCCTTATGTAATTTTATGGTTAATACCAACTTCCTTAAGGCTCTTCTCATCCGCTTTCATAGTGATTCAAGTGAAAAACACCGTCAGGACCTGATTCCTGATTTCCCCTGAGTGAACAGCCTCGGAGTGACATGCTGATCAAAAGATCAGTGACAATCAGTTGTCTTCCCCATCCTACTCCCATTAACCTCCCTGTAGCACTCTGCTGCTCTGAAGCACTGCAGAAGCAGAAGGTTTGATCCATGAGCTGAGCTGAGCTGCCTTCCCTCAGTCCAAGTGTCACCTGGGATCTCCTCCACTCCTGCTGATCATTTGCCTGGAGGAGGAAACACTTGAGGATGTTGCCAACAAGCAGAAAACATACACATCTAGAAATCGGATTGGTTAGTTAGGAAAAAAGGATGAAAACCAATCCCGCAGGAACTGCAGGATGGATGCACTGCAGTCCTCATGTGAAAACAAGACACATTCCTCCCATTTTTTCAGACAGTTTTGCCTTGCAGCTGAACACAGCAAGAGAACTTGGTGACATAACATTTCCCTGGGCGCACTTCCCCTCCCTTTCTTTTTTCCATCTTTTTCTGCTTGTTTGTTTGCCTTTTTTGTCCTGTTTTTCTTCTTCTTGGTTGTATGTAGCAACAGCTGCTTTAGGAGGAAAGCATTGTTGTGGCCTCAGCATCCACTGGTTCAGCTTACTCAGCTTCTCCTCAGGGGGACTTTTAGAGGAAAATAATCGGCACTGTGGCTAAAGCAGCTTTCCTTCAGCAGCAAGTAAATAATATCTGACCTCCAGAAGAGAAGCAAATGAACTTTGCCAGGATGAACTGTTTCACACATGATAATGCCTGGTCCTTGTCCTGCTGAGAGCAAAGGCTGGGGGGGGGGGGGGCTGGCGCAATTCGAGGAGAATCTCAAGGCTTGTGGTCAGATGTGTTCACAGGTCCTAATTCTCCAAATCCTGTAGCAAACTAATCAAGCTGGAGGGATTTGGTGGGATTTGAAGGGATTCTCCTCTTTGTGAAAAATATATTTCTACCAAAGTTCAAAACTCTGTTAGTGTTGGTTGTACAGCACTGCTTCTCTGTTTACCTGCTGAGTCTATTTTCCCTTGCTTCTTATGTTTAAAATCAAGAACATTTTGGCCAAAAAAAAGTCAGAAAGTTTATGGTTTCTAAAAGCTGCCTGTCCCAGAGGCACTGTCTATTCCCATGAGAAAATGGTGGAGGATAAAAGGAGGATCCCTCCCTTCTCATACCAGAAGGGTCTCTCAGTGAGATGAGTCTGCAGAAACTGTCATGAATGGAGCAGCACTGAGTGCTCTCTCTTTTCCTTACTCAGAGGGCACTGTGTGGTTGTGTAATGACAAAGACACTGCGTTTCAGGAAGAAGAAAAGCAGAAGGAAACTGTGCAAGACAGGGGTTTCCCAGGCAGAGACACTGACTTTAAACACAGTACTTTTGAATGGAGTAGAAGTCTGGGAACAGGAAAACCAGCAGGGGGTTTTGGAACCTTTACTTCTCCTTGCTGAGCCAGTAACTCAGATTCCAGTTGAGGTTGTTGCAGTTTCCCCACCACAGGCAGCCCATGGCAATCACCAGGCAGGCTCATGCAAGCCAGGCAGGACCCTGTAAGCTGCAAGACACACGCAAAACACACAGATGACCTCCTGCCTCATTTACTTGTCGACCTTCTGACACTACAAAACACACTCCCGGGAAGGTGGGACTGACCCACGAGCTCTATCCACACCCAAGCCCTGCCAGCCTGCACTGACTGCCCAGCAGCAAACATTGCACCCATCAGTCCTTCCCAGCATCTCGTGTCCTACCATGCTGATGGGATCACCCCACATCTCTGCAGGGCAGTGGGAGTGTGACACGCTCCATGGCACAGAGAGGGGTGTCAGGTGGCTTGTGTACCTGCCTGGGCTCAGATAAGCTGCAACACAGACACAGCCTGCAACACTCCCTGCTCACACCCTCTGCAGACCTTCTCACCAAACTCGTTGAAGAGACCAAGCCCCAGGTTTAAGCACTCATCATAGATACAGCAGCTAACTTAGCAGGGAATTTTGCTGCAAAGCCATTATCTGTGTTGTAGTATTTGAAACACAATGAGGTTTGAACTATAGATGGAAAGATGTCACTGCCCATCTGACCACAAGAGATAAAAGCATAGACCAGACCATCCTAGTCTTATCAGAGGAAACCCCATTATTCACTGTTTGTCGGGGGGGAGGGGGGGGAAGGAAACCCACACTGTCCCAGCCATCTGCAAAGGCCATGATAGCTCTCTGTGCTGAGCAGATACAGCATGGTCGGACTGCAGGAGGGTCACAGGCACTAGCACAGAAAATCTTCAGAGAGGGAAGGACTCCAAAAAGGCCGTGCACATTCATGAAGATTTCTACTTTATGTACAGGATCTGCACTCCAGCCCCATCCTGGGCTCGTTGAATGTTTGCCGGCATGCTGCGGTGTAATTACCAAGCGTGGGAATTCCCTCCAGGGTGGAGCCCAGTGCCGAGGGTGTGGTACGGACAAAAACAAGCCCAGGTTTTCCCGGCTTCTTTCAAGGTGGGCCTCAGAGCAGCTGGGGGTGGGGAAAATTACCTTGAAATGTTTCTCCCTAGTTTGCTAGAGGAGTAATTACCTAAGTGTATGGAAGTCAGAGCGGACAGGATTAGGACAAGCACTGATTTAACAAATTTCAAACGATCCCTATCCTTTTATAACTTAATTTCACCAGAACGTCTCATAATTTTTGTTTGGGAAAAAGAGCACAGATGCCATCTCTCAGATCCCAAAGCATGCCTGTGACCTGGCCATGAGAGGTTTTTAAAGACACCTGAAAATTAAAACAGTTCCTAGAAGTTGGTCGGTTCCCAGAGACCGCTCCATAAACATGTTAAAAACCTGTTGGAATCATCATAACTGAGAAGAGGACAGCAGGAAGGGTGGCGATGTTTCTTGCTGTTGGCCGTGGCAGGGGGCTCCTCGGCAGCATCCCGGGTGCGATGCTGTAGCTGTGGGGGAGTCAGCAATCCGAGCGCTGCGGCCCCGCCGGCACCGGGGGGCGGGCAGGGCCGGGGCGGGGGGACGTGTCCGCCCCTCTGCCATCACTGCCGAGACTGCACCGCGCGAGGACAACCTCAATGAGAATGTTAAAGCACAGATCCAGCACAAACCAGCCAGGCAGGTTCTGCTGCAACTATATTTAATGCTGTTCTGCACCCTCTTCCACAGCCTGTGGCACAAGGTTCCCGAGAGCAGAGCAGTGCCTGGGTTGGCTCCTTCTGGCTCAGCTGTCCTCAGGTGACCCCGCTTGCCGAGGACAGCGCTGTTTCCTTTGCCAGCCCTAAAAATCAACGGATGTGCAAAACCGAGTCCCCAGGCGATAGTCACAGTGATTGCCAACACTCAAGTCGTGTTAAATGCCTATATTTCGGCATAGATGTACTTTAGGAGTTTTGCTGGGGTTTTTTTTGCGTGTTTGTTTGTTTTTCTGCAAAAGACCTGAAGGTAAATCAGAGGCAGAACTTTATGGGAGAGCAGACAACATACTAACCAGCACAACCAACCTGTCTCAGCAGCTCCACAGTGTTTGTCAAGACCAGAGGGAGGGAGCTGGAGCTTTTCACTAGCTGGAGCGATTCCAGGCAGCAACCATAGTTCTTAAATCCAGCCCTTTCAAACACCCATTTTGTGCAAACTCAAAGAAGACCATGCATACAGTTTCACACCCTTTTGTATGGCTGCGAATGAGGAGGTACCTGCAGGGTCGGCTGAAGTACCCTCTGGAGGATTCTACTTTACTGCTGGAGAGTGCTTGAGATAGCGACGTTGGCAAAAAGCTATTGTTTATTCTCCAAGGAAACAATCCATCTCAGAATGTTTAAAATACCAACACAACATAGCCGTGGCAACCCACAGTATGTGGTACAACCAAAGCGAGGGGTGTGCTTTTTGCGCTCTGACAGGATGATAAAGTAGCAGCTTGAGCTAACTGGGTCCTACCCTCCCTGTTTCCACAAGACCTTATCCCCCTCCCTCCTACCAGCACTGGAGCTCATGCAACTGTGTGGTGAGCTGAGCCGGACAAAAGCTAATCCTGCAGGGAAGAAGGGAGGAGTAGTGGTCCAGATGGGCTCCCTAAACAGTGTCAGCTTGCAAACACGTGGATGCCAGGTCTGGGACAAGGGCAGTGTGGGACCAAGCAGCAACTGAAGGCAAAGTGGAAAAGCATCACAGACTCATTATTATCTGTATTGGAAATAAGGACTGTAACACAATTTTGCAAGTATGTACTTCATCAACAGAAGCAGTTTCTCGATCATCCTGCTGAATGCATTACACATGCTTTCACTTGTCAATACATCTAGCATCAGTGAGTAGAAAAATCCATTTTATTCTTTTTCTCTATTAGTAACTAAATTTCCCTCTTGAAACTGATGTTTGCTGCTTCATTCCTGTAATATAGACCAGAAGTAGACCTCTTGTAATGCTACTTATCACTAATTTGCTTTGTTCTCTTCCATTTCTGAACAACCTTGTGCTCTCTTTCAACCACTAAAATCCTTACCTGGATACTAGGACATTTACTCCATCTGGCTTTGTTTGGGGTTTTTGTCTCCCTCCAGACTTATTTTGCAACCCACCTCTGTAACTCTTGACTTTGGATTTATGGACCATTGCTGCACTTTAGGCAGATGTCCCCTGATGAACTATCTACACAAGAGGCCAGGTCTGTTTCCTGCGTTGGAGTGAGAAAGATGTAGGTGTCAGTGCAAAGTATTGAAAGTAGGAAAAAAAGCTAAAAAAATTATTTCCTGGTGAGTACTGTTTTCACCCATGGGATGTAACTATTTTTGCACTTATAAAGCTACCTTTAAACTATTTTATGCCTGACTTGTTTGGTTTGTTACTGGGTAAGAGAGGTTAGTAATGGAAACATCTCCTGGAGATAAGAACCGGGAACATCATCACCTAATCTTCTAAGTATTCAACAAACATTTCATGTATGCAGACACCCACGAGGCACAGCAACCAGGAGCTACGGGCTGAAAAATCCACTGGAGACTGAGGGTTCAGGCAACATGCCACTACCTTGCGGCAAGTCAGGCAGCCTTCCCGGTCATCACTGAAAATCCTCCTTTCTCTCCCATTCTTTGTGCTAACAGTCTCAACGACAATCCTCAGCCTGCTTCCTGTTACCTTCAGGGGCAGTGAGTAACTAAGCCAACCTGGTAGCCTTATTTTCAAGGTTCACCACATCCTTAGATGAGAAAAGTGGGGGTTTTGTTGTTTTTTTTTCTTTTTTTTCCTGTCAACCAGGCATTTCCAAATACTGTTAAACTGAAACTAGGCTAACATTCAATGCAAATAAATTTCTTCACAACACCCTAAAAGTATGCAAGGCTAGAAGGGATTTAAGGGACACAAGACAGAAAAGGAAAAGAAACACTGCCCGTCCCACTTGTGCTAAAACCCAATGCAAGGCAGCTGCTGTCCACTTTGGCAGCCAACTTTCTGCAGGTTTTCTGGATACCTTATTGGAAGTTCTACCTTCCTAAATGACCTAAGGATGCACTGCTCAGAGAGACCCCGCTGCCTAGCCAGCCAGGCCAACCTTCAGTTAGATTCCATAAAGGAGGTTTCTATGGATTCTGAGAACTAATATCCCCTCTTTCCCTGAGGAAAATATTTACTTACAGGAGAGAATTTTGACTGTTGCTCCTACCAGGTGTGCCCCTAGTTTAACCAGACCCTGCTTATGGATAGTGTGCTGCACTGCCCTCTGTGCTAGTACTACTATTGCAGGACCTGGATCAAGGTTAAAGCAGTGTCCAAAGGGAGCTACTTCTCTGGCTGGAATTTTTTTTTATTTTTTTTTTTGTAAACAGGCTTGTTTCCAAATCAGGTTCCCTGGGTAGTTCTGGAAATTGCTGAGCTACACAATAGGTCCAGAAGCAGAGGAATTGCAAAGGAACTGCTGTACCAGTACTGTCCCCAAAGAAATCTTCAGAGTAGATTGGGGTAGTCTTGATGCTGCCCAAGTGAAAGCTTGAGTCACCTGCTGACAGAGGCAAACCCCACTTTGGTGAACCAGGTGTCATCATACAGGTTTAAGTCAAAGAGTAGCCAAGGGGATAATGAGCTATGGATACTCCTGTTCCTTTGGTGATGCATGCTGTGGTTTCCACAGCGGCTTAAACCAGAAACAGTGCAACCCCATTTCCCTCTTCCCTCCTTTACACCAGCACTACAGCCAATTTGATCCCCAGGTGAGATGATTCAGGTCACTAATGCAACAGAGAACTGAACCAAACAAAACAGTATTTTCCATCAATTAAATAAAGGGAATGGTTTATTACAAATGTAAATGAGCGCCAGTGCTGGCTGAAGGAAGAGGGCAGATATAGCTGGGAACAAAGCAGGGAGACTGAGCACACCTGCAAACATCACAGCAACATCAGATGCCACTGAAAGGCATCCCTATTCCTGATCATTCGATCCCAGTTCATGCACATTCATGCCATGTTTCTCCATCCACAACTAAGAAGTTTGACTCTCTAACTTGAGAGAGGGTTGCTTTCTAGTCTAAAGAATCCCATAATGGATGAAACACCATATGTTCACAACTCTCTGTGCCAGTGGGTGTCACAAGAGTCCATTTTCTGGAAGATAAAACAGACATAACTTGCTGGCAGAAAAAATTTAGGGCTTGGCTTGTGCATACTAATCTGCACTGCATACTATGCTGCTAAAGGCTTAAGAAAACTTAATTCCAGAGGCTTGTGGTTCAACAAACGTATCAGCTAAGCCACAGTGAGCTGTAGAGGATGGCCGAGTAGTGCATCTGCAGTGCCAGGAAGCTCAGCTATAGCTGGCAGGTTCTTAAAAGGACCAGGAGAAAAACAGTATTCCCAAAGAGTAGAAGTACACTCTACTTTGCAGATGACTCAATTCTGCCAAGCAGTTAGCTGGATTTTAATTTAGTGATATGTTGGCTCTATTCATCATGTTTATGGTCATTACATTACAGTTCCCATATTTAACATTGCAGCACAAAATTGCCATAGATGATAGTGACACAGCTAAGATTACTACTAGAGAAAAGATTACTATGCTAAGAAAAGCTTGGTGAACAGCAGCAAATACTGCTAATAACTGAGGGTTTTGACAGTCACTTAAAAATGTAAGTTTATCTGTACAGATATACTACAAAGGACAGGCTAAAGTGTTGTGTTTTTTTTTTTTTTAAATATGAGAACCACAATAAATAAACAAAATCCAGACACTATTTTAAACAGCTTTGCATAACCATGTGATAATACTTGTTTTAGTTTGGGCATGAGAGTTTTAAGTTCACTGTTCCAACACATCCTGAACTACAGGATATCTTGCATTGTTTCCAAGTAGTTTGGGTTACAGCAAAACAAGAGAACAGAACAAATTGTTACTAGCAAGAACTGGCTAGAACAAGCTCTGACAATTTAAAAATTTCCACCTGAAAAAAACCCCAAGATCGCCGATTACAAAATGGGAAGCAGTGCCCCTACTGTTACTACTCTGGTAGTGCAGGGTTTTTTCTGGAAGAAAACATGAATGCTGTCACGGGATATGCTTCACACAACTGGATCTCATGACCCAATAAGGCTGCTGTTTTACAGAACACAAAATAGCAGGCTCTGCTTCCGTGTCAAGCTAAAAAATGGGAAAGTTAAATACTTTTTTAATTCAGATGCCAACAAGCTACAGACTTAATTCATTCATATTACTTCCAACAACGTGAGCTGAACCAAAATATTTATTTGGTAAACCTGGACATTGACTTAATGAAAAACAGGACAAAGAAGGTAGAGAAGAATGCCATGTATTATTCCAGGCAATTAAAATTGCTGTAATATATCTATATGTACTTGCTCCACCTAAACTCCCCATCTACCACTCTGTCCTTAGGCTGTTGGCAGATTTACAGTGAAAATACACGGCCAAACATTGTGCATTACAAGTTGATTCAGTACCACATGTTGCTCTTAAGAAGTATCTGAAATCCTAGAGAGGTTCACTATTGCCTGCCTTAACATGATTGTTGTTGTTTGTTAAGAGAGGGTCTTGTGAGTGGTCATTGGTGACCTTCTTGGCCACAGTGACCACAAAGCAATCGAGTTTAAAATCTCTTTTGAGAGGAGGAAAATTGCCAGCAAAACCTCAACTCTAGACATAAGAGAGCAGACTTGAGGCTTCTCAGGAAAACAGTTAGTAAGGTCCCTTGGGAAAACACTTTTTAAGGTGCTGGGGTCCATCAGTGCTGGTCACTTTTTTATTTTTACCCTGAGATTAGTTCAGTTGGTCAGAGCACGGTGCTAATAACACCAAGGATGTTGGTTTGATCCCTGTATGGGCCATTCACCTATGAGCAGGAGCTGATGATCCTTGTGGGTCCCTTCCAACCCAGAGTATTCTGTGATACTAAGGGCACAGGAGCAGGCAATTCCAAAATGTCAAAAGTTAAGCAGACAAGGCAGAAGGCCAGCCTGACTGAAGAGGAATCTTCTCTTGGAGTTAAGGCAGACAAAGAAGGTGTATGCCCAGTGGAAGCAAGGTCAGGTGACATGGGAGAAACAGAGATGCTGCTTGCTGCTGTAGGGAGAATATTTGTGCAGCCAAATCTCAACTGGAGTTGAAGCTGGCCAGAAATGTGGGGGACAATAAAAACAGTTTTTTAAAATACATTAACAGGAAAAGACAATGTAGAAATAACATTGGCCCATTAGAGGATGAGGATGGTCACCTCACAAACAGGGACACAGAAAAATCAGATGTTTAATGCTTTCTTTTCCTCTCTCTTCAACACCAAAGACAGGCTAAGAGGGTCCCAGTGTCCTGAGCTGGAGGACGATGGCTGTGACAATTAGAGACTCCCAGTTGACTGAACTTGTGCAGGCTTGCTGCTCCAACTGGATCCCTACAAATCTATGGGGCCTGATGGGATTCATTCAAGAATACTCAGAGAGCTGTCTGATGTGATCACAAGGCCTCTCTGGATGATTTTTGAATAGTCTTGGGAATTTGGAGAGGTTCCAGTTGACTGAAAGCTGGCTAATGTCCCAATTTTCAAGAAGGGCAAGAAGGACGGCCCTGGAAACTACAGGCCTGTCAGCCTCATTTCAGTGCCCAGTAAAGTTATGGAGAAAAATATTCTGAGGTGTTGAAAAACACCTTGAAGGATGAAGTCATTGGTCAGAGCCAACAGAGCTTCATGAAGGGAAAGTCCTGCTTGTCAAACCTGATTTCCTTCTAAGACAAGGAAACCCACCTAGCTGATGAAGGGAAGCCAGTCGATGTAATCTTTTTGGCTTTCAGTAAAGCTTCCCATAGTGTCTCTCACAGGATCCTTCTGAAAAAAATGTCCAGCACAGCTGGATAAACACCTCATGTGGTGGGTGAGCAGTTGGCTCACAGGTCGAGCACAGAGGGTAATAGTGAATGGTGTGACATCAGACTGGTGACCTGTCACTGGTGGGGTTCCCCAGGGCTCCATCTTAGGCACTGTGCTCCTGAACATCTTCATAAATGACTTGGATGCAGGACTGAAGGGGATACTCAATTTGCCAGTGACAGTAGCTCTGGGAAGAGCTGTTGACTCCCTGGAAGACAGGGAGGCCCTGCAGAGAGACTGTGACAAATTAGAGGACTGAGCAATCACCAACCATATAAAATTCAACAGGGGAAAGTGCCGGATTCTGCACCGGGGATGGGGCAACCCTGGATGTACGTCCCGGTCAACGGCAAGTTGAATCTGAGTCAGCAGTGCCCTGGCAGCCAGGAGGGCCAACCCTGTCCCGGGGGGCATCAGGCAAAGCATCGCCAGCCAGGCAAGGGACGGGATTGTCCTGCTCTGCTCTGCACTGGGGCAGCCTCACCTTGAATATTGTGTGCAGTTTGGGGCACCATAATACAAGAAAGATATTAAGCTATTAAAGAGCATCCAAAGGAGGGCAACAAAGATGGTGAAGGGCCTTGAGGGGAAGCCGTATGAGGAGAGGCTGAGGTCACTTGGTCTGTTCAGCCTGGAGAAAAGACTGCGAGGAGACCTCATTGCAGTCTACGACTTCCTTGTGAGCGGAAGAGGAGGGGCAGGCGCTGATCTCCTCTCTGTGGTGACCAGTGACAGGACCCGAGGGAATGGCCTCAGGTTATGTTAGGGGAGGTTTAGGTTGAATATTAGATAAAGATTCTTCACCCAGAGGGTGGTTGGGCATTGGAACAGGCCCCTGGAGAAGTGGCCACGGCACCAAGCCTGCCAAAGTTCAAAAAGTGTTTTGGACAATGCTCTCAGGCAACATGGTGTGATTCCTGGGGCTGTCTTGTGCAGGGCCAAGAGTTGGACTTTGACGATCCTTGGAGGTCACTTCCAACTCAGGCTATTCTATGAACATCTTTTGTGTCCAGGATAAATACACAGACAGCTCCTGACAACCCACAGACAATTTATGTTGAGACACCCCACTGAGTTAATTCTGTCTATAATACATATCATTACTGCTTCTGGGGCCCTCTTTTTGTAGGGGGGGGAAGGTTACTCATAAAAAATCCAGATGATCTTCAGAGTTCATCTCTCCAGATGATCTGCAGAGTCAGTTACCTGACTGCATGTACTTGGCACTTACATCCTTACACTACACCACAGATAAAGAACAACACAATTACAACGCTGTGCAGAGCCAGTCCAAATTCAGTGTAAGTAACACTACTCTAGGTCTAGTATGCAAATAAAACTTGATCCTATTCCTGTTTAACTACTCATGCATTCACATTGTAACTAGATCTATCAGTTTTCAGCACTAGCACAACAAATCACAAACTCATGGAGCTATCCGAAGGCTGGTATTGCCCTTGCTGAGCTCTACCCAAACTCAGAAGTGTTAGGATAGTACCACACATACTCTTTGCAAGTGCCAGGTTTGGAACACAAGATGATACCGGGTACAGCTCAACACCAGCTAGGGCTGCAGGTGCTACCTGCTCCAGGGTGTCAAAAATGTAATTATGTGTTATGTGTAACACATGGGGTTTTCCCCTTTAGTCAGGTATCCTCACCTGCATTGTTGCCTTATATCCAGTAACAAAAAGCTTTGAAAGAAAAAAAAAATCCCCATTATTAGTATGAAAAGAGGACCATGAATGTTCACTACAGGGCAAAATACTAGCAAAAATAACATTTCAGTTGCTGGAATTTTAACTTTGCTTGTTAAAAAAGGCAACATTAACAGCTAATATGTTGTAGACAGCTTATTTCCTCATCTCTGAATACAAAATGGGATGTTCTGCACTGCAAAACAGGAAAGGTATGAACAAACATCTACTGCTCAGAACCACTACCCGAGTTATACAATCCCATACAAACTCCAAAATTTAGAATTAAAGGAGTTGCAGGGAGTTTTGATACTAAATACTATGCAAATGTGCTCTAGTCGCACGGCTCCCTGATTGTCCTGTTACTTTTAATTTTCAAGGAAGTTCAGGAAGTCATTAGTGAAGTTTTCTATATATTAAAGCTGATCAAGAACAAATTATCAGTGGATTATATTTTATGGCAGAATAAATTATGACTTAAGTCTATTAAAAATTACAGGCCATTATACAACTGGAGTATTAGGAAGAAAGGTCTAGGGAGTTTCAGAAACTGAGCTCTCACTGACAGCAGAAACAACACAGATCTTTCTAAATGTGCCATTAGTTGCATAAATGTACGAACTGTTGCACAAACTCATACAGAATTCTCAGACAACCAACCCAAAACCAGAAGGAGGAGTGCTACTACACTATCTGACATGAGGGAAGCTGAAATTTGGAGGCATGAATGGAAATTCAAGAAGCTTTGTGAAGTCAACAATTCACAGTACATCTGAATCTCCTCAACTAAGTTACTGCACAAGGTTAGCATTATCTTTTATTAAAATCACCAAACACAGAATTGCATCTTCTTTACTACCATGAACTTGAAAAATACACATTCAAGGGGCTTTAACTGTTAAGCACAAGGAAAAAAATTACACAATTCCAGTCGCTGATGACTTATGAGGCCTTCCCCAATGGTCTTGAAAAAAAACCAAAGAGAATTTTGGCATAATTAAAGCCAATATGGGAAGAGCACAGCAGAGGAATGAAGGTAAGGAGCTAAGTGATATCTTCTCGGCACTCTTTCAGGAAGACTCGAGTGTCTGTCCAACAGCCAAAACTTTCTGGTAATCTTCCTTTTCTCGTCAGTGTCTCCTCCCTCACAACATCATCTCAATTTCTGCTGCTGAGGCTGGAACCTCTTCAATTGAAGTGAAACAAAAATACATTTTTCTTTACGTTCACTCAAGTTTTTGCTGTCTTCTCTCCTAACTCAAAACCTCTGAAGGAGCAAGTGGAATTGCTTCCCAGAGACATTCTTATTGATGGACTTTATTGGCCCCATCCAGCCTCAGCACTGTTTCTGGCACTGCCCACCAAAGCCTCGAAACCTGGTAAATGACTTACAGCCAAAATCACAAAGTACACTACATATAGAATATGTTCTCCAAATAAATGTTAACTTCAGAGCTGTTTAATTACAGCAGACATCTGTTAAATTCACTACCTGTACCCCAAATAAATTAATCTAAAGGACTGGACTAGAACTCACAGCTCAAGTTTTATCTTTTCGCTTTTGCCCTATATACTCATACAAACCTAAGGAAATATTAAGATCTTCTTAATTTCTCTGCAATTAAACCAATAATGCTGTAAGCCTTTCAACACCAGGGCAAGGAGACAGTGAATGTAAGAATTATCTAAAGACACACACACACAATACAAATACTGATATGTAACTTTACACTAGGAGCCAGATAGCTCAGATGCGAAACATATCTCAGAGTATAAAACTTCTCTTAACATATAATTAAAAGGTAAGCAATCATCACAGAACACTCAAAGTCATCAGGCATTTTGATGAGTTTCACAGAACTGAAAGTTTAAAAAAATGCATTAAAAGGAGACACCAAGTATTTCAAAACCCTCTGTTTTATTTGTACAGAGTAAAATACATCATATAGTGAACACTGTTTTCCAACCATAATCTAAAGCCATTAATAAGGGTTTTCACCAAACATCCTGGCCAGAAGCACAGACAATGGAAATGGGAATGCTAATTAATCTCTCTCTGCCAGAGCTACAAGGTGCACATCAATTTCTGCTTCTGTAAGGATCCTGAAAGAACAAAAAAAAAATCTTAAATAGCTTAAATGTTTCTTCCCCTTAAGCTCCAATATTACAACCTAATATCTACACAAATAAGTTTTATAGCAATGCATCCTTCTGCCCTTTAAAGCCCCACTACCAGGGCCACAGGCTGACATTCCAATTGTTTTTGAAAAATAAAGGAAGAATCAAAGGCACTAGAAAGCAAGGAGGTAACAAATGGTAGAAACAGAACAGGTAATTGTTCACGAGTAATACATTTGCAATTTAGGACCCGGTGAGAAGAATGGGTACAGCAATGAGTAGTATGATTACTCCAAGTTTTCCTAGCCTTCTCCCTCTGCTTGTTATTTGACCTTTCTGAAAAGGACAGACAACCAGGAAGTGAAGTTTGAGAGAAAGCTAGCACTTGACCCTTGAGCAGTAATGCAGCTTGTGCATGCTTTCTCAAAAATGCTGTGCTATTCTGTTGTTCAAAGCACACAACACCAAACGTAAAACCACCCATCATCACTGTGTCAAGCTCAAAAACCGTTAGGAAGGAAGCACTTAAAAGACTGCACCTGTAGAACCCAAAAGTTTGAAGCCTCTCTTCAATCCCCACTTTTGAAGTAATTAGAGTAGCAGAGGACTTTGTTCCTCCTTCAGCTGTTTCTCTCTTTCTTTTTAATTTTAAATAAAAAAATCCCCTAACAAAAGCCTAAGGCAGAAATAACTGAACCCCTCAGCAAGTCAAACTTACCCAAATTTTAGGTAAGCCATACCTGGAGGGTCCTTTTGCATTGCAAAAAATCCCCCAAAACTTGTTCCCCCACATTTCATGCATACATCTGCAGCTATACATTGTGTGTACATTCAGCAGGAAGGCTTCCAGGTATTGTCTGACCAAGTAATCTTGGTGCAGACAGTGCCCTGCACTCACATTCAGACAGTAATGGGGGAGGGAGGAAGTAACAGGTGCCTTGCTTTCATGCTAGATAGGAATGCAGTGTACTCAGAAAGTAGAAGTTCAGTCATTCCCAAATCGTGACAGTGATTTTTTTAAATCCAAGATATTTTAATCTTGTCAAATTTAAATAGAATATTTAAAATCATACAAATTCATCATCTATTACTTATGTAGTGGAGATGTTAAAAACAGCTAGAATTGCAAGATAAGCAAGAACTATTCAAAGATTAAATTTAGAAAAGGATTAAAAAGATTAAGGAACTTGTAAATGTTCCATAATTATAAATGAGACTTCACTGCATTAGTTGGCACAACTATGATTTGGAAGTGGGCTCCAGATACTAGTACAAAGAAAAATTTTTATGCTTCTAACCATGAAAACACATCCAGGCCAGATGTACCCTTTTAAAAAAATGAAAGGGAATGCTTTACTGAAACCCTTAACCATGCCAAACATTTTTAAAATGTGGTATTTTTTTTAACAATGTTTTCTATCCCTACACATTTTGAAGAGTTACAAGTAAAAAAAACCTCCAGAACCTCTGACATTTATCTTTTTCTCGATTTACAATTACACAAGGAGGTAAAACTAGTTGCACATAATCGGAGAAACACACAGAGTTTTAACATTGCTGATCACCTACCTGAATTTAGGATTTTCCACCGTGACTACACCAACTTCTATTTCTGAAGGTTTGAAATCAATGGATAGTACAGTAGACAGGCATGTTATTGCTGTCTGAAAGATGACAAAAAAACCCCATCATTAAAAAGAAAGCACGAAGGCTTTTCTTTTTAATAGACATAGCATTAACAACTACCCTTCCTTCTACTTTAAAGTTATTTCCTTTCACTTCAAAACCACGGCTTAAAAGTTCCAAATAGTTTCCCCTTGCTACACAATACAGTACCTCTTTACTTCTCTGCCTAAAAAGACCACTCTACAAAAAGCAAAGGGACATGTCATTTTTGTAGCAGAAAAAACACACAACAAAACCAACCTTTCATCACGCAAAGATCCTGTTTGAAATGCCTTCTAATATGAAGACTGTTCTAAATGCCACTAAAAGTAAGTCATACTGGTATCCCCAAAATCAAGCACTGTAGTAACCAACCACTAGCTACAATGGGAGTCCTACAATTATAGAATATTCTTCAGCTAACATAAAGCAGAAAAAGTAGACTAGGTGATTATTTAAACATTTGCAGAATACCCACAAAAGACTTTCCAGCTGGAATAGCTATACCTGCTCTGGCAGCAATACAGAACTGTAAGGAAAGAAGAAACTGCATTTCTCTATATTGCAAACCTACATGCAGCACATTCACTAAAAATACTTTAACAAATGTTTATTTCCTTCTACTGGCCTACCTCTACTGTTTGTTCGTATGTCCAGTCAAATTTCTTCTTTACTTTCTTTTCAAGAAAACTGGTTGACTCTGTCTGTTTAACTCCTGCAGCTGTGGCCTTGAATCCACAATAGTAACCTGCTGGGTCACACTTGTACACCTGAGGGCCATGTTCTTCATCAATACCAATCAAAATCATACCTTGAAGAGAAAATCTGTTAATTTATTTATTTCCCAATTTTATCAATTCAATTCAAGAACAGAATGGATACTACTCTATTGTGAAAAAACCACGCATGCACAGCAGTAGCTTTTTGGGAATCAGTCCCATACGTGAACTGTGATTTCCCCCTTTATCTCTAATTTGCCATTTCTCATGAGCATCTCATTACCAGGTGTGCCACTCAGTCTAGGGCAAACTATATTTCTGTCATTCTCAAGCATGACTACTCATTAAAAATACATACATTTTTGCCATGCTCAGTGAGTAGAGAACCACAAAGTCAGGAAATAAAATTTACTCCTGATACAAAGTTAACCCAGCCACAGTTCACATCCTGTGTTACACAACACGTAAGTGTAAAAAGCAGTTCTATTACTTTTTTACTAGAAAGCAACTTTACAAACATGTTGAAATTATTAAAAATAGTAAAAGATAAAATTTAGATTTCTTATTTGTAATCCTGAAAAGCACTGCATTATACACCTTTTCCTCCTTTGTTTAAAGAAAAAAATAATCTGAAATGAAATGTGGAAATATCAGGACATAACTGGGTCTTTGCAGACCATCTGACTAAGTTTAAGTTGGATAGATTTCAAGTAACACAAACTGATCACATCACTGAAATGCATCTGTGTTCACTCCCACTTCTTGATTTAGAGCTGCATTGTCTCAATATGCATATTAAAAAATAAGTCAAAAGCAATACTTGCAATAAAAACAAAGCAGAACAAGGTCAAGGTTTTCAGTTATTTTCACTTTACACTTGTTTAACTTTCAACTAGTAATTAGAGCTAATTAACTTCTGAGCAGTTATTACTATGATGGAAAAAAACCCCTTCATATTTTAAAAAATGATAAGGGAAATCAAGAAAAATACATTTTTATTCATGTATTTTAAAAAAGAAGTTTCCAGTAATATTAAGACATGGGAAATGCCAAGGGGAGAAAGAAACAATCATTCCTGAAAATTACAAGCACAGGAAAATTGCCCCATCATGGAAACTGTGGTGCAACCTTGAATACTGCTTCTTTAGTGAGAAGTGCTAGGGCCTACTACTATGATTATGAGAAGTGACTCATCAATTCTGAAACAATTCTCTTTAAAAGGAAAAAAAACTAGCAAAACCCAACCAATCAAAAAGAAATGCAGACAAAATGTTTAATGACAAAGTAGCTGAGGAAACCTTTTAAGTCTTTAACCTCAGTTCCAAACAGCCTATCAGTACATTTGTGATTTGCTTACAGCCAAACGTAAGAGAAAAACCAAGTCAGAACCAACCTCAGAATACACAGATGACCAGGAATATCTAAAAAAAAAAAGACTTTTCACAGTTTTCACCCTTTTTTTTTTAAATTTAAGCTGCATTTGCTGTTATAAAACAGGACATGTAGAAATATTTTCAAGGGAAATGTTTTTAGTACTTCTCTACATTATATATATGACAGCTAAGTTGAGAGCAAAAATGACACAGATCTGCCCTACAAACATTACTTAGATAAAACAGCAACAAAATCTGCACAAGCATAATTGCACTCTCCATCTGTCTGTTTTAACAGCAATGTTTACTCAGGCACACTGTATTGGGTTTGCATGGCAAAGTTTTGGTAGTGAGGGGACTACAGAGGTGGTTTCTGTGAAGAGCTGCTAGAAGCTTCACCCTCGTCCAACAGAGCAAATGCCAGTCAGCTCCAAGACAGACCTGCTGCTGGCCTGCCACCAGCAATGGCAGCACCTTTGGGATAATGTATTTAAGAAAGAAAAAACCCCCAAGTTATTGGTCAGAACCAAATGCAGACAGAGAATAGAGTGAGAACGCATGAGACGAACAACTCTGCAGTCACTGAGGTCAGTGAAGAAGGAAGGGGAGATGCTGCCTGAGGAGAGATTCCCCTGCAGCCCATAGTGAAGACCATGGTGAGGTCAGGATGTGCCCCTGCAGCCCACACAGGTCCATGGTGGAGCAGAGATCCACCTGCAGCCCCTGGAGAAGGTGGATGCCTAAAGGAAGCTGTGGCCCCAAGGGAAGCCTGCATTGGGGCAGGTCCTGGCAGGACCCGTGGTCCCATGGAGACAGGAACCCCTGTTGGAGCAGTCTGTTCCTGAAGGACTGCACCCCATATAAGGGATCCATGCTGGAGGAGTTTGTGAAGAACTGCAGCCTATCGGAAGGACTCACTTTGGAGAAGTTCATGTAGGACTGTCTCCCATGGGAAGAACCTCACACTGAAGCAGGGGAAGAGTGTGAGGAGTCCTCCCCCTGAAGACGAAGCAGCAACAGAAACACTGTGCAATGAATTTACCACAACCCACCTTCCCATCCCCCCTGGGTGCCACTGGGGGAGAGGTCAAGAATCAGGAATAAAGTTAAATCTGGGAAGGAGGTGGGGGGAAGGTGTTTCGAAGATTTGGTTTCACTTCTCAGTATCCTACTTTTATTTGCTCAGTAATAAATTCAATTAATTTCCCCAAGCTGAGTCTGTTTTGCCCATGACAGTAATTGGTGAGTGATCTCTCCTTGCCCTTATCTTCATTCATGCGCTTTTCATGGTACTTTTTCCTCTCTCCTGTCCAGCTAAGGAGGACAGTGATGGAAACAGCCAAGGTCAAACCACAACAAACAGACATCATGAAAAAGAGTATTTGGTACTCACAGACCTCACTGTGCACTGTGAACAGATGAGGACCCAAAAACTAAGGTGAAATAGTTTCACACATTTTAAAGAGTCTACATAATTTCAAATGCTGAGTCAATGGTAATATGGCTCCAATTCAAGACTTCCAATGCTGCTCTCTCATTTGCCTGTTCATCCCTCTTACTCCTTCAGTTACCCATTTTGAAAATGGGTGAGAATTTCTTAGACATGAAGTTGCAAGCTTAGACAAGAAACAGAAAAGATTAATTTCATACACTATACTTACAGCAACCAAGGGGCCTCATTTCAGCATTTTGCGTATAGACCTGAGAAATATCTGCAATCCTTTTACACAGCATATCCACAGGGATGTCATAGCCATACTTGTACTTCCAGTTGGCAGCCTCATAGCGGGCTCTCTGCACCTGGGATCTGCTGTCAGCTAAACAGAGAGAACTAAGATTAATTTCACTGAACATGTACCAAGTTTATTTCTAGCATTGTCTGAGAATGCAAATTCCAGGTCCAACTTTACATCGTCTTTAAATACACCCATTAGAATTAGGAAAGCTCTCCAAAACCAGGCTGAGTAGAACAAATCTCCTAGAGCACCTATTTGTTTTATATGATGCAAAACTGGTAAACTACATGAAAAATCTGACACACTTTAGATACTTAAAAAAGACAATGAATTAAATACCTGTCATTCCTGTCATCACACAGCCAATATTCTCAGTAATTTTGAATAAATGAGTCACTGTGTTGGAATCCAGTAACTTGTCCTAAAGAGGAAACAGAAATAATCTAGTGGAAAACAATGTCCTTGAAGAAAAAAGAAAAAAAAAAGACTGAATGTTCTGGTATCTACAGAAGAGCCCAAAATGATCCACTAACATCTAAAAATTATTCTTCTGCTATTTACTGCTGCAGGCATGTGAAGGAAGAAACTGGAAAAAAGGGAAAATAAAAACTGCAGTATGTGAAAAAGATGACATGATCAACTTTACAGTCCTTTACTCTCTGAAGAAACTTTCAGAACCCACATACAAAAATTTGCTCTCTTACTGCATGCTGCTCTTCAAACACAAAAGTACTGTCTCTCTTTGTTAACAGTACATCATCACTGAGCTGAAGCGTTCGTGAAAACCTGTTCTGGATGCTCTTGGTATAACACTTTCTCACTAGGATTTAAAGAAATCAAGGAACTGACTATGGACAATTCAGCCCTTACAAGCCAGAGCTATGTATGCATGATAAAGTACAGCAGGATCAATTTTATATTTTAGCTTTATCCCTTCAAACACTACAGAGGAAACCAGTATTCCAGTATTTGGTGAGGAAATGTACAGCTGAGCACTAAACGGAGCTAGAACTTGTAATAGGCAGAACAATAACCAGATATTCAATTCAAACAGCAATATACGTCAGTGCTAATAAATATAATATCAGTGTTGCAGTTTCACCCCCACCTTTTTTTTTACTCTCCTTCCAGATCTCCCCAAAAAAAACAGACTACTTACAGGTACTTTCTTCTGTGTTACAATTACTGCAGAATCTTTCCCACGAACAGCTACAGATGTAAGTCCACCTTGGTTTATGGCCTTAAAAGCATATTCTAGAAAAACATATAAGTGTTAATAAAACACTTGTGTCAGAGATACTAGTACAACTAACTCCTGACACATGTTCCCCCTCACGCCCCAACACAGGAATCTTGCCACATTATGGCCTTTTCAATACCTTAATACTTGTGGAACACTTTAAGGACTTTGTGTCCTTAAGTTCTTTAGCACAATGTGCACAAGAACTTTCTGATGAGTATTAAAAGTCATCGACTCTCTTCACAAAACCACTGTCACTGCTGCCTTCAAATATTTCTTATAATTTGCTTTTTGTTGTGTTTGAGCTTAACGACAGAATATGTGCTAAAACAAAAAGGCTGCTCTGAACGTGATCAAAATGATTCGGCCTTAACCTACAGTAACCATAAATTTTTATAGAAGAATTTTTGACATGAAGTTTAGTATTTAAAGCATTGTCACCACTGTGAGGATATAAATTTCTTTTCTAGTTCTCAACTGATATAGATGAGAACTGGCATGATGGACCAGGCACAGGAGACTGGTTTTAACCTTATTATCACATTTTCTGACTTGACATTCAAATACTGAAATGCTTTTATTCACTTTTTAAAATGAAACCTACACAGATGCCAACTAAACAGCATTATTCACATAAGTACAATGGATTAAGATTTACTTGAAATGATCCATGAAATAAATTTCCCTTGATTAACCATTTCAAAAGCTGTAGGAACAACAACTTTAAAAACTATTTATCTGGCAATATATGAAAAATATTCAGAACTTCCTAATATTTTGCTAAAAACGGCAAAGAGCTAAATGTAGGTGAATTTTTTGTTAGCTATGCAAGTGAAACCAGAATTTCGAACATGTCTACAAACAGCCTAGTAAATTGCCAAAATTATCTTCTAAAATAATGCGAGCAAGAAACTCAGCGGTTTTAAAAGCTGCATTTGCATTTATGGAAGAAATTGTGAACCAGAAGAGCAATAATGTGAAAACAACCAAAGCTTGCAATACCAGGATCTCAATGTTCAATCTGCTGAGTCAGTGTTGAGGAAGGGCTGATTGCCATGTGTTCATGGCACTGTATTCATTACTCTGACATCAGAGCACCTACTGGTTAGCCAACCATGCCATAAAGGACATTCTCCCTTTCCCTCTGCTAGATGCACAACCCTGCTCACCTCTTCACTCTCCTCCCCTGGGATGATCAGTGCCAGACTGCAGCAAAGCACAGAACCTAGTGAGACATGAGCCAGCACTGCCCACAAACTGGTCACGTTTGAAGCCCCATGCCCAGGCTCTGCAAGACGTGTTTATTCATGTGTACAAATACTTGAAGGGAGGGTATAAAGCAGAATGAGAGATCCAAGCTATTTTCAGCGATGCCTAGCGATAGGACTGAATCAGAGGCAACTGGAACAAATTGAAACACAGGAGGTCCATCCGAACACCTAAACCCACTTTTTAACTGTGATGATGACTGAGCATTGGCACAGATTGCCTGAACTATTCAAAACCAATCTGGACACAGCCCTGGGCCACCAGATCTAGGTGGGCCTGCTCGAGCAGGGGGCTGGGCCAGATAATCTCCAGAGGTCTCCTCCAACCTCAGACATTCTGTGGTTCTGTGACACTTAGGTGGCAGCAGGAACAGGTACCCTCACAAACTAGTTTTTGCTCACAAGTACCAACAACCAGAATTGCTGAACTGCAGTCCCTTCTGGCACTGGTCCTATCACCATCTCCACTGCTCAGTTTTCAAAGAGACAAGCCAAAAGGTGAAGTGGCTCTTACAGTGGAACAAATGCAAGTTCCTAGTGGTGTTTTGAGTCTGCTTACTGCTATGTAAGTACTTCAGTAGCACTGCATACATTCTCACTGAAAACAGCAGCCCTTTGGTGTACCCTGAATGCATGACAACAGTCAGAAACTTGACCATAATAATTTTCTTCACCTCCCGAAACTCCACTTAGAAGAAACATCACCTTTCAAGACTGGAACTAATAGGTAGCAAGAGAACAGTGATATTCTGAGGGACTTTAACCACAGTAATGAGAAATAACTGTTAGTTTTCTAGTACGAGATGACTTCAAATGCACATGAATTTTTTGAGTTCTGGAAGCAGAAGACGGACCTAAGACAAAGGATAAACACTTCGGTCCTATATCACTATTGTGGAAATCTCTGTACTTGTACTGCCAAATTCCAGAAAAACCTCAAGCCTTAAGGCACTCTTAAAGCAACACATGTCCATACTCATCCTTGACAGCCTCTAGTTAATCTGAATCCAGCACAGGGACAAGGATAAAAGAAAAACAGCTAGATTTGGATATTTGATCATAATCAAACACACGATTTCTGCCCATGCTATGGCTAGATGCTGAAAAACAGACACCCATGTGGCACCATGCCTGAGTTACCATCCTGGCTGCAGGTAAAGTGAGCTCACTCTTGCCTGAATTTAACTATGCACATTTTTCTTCCTTTAGCATATAGATACTTAAAATACCTTTAAGACAGCTTCAGGCTGTGTGCAGAGGCTCTCAAATACACACGCAGATACCTCCTTCTAAGACATTTAAAAGGTATGGAGGTACCACGCATTTCTTGTACATTAACCTAATGGCTGAATATACCCAGGAGGTAAGGCTCAGTTTCCTGTCTAATACAGAACGCAGAAAACATTTCCAACAAGTAGTACTGCAACAGAGAAACAGCCAGAAAAGTGATGCAGAGCAACTAGCCTGTTTTAATGGCGCCAGAAGGTTGGAGCCCATGACTCTCCTATCACAGAACCACTGACACCCCATGTGAGGAAGCACTGTCCCTACTGTCTGTATGTGTAAAGCTTGCCATGCAAGTTGTGTACAAGCATTACACGTGCTCCAGATATAAGACAGCACCTGTATGCAGGTACCTGTATGCAGGTATCCAGTACAAGTAACTTTCTGCCTGTGTACAGACACCCACACACAGGCATCTTCCTAGCTCCTCCCTGGAGAAAGGATTGCTCAAGACTAGGCCGCCTGCCCAAGAAGCCTAATCTACACTGGTTTGTTCCTGAGAAAAACTCAAAGGCAGTCACAAAGTAAACTAATGGCTACCACAGACAATTCATGCAGTTTGATCCCTGCTACGTCCTTTCCCGGAGAGCAATGGATGTAGACACGCCATGCAGTGGATGTGCAATGAAGCCACTGTAGCTGGGGAAGAGCCACTAAGCTCCAGGGGAAGATGGCATCAGGATGATGCTGCAAAACAATTCATCTGTCCCTGCTGTGAGGCTCCTCCAGCAGCACTCTCAGCCACCTGTTCCACCACACTGAGCTGACGGAGCTGTCCCTGAGTATCCTGCACAAGGAGCACCATGACGTGCTTCTGTACAATCTGGTGCACTGCAAACATAGGAATAAAAGAATCAGTGGCCTACCGAAGAAGGTGAAGCCAGGCTGCAGCTTAACTGCAGATTGTTCAAAGGAGCCTGAAAATAAAGGCTGGTTGCTGCCACCTCACAGGCCACGACTTACAGAACACACAGCATTCAGGTGTAACAAAGCACATGGGTTACGTCCGAAAGCTGACTGTCACTCCGGCATGCAGGGTTTGAGGCAGTTCAAGTCCCATTTCAAACAGCTATCCTGGTTCTCAGATTCCAAAACGCAATGCTCCCAGGCTCGGCAAGATACACAAGAAACACTTAAGGAGGAATAAACAGCCTCTGGATAGCTGCAAGTCTGCAAGCACCTGAAATCGAACACCGTGAGCTCACCGGAGGCCCCTCCCCGTGGCAGGGGACACTCGAGAGCCCACCCTGCCCCACAGCTTTCCTCATCCCACGCGAGCACCCCTTCCCCAGGGCCCCACGCCGGCACGACGGGGGCCGCCGCCGCTCCAGGCCCCGCCCAGGCTCTTCCCCGCACAGGGCAGGGCGGGGGGGGCCAGGCCCGGCGGTGCGGTGCCGTGCGGTGCCGTGCGGTCCCACGCACCGACTTGGTAGAGGCGTCCCTCCGGGGAGAAGATGGTGATGTGCCGGTCGAACCCGGCGCTGGAGCCGCGCGACATGGCGGGACGGGAGCGCCGCGCGGGCCGCCTGCTCTGCGCCTGCGCGGCCCCGCCTCCACCCCCAGCCGCTGCGCGACCGCTTCCGGGTCACGCGCCCCGCCCCCGCCGCGCGCAGGCGCAGAGGCGGGCGCCGCTCGCGCACCGTCACGCTCCGGCCGCGGCGCTGCGCATGCCCGGGGCTCGCGGCCGCCGCAAGTGACGTCACAGGCTGGGTGGGGCTGGGGAGGGGCGGACACGGGTCAGGGAATGCGCTGAGGAGCGGCAGGAAACGGGACAGCATGGCCTGCCGGCCGGGGAAACACCCCCGCCCCCCAGTTCTCCGGGCTGGATGCTTCCGTGTGCTCTCTTCAATAATTGTAATGCAAATACCTCAAAAATCTTGATTAAGATACTCATAAGTAATTGTTGCCACGGCCGCTTTATAATGTGATGTTTAAAAGACTTTTTGTCGGTGTCCAGTACAAAGGGAAATTCCCCACATTTAAACTCGTGAATATATGCTCTTTTTGCCTTTCATCATGTTGGATTTCCCCTACTCTTTGTGGGAAGGCTTTTTTTTAAAGTTGGTCATTAAGAAAATTGGAAAAACTGTGTTTTGGTATCCACACCTCTTTTAAAATTATTATTAGATGAGCTTACTCTCTGTTGGAATAGCAGAATGCAAGTGCATGTTGTGTATGCCACACATTAAAAGTCTGTGCTCTCAAATTTTTCAAAATACTTTTCCTTGCTTATTAATACGAGGGGAGAAGGAAATGTTTCACTCTGCATTGCACAACGCAGTTTGTCCCTTTCGTGACGGAAGCACTTTGGGCAGACATGAAATGCTGAACGGTGCGATGCAAGCACTGGAACACAGAGAACATGAAAATGTACAGCCGTGTCTGCTGGCTCAGCCACAGAGGGCTGGCCCAGGCCTCTGTCTCCAACTGTGGCCAGGAGGGGATGCCCACGGAAAAGTAGTAAGACTACAGAAAGCACCTTTACTGATACACTCCCTGAATTCCCTCCCAGTCTCCAACCCTCTGGAGGGACTTCCCAGGGATAGTGTCTGGTTATTTAGTAACCCTTGCTGGTTCCCTTTCATGAACTTCCTGGTCTCCCCATGAACTCCCGTAAACTTCTTGAATCCAGGACATGCTGTGGCAAAGAGTTGCTCAGCATAACATGTTGTGTGGTTTTGTCTGAAACCTCACCTCTTCTCTGAACCTTCTTTCTGCCAGTACCATTTGATGCCACTTTTATACTGGAAGACACAGCAAGCAATCAATCCACAGGCAACCTCTTCGGAACACTCATGATTCTTACGACCTCTGTGTCTCTTAAGGCCACTGTTTCCTCAAGATGATGACCCTTATCCTCACAGTTCTTCTTTGCTTTATAACCTGGGATAGGTTTTATAGAAATGTTTCTACAAAAATAATTTTTGTCTTATTATTGTCTTTAAGAATTTCTAGTTATCAAATTTCATTTAAAAAAAATCCATGTATTCCTGTAAGTAAAATATTGCAGTGACACAAAATCCTGTCAGAAGCAGCACATTTAAAAGTGAAAGAGCTACAAAATATTCCACTGGTTGTTTCCTTATTCTTCCAAATAAAATATTAATATATGTTGCTATAAAACTCGCAGTCTATGTGATCAAATGAATTCTAATTTTAATTCTAAAATGAAGTCTATGTGTGCCTGGCAAAAGGAAAACATACCATTTGTCCCCCCTTAGCTTCATTTATTAGAGGCAAACATTGTGCAACACTGTTGGCAAGGTCAGCCCTACAAACTCTGAAGGGACTTTGTAAGTCCTAATTAATGGCTTTGAAGTACAGAGTGTATGAACTGACAAAAAAAAAAAAAGATAAAACCCCTGAAATTCCAAGAGAAAAAAATCAAGTTTTAATTCAAATCACAGAAACTGCCTGTAAAGATGGAAATAATGGACCAAATTCATCCCTGCTAGACCAGCACTGACGTTAACAGATTTACTGCGGGAATGACTTTGACAAAATACAGTCATTGAATTTTCCTTAGTTACAGGCCTCACATATTAATCCCATAATTGTCCTGCAGAGTTCTTGTAGTCAGCAATGATTTTAAAAAAAAAGCAGCTTCAGCTTGTGCAATTACATTCTTCATCGTTTCTGTTGAATGCAGAGCCATTTTCTTGGTACTCGATAGGAATATTTTTCCTCAAAAACATCTTTATAGGGGATATGCCATGTATCACCTGTAGTCTGCACCACACAGTCATAGCGGAAAGCTGGCTGTCGGGAAAAGACAGAAAAAAACATTGCGTTTAGACTTTATACAATGTATTACTATAATACTAATTACAAGTCGTTATGACTTCCGATGTTTACCTTAGAAACATCCATAGTTTCATCTCTTTTACCAAAGCTCATTTTACTTCCTTACACCAAACAAATTCTAAATTTTAGTACTGAAGGAAAAACTAAAATATCTTCTAGTATTTTGTGGTCTAGGAGTCATTATAAATGGTTAAAATTCTGTCTTCAATCAGCACCAGATAATAATAATTTGAACATAATGCACTCAATTTCTAGAAATAGCAAAATTATTGTTTTTCTGTTCAGTTAAGTGAAATTGTATGGGAATTAGCTCTGGATGTGGAGTTTAGAGGCCTGAACTGAGAGGATTTAATGACATTAATTATATCTCGTATTTGTTCTTCAAGTGTATCTCTTTAAAGGACTGACTTGCTCTGTCGCAAGGAGAAATGAGAAAAGAGTTTATCATAAACACTTTCAGAACAAGTCAAACAAATATAATAAACAATTTTTCTGGTGTACTATGTTATAGGTATACTAATTCAACACATACAAATACAAAAGAAAATTACTGTTGGCAGTTATGGTTGTCAGGATATGCTATCACTCTGTAAGTGTGGTCTTGGAAGTCTACTTTTCTGTGACAGCTTTCAGAATAACCTAGAAGACAGCTATGACTGGGAATATCGATTATCCAGATCACTTGTAAGGGAATTAAGATGTGAAAATTACTGGCCCTTTTGTACATAAGAAAGAAGCAGGGTGTAGCTACAGCTGCATTATTCAGATAACCCTACATTCATTATTTGGTTTCATAAACAAAATGTATGTATGGCAACACTGAATGAAAGGCTGTCATTCTTACAAGGCAGTATCTCTGTTTATAATTATGAATGTTATTTTACAATTTTAACTACGGAGGGAAGAAAATGAATCTGCATATGTGCACTATTCCTTTAAGTAGGCAATAATAATGCAGACAGACCATATAACAAAAAAATTGCATATAGAATGCACAAATGATGAATTTTGCCCTAGAAAAATCTTTTAAAAGCTGCACTCCTGTTAATGTACTGGCTCACAAGGATACGTTTCCTGGACAATAACAGTAGTATTCTGCTATAACAAGATACTATTCTTGGAAGACTGCAATTTCTGCATCTGAATGCTGACTACAAACCTGACTGGTCCGGGCTTTCCCTCATGAAATTTTACACGTATTTTAGGTTACTATTACAGTGAATATTGGAATACCTGTATTTTCCTGCTTCTTTAAAATCAAGATGAATGACATTCTATTGTACAATTAGAAGCACGATATTTTATAATAGTGCCACAGAAGAGAATAAGGTCTTTCAAAATCTAAAATAAAATAAAACACTGGCACTCGGGTTTTACTGAGTGCCAGTAATGTTTACTGAGTTTCCAGCTCTGGAAAGATTTGTATACACAAACTTGTATTTACATTTACATTTTAAACATTTAGGCAGACTTTCTTGGCTTTCTGACAGTTTTCTTGTTTGTGGCATGCTTTGTGAATACAGTGAATTTTCAGTAAACATGGGAGTTTTGAGTGCACTGACACAAATCAATTTCGTAGATTCCAATAAGACTATTTTGACGTCCAGAGTTTGAAATTGTGTATCTTCAGTGAATATGCTCTGTGTGCTTTCCGACTGCAGCAGAAAACTTACCAAAAAACTTATACGCCTTTCTTCTCCAGACAGGAATAACACTATCTGGTGTCCACGCTGCCACTTACGGAACAGATGACGTGTCAGACTGTCGGAAAGACAAGCCTTGTGATCCCGGAGGAAGTCTCTAGTAACGAACTTGCAATGTTTGCCTGATCGGAGAGTGGCGTATAACAAGAAGGCATCATCTTCAGAGCTTAAAAAAACAAGTGGAAAAGACAAACATCATTCACAAAGCAGTAAGTGATTGCAGGAAATGATTCAAATGCTGATCCAAGATTTACTCATAAGCAACACTGAAAATTCCCATAACTACTCTAGTTCCCTGGCAAAATAAAAAACTGCTTACCAGAGGGCACCAAAAGCTAGAGTACAATACAAATTAATTGCATGGTACCCAGAATATTTTTCCCTCTTATCACAATCTGGTAATATAACAATATAATCTTCTCCCACAAAGTTTAACAATACAGAGCTATGTGGAACAGAATTACTGAAACTCATCAGTATACCTCCAAACAGCAGCAGACCACAACTGTACACTGATGCTGTTAGAAATTCTGCAAGTTCAGGGCATTGTGCTCTTGGCAGTGGTTTTACCAGTCATAAATCCTAAAAAACCTTACAGCTGTCAATATGATTTCAAGTGATGAAATTCTTCACAATGTAACATTTATTATGTATTGGTTTTTGAAGCAAATATAGCAAGGGATATGTTTCTCTTTCACACACACAGAGACACTAGTAATGGTACTAAAACCTACTGCAAAATCCACATAAATCAGGTGTTGGTTACCACTATATTGAGTCATTTTTTTCAACTTACATATTATCAGCAAAGAAGAAGTCTGCCTTATTCTGCATCTCCTTCATAATCTCTCTTTTCCAATTAGAAGAGTTCATCAGCATATGTTTGCGGCCCAGCACAAGCAACCGGACATTCTCTTTTGCCAGGCAGTTAATAGCCTCAAACAGCTGCAGAAAACAAAGCAAAACCAAAGATTTTCTTAGCTGTAAAAACAGACCAACAGGAAACACTTTCACATGGGAGTTTCAACTAGAGCAACTTCTGGACTACCCTCGTATACAAATTAAGTACATAACTAAACTAACTCCCTAATGACAAAGGAAAAAAACCCAACAAACCCGTTCATTGTAGGAAGCTGCTCTCAATCATATAGAAATTACATTACTAACTTTTCCCAGCTCTTGCTGTTTGAATGACATGAAGGAACGTGGGAAGGTTTGCACGGAGATGTCAGCGGAGGGAACTGAGTAGCAGTGTTATTTCAGCAGTGCCCCCGTTTGGAAACGCAGCCCGCGGTGTGTGCCCGGGAGCGCCCGGCCCCCACCGCCCCCTGCTGGCGGCGCTGCGGAGCCGCACGGCACGACAGGCACACCGACCTCGGGGCCCGGGCTTCTCGGCACCCGCATCCAGACCAGCCCCCACTCATGAATCAACATCCTGAGCCGCTAAACTCGCTTCAGAACGCCTGTTCACCAGCCTCTCAGAGCTGTGCCTGCTCCGTGATAAATGATTCTCAGGACAGGCACTTGTGCCTGTGGCTCTCCCCTCCTGCTTCACCAGACTGAGCTCACGGAGGGCAAAGGCCCTGGCTTTCAGCATCCAGATTATTGCTGTGAACTGCTCACAAAGCAATGGCATTTCACTGCTGCCCAGAAAAACAGAATTGTTTCTTGAGACTGAAGCATCCATCATATTTGAAAGCCAAGGACAGTATGCTCAATCAGCAGGGAAAGGTGTTCCCTAATTTTTACATGCATTTGCTAATGTTGTTTGTAAACATAAAATCTCCTGATTTTTCTTTAATCCTTCTTACTGCTTTTCTAGCTACTTCACTCTTCCTTGTCAGTTTTTCTCCCTTCAATACCTCCTATTGCCTTCCTCTTGCTCTTTCCCTTCCTTCCCTCCTGTGTCATCCTTACCATTATTTGGTATCATTAGCTTTTGACTCAAGGGCTAGAAAGAATTCTTCTAACTCTTGGGCACAATTTTACAATGCATTTAGTTTCATCTAGCTGCAAGTAGGCGGGGAAGGGGGTGGTTCCACTCAGTCCTCTCAGGCTGCATATTCTCAGTACTTCTGTTGCATCAGATCTAACATCACAACTACCCACGAGCTCACTGATCCAACAAAAGGCATATTTTTGTGGGGTTGAGTTTGCAGCAACCCAACAGACATACTTGAGTCAAAGGCTCAGTGACTGATGGGAACACATCACTGGAGGTGGAGAAGACAGGGCATGTGGGACTGCCCTTCACAGCAAAGGACAAGTCAAGTATGCCATGAGCGTGGATCTGAGGATCTGGGAGAGGAAGATGGAAGACTTTCTACATTAATTTTAGCTGTTGACCGATAAGCTGCTGTTGTTAGCACTGACTGAGGGACTGAAGGCTCTGTTTTCATAGAGACACAGGAGCTGGTGTAATGCAAAGCACAAGAGCCTAACAGTACTTATCGAACTGACTTCCTGCTTCCAGGACATCACACTGGATATTGGCTGTGTGTGCCTACAATCTACTTCTCCCTGGTCAAAACAAACAAAACATAATGTGAGCAGCAAAAGGCCAAATGCAGTAATTTCTGCCCATAAAATGGCAGGTAGAAGTAAAAATGGCACTCTCTCTGGTGCATGCCCTATGTCTTTGGAGAAAAGTTTCAGAACTCCTAGTGGAACACAGAATGGAAAGATAAAAAGCCACCATTATTAGGTTACTGGAAGGCTTTCATAGTATGTGTAATATGTAATAACGTATCTTCTTATGTATGTCACATATTATTAAATTAAGAGGTTATTAAAAATTCAGTTTTTCAATACTGACATTTCTTTTTGGAATGTCTCATCTGGGCAGTAAAAATTACTTCATCAATTTTACTTGTTCACATTCACTTTTATTTTCTGGTTCTCATATGTTGGCCCAATTCTGTAAATAGTTGGATACAAATACAAAAGGAGGATTAAGTTGCTTAATCTAAGTTCACTAAAGCTAATAAAAGTTAGCAATGTACCTACTGCATCCACACACATTTTCATGTACAGAAGTCAACAGTGCAGAAATATCAAACATGAGTAACTTAAGCAACCCTTTACAAATTCCAAATGCATTTTTTTTCTTTTTGCCTAATGTTTTGCTACATTAAGGGAAGATTAGCAGAAAGTGAAGTGAAAAAAAATAATTAATGGTTTTCAAAGAAGACTTCAAGAACTGGTTCCACGTGATCTAAAATAAAAATAACAAACTTAACAGCAAGATCATCCTGATGATACAACACAAGAAACAAGTGCTATAAGCAGATTATGAGTAAAAAACAGTCTCAGGAACATAGCTGCACTAGCAGTATTGCAAGTCAGTAAAGAATTGCAAGTGTTGAAGAGCTAGAGTTTACTCACAACAAAAAAATTGGAAACACCTTATGATTACACTTAGGGTTCAGCACAACAGCATCTGGATTTCCAGATACAGCCAGTCACTAGCAGCTATTCCCAAGTTTGTAAAAGACTGTCCTGGATCCAGCTCCCTGAAGTTTTTCTTTCTGGAGGTTATAACCAGTGGCACTTTGTACCTGTTAAATATGTGGACTTTCTTGTCCTACATATTACTAGCATATGAGGTTCTCTGGCCTGAAGTCCTTCTGGGAAAAAATTGAGAGGTTGGTATAAATTAGCTACAGTTTTGCAATGGAAAAACTCAAACCAGGCTTAAGTTGCAATAAGGGAATCAACGTTTTCAAATTTTGAAACTCCTGCTTGCATAACAACACACTCTCTCTCCTGTGCTTACCACAGAGACTAACCTTACTTACACAACTAAAACACAGAAGACAAATTATTTTTATTTTCATAAGATAAAAATAATTTTGTTCTGCACACTCCCTTATCTGACACAAATTTACTAAAGAGCATTTTATCTCCTTTTAGGCTTAGGCATTTAACGGGGGTGGTCTACAAGGAATCACAGAACTTACATGGGGGTTTTCCTAAGTGTGTCTACTCCCACGCCTGGCTGCTTCTCAAGAAAGGAAGACATGAGACACACGGTAACACTTCTTTTAGTCACAGAGGAAACTAACTGAACATAACACTGCTAATAAAAAATTGGCAGTAGTAATCTCTCATTTAAAAAGACGGGGGTATTTTATTAATCTAGTATTTCCAGAAGTTACCTAAAAGTTATTATCTGCCACTACACAACGCAAATATGCTCTATGAAGTAAGCTCTATGTAGATGCACCTTTTGAATGTTCCCTCATTATTTAGGCAGCAAACATCAGATGCACAGTTGGGACAATCTGTTCAAAAGGTGATATGTATAAAACATTAAAAAATACACAACACACAAATTCCCTATGTTATTAATTTTCTTGAGAATGAGTGAGGGTTACAAAATTAGTGAAAGAATGGCTTGTTATGGAAGTGCATCTTTCAAATTTGGACAGCAGGGAATATAAACCCACATTTTCCCTAAAAACAGGAATTAGAAAATGTAATTTTTCACTGAAATGGAAAATAGGCATGGCTAACTGGCTGCTTCAAGATGTAGTTGAGGCAGAGTAGCAAGAAGTTGTGAATAGGTACTGTTCTGCACAAATCACTGGCCATGCAACAAGGCACTAGAACTGATTATACAGATAACTGCCATTGAAGTCAGTCTTATTTGCTTTTCTTCTGACAGGGCACATGAGGATACATGTTTCTTTCTGAACTACACACACATTTTGATTATCTTCAAAGATCACTAGATCCCTCTTTAAGAAACTCATGCTCAATATGTTCTGCTTGCAACCCCTTTCATTATTCATTAGCTACATTTAAACTGTTCTTATGCTGTCCCAGTCTTTGGTTAACTAGATCTTCCTCAAGCTTCTCCTAAACCTTAACATTTTACTTCCATTAATTTTGCGTTCACAGCACTTAGCAAATGACACTGATGGAGCCAGAGTGTAGTCATGTAGTTCTTTAGTGAATCAGTGACAAACTAACCCACTTGTATGATACTTTGGCTGAGCATATACAATTTATCTTTCCTTGAGATAGCGCCAAAGATAGGAGCTTGTTCCCCACAAGTAAATGAGTTCTTTGTTTCTGCAGCAATGCCATTTTTTTTAAATTTCCTTTCCACCACCAAGCACCTGCCTTAATATCACAATGAACTTTTTTTTTTCTTTTCTCTTATGCTGATGCAATCTATTTGTTGGTCCATGTTGTCAACCAGACCCTGGCACTATCACAACTGTGCTCACACACCAGGACAGGAACTTCTGGATCGGAGAAGCTGAAGTGAAAAGAGATGGGGAGGCAGAGCAGCAGGAAAGAGAACATAGACTCCACAGAATCATGCTGATGTTGAACTCCTCATATCATGTGAAAAGTCTGAGCCTTGCAGATGGAAAATAAAGAAACTGAAAACACTGTAACTGGTAATTTCACATTTTAAAAATCAATTATACCTTGGAAGAACCACTTTTTAGGTGAGAATAAATACTAAGTTTCCCATCTGAAGGGAGCTCTTCTACACAAATTCCTGGAAATAGTTTTGCAGTGACATTCACAATTCTGCACAATCTAAAGGGGATCAAACATAGAAGTTAAACTAGGAGAGCAGGGAATTCTTGTCACTTTGCAAAATTAATTACCTTTCTTTAAATTTCACAATAGCCTTATGAAGTGAATGCATAATGACATCTCCATTTCACATGAATGCATAATGGTGCACACGGATGATAGATTAATTACTCTATCTCATACAAGGAACTATGAGCAGGGCAGGATACAGATTTCCTAAGGCTTCACTACCTGCCCTTTCTAATCACTAGATCATGCTGTGCCATATGTCCCCAGTTTCAAAGGTCAGTTGTAGTAGGACAGCCTTTCATCCTTAGCTACTACCGGTAGTTTCCCATTTGTCACATGGGAAACCCCTGAACACTGCTGCTGGGAGGCACACGGTTCAGTGACTCAGCAAAAGGTGACTCACCTATACACACATATAGCATGAAGAATAATCACTCAAAAAATATTTAAATCACATTTTTTATTAATAAATCATGTTTGACATTCCCTAAACATTTGGTTTCACTAACTGCTGTTTAACAGGAACACACATCTACAACCAGCCTATGTGGTAATAACAGCAACAAACTGCTCTATTATTGCTCTTTTCACCTGGTTTTGGTGCTGCCTCCCACCCAACACCGCATCTGTGAAACTGCAGAGGAAATCCCAATGCAGACCACAGGTTAAGAGCTGCCTTAACTACACTGTCAGGCAGGGCTGAGCATGAGCATCCTCTCCAAAGGTTAGCAAGAAACTGGAGCCAGTCAAAGGAGGTGAGTGTCCCACTTTACTCTTCACTGGTGTGGCCTCAGCACGAGTCCTGGAGTGCAGTTTTGGGTGCCACAATACAAGAAAGATATTATGCTCTTGAAGAGCATCCAAAGGAGGGCTACAAACATCGTGAAGGGCCTTGAGGTGAAATGGTCTGAGGAGCAGCTGAGGTCACTTGGTCTGTTCAGCCTGGAGAAGAGGAGACTGAGGGGAGACCTCATTGCAGTTACAACTTCCTCTTGAGATGAAGAGGAGGGGCAGGCACTGATCTCTTCTCTGTGGTGACCAGTGACAGGACCTGAGGGAATGGCCTGAAGTTGTCCCAGGAGAGGTTTAGGTTGGATATTAGAAAAAGGTTCTTCACCCAGAGGGTGTTTGGGCACTGGAAGTGTCCACAGCACAAAGCCTGACAGTTCAAGAAGCATTTGGACAATACTCTCATGCAACATGGAGTGATTCTTTGGTTGTCCTGCAAAGGGCCAGAAGTTGAACTTTGATGACCTGTGGGGGTCCCATCCAACTCAGAATATTCTATGATTCTGTAAATAAATTCCTGCCATCACCACGTTTATTTAAGAATTTCACCATTTTTGGTTCCCTTTTTGGTTTCCCATATTGTAGAGCAAGAAAAGAAGCCCAGAAAATTCCTGTGTACTTTAGTCCCACATACAGAAGAGAGACCCAATGAGAAGCCAGAGGATTTTCACACAGCATAGCCAATTACTCAGGGAATGCAAGTGTGCTCCTTGCAAGAAAAAGCTGGACTTTCTCACTGAGCCTGGTAATTTCACCAAAGCAGATTCAATACCATTATAACAGCACCAAATAGAAATGCTTCATATATTCTCTACATTATTACTGATGACACAGCATAAATTAGTTTCAAAGTCCTTTTTATTCAACTGCAGGAGCAGCATACACATTTCTTGATCCCCTTACAGATTATCTGCCCCTGACTAGCAAGGGACCAGGTACTTAGAAGAGAAAGCAGGTGATGGATGAGTAACACCCACTAAGGTTAATCAGCCTGGTTTACTTTCTGCCCTTTAGACAGCCAACAGCTAATTCTTGCAAATAATCCCTTATGACATTACGGATCTCTGCAATACTGCAGAAACAATATTGTTGAGAATACTTGTATCCTGTGTTACAGTAGGACTATTTAGATTGATGTAACACATCATCACAAAATACTCTACCAGTGACAGCATTTCACATGTCAATGACAGCAATCACACAATGTTTAACATGTTTTAACCTGTCTACATTGACTCCACACCTAGAATTGACTTATCTTCCCTTGACACATTCACTAGATATCTCTTAACTCCCTATCACAATTCATTAAAATTCACAGTTCATTTTTAGATGTTAGCTTTTACTTCTGACTTCACAGTCAACTCTATTATTGATTATGCAGGAAAACTAAACCACAGAAGCAGATACTCAAGTTGATTTAATATAGATTGAGGATGGTACAGTAGCCTCAATTTGCTAGATGAGGTGATGTCTAAATACAGCTCTGCTGCTTGCAGAGTAAGTTTGTATTCAGAGGCTGAGGATGCTTTTGCAGGCAGGTCCAAAATGACTGGTACCAAGTGTGTACCAAGACACGCAGTGCTCCTGCACAGTCCAGTGTTCCCACTGCCCAGAGGACTTGGCTCAAGTGGCAATATTGGGTGAACGTAGACACATTACTTTCAGGTCAAAATTGACTACAATGATACTGAATGGATTCCGTCCAAACTAATGAACCCTCTTGAATCCTGAATAGTGCAGAGAATAAAGCATAGTAACTGTAAATATATTTAGGTCAGAATATGATACCCTGGCTATTATGCCGGTAATGACGATATCTTTAATTACAACTCTACTTGATTTCAACTGAAGGTGCAACCTGCTCAGGATAATCTCTGAAACAACTCTGAATGTAGAAGTAGTAAGTTTGTAAATAGTCTCTGACATTACATTCTGCTATATTATAAACTGCAGGTAAAGTTTCCAAGCTTGAAAAGCCACCTGTGTTTTAGTCTACTGACCAGCTCAGAGAACCAAAACTGTGTACATTAACTTCAGGTTTGGTGAGACTGTTAAGGATTTCTCCTATGCAGATAGAGAGGGAAAGGTCCTTATCCCTCCCGGCAGAGAGCCATATAAGAAAAAAAGGTTTTAAAATAGGTATTTTCTAATATATACTCTAATTACAGTCATATCCTGCTCTGTCTTACTCAAAAAGGGCACAACAAGTAGTTAACTGATGGTCAATGAAGCAGTATTTCCTAGGAATATTAACAGAATCACGGTGGGATGGATGCAGAGACTGAAGAAACATATACACAGTTTAAACACAGAATTAAAGTGTGTGTATATGACATGAAGGATGGGGAGGTAGAAGTGGGATCATCAGGTGAAGGAGGCACTAGCTTTTTGGAGTCTGGCTTTTCAGAATGGATTGTCACTTTTAAAATATCTCAGCCACATTGTCAGACCTTACACCTGACAAACCTTTTAGTGTGACCATTACTGCTCGTACTTTTTGTATGTCTCTGCTTTTGAATGGTAATATTTTCATCATCATTAACTTTAGATGAATAAAGTTTAGCCATGAATAAAAGAAAGAAAAGTGGGAGGTGACAATAGTTAACATAGCATGTTATTGAATTAACAATGCCAAGTACTCTGGAAATGATAACTAAAGAAGATATGGACAGGTGGGGAATTGCTAAATTTTATAGTACAAATTACAAAAGAGAAAACCAGGCAATTTTTTTCTGACTCTTATAACCATTCAAGATACACACAGACAAACAAATATTCTTTAGTTGCCTAACTGCATTTTTGGAAGTTGAATTTTGTAAGCCACTGCAGTGCCAGTCAAGTTTCTCAATCCAAAAGTTTTGTTAATCAGCTACAATACCATTTGCTTTCCCAATCACTTACAAAAAATGTAATGTTCATATAAACATGCTAGCAGATGCTTGAATGTTGGCCCAGCAATTATGAAATAGGAATAAAGATGGAAGAGAAAGGGTGAATTTGAAATCCAAAGCAGCATTCTGCTAGGGCAGCAACTGGGAAATCTCTAATTTACAATTAACTATAGCCCAGTCCTAGCAGCTTACTCTTTCCATGTTAATTAAAACTTAATATTTTCTATTTTAATTGTGGACTGGAAGTAAAACATTTTCTTTCATTAATTTGAACTTTCTGAATGTCATTCTTTCTTAAGTCTTATAACAGGGCAAAGATATTTGTGTTTTTCTGATCTCTGAGATATTTTTTCTACATAGCTGATACCACTGTATACTTTTATCTCTCCTCTTACTTATCTTCTTTCTTGTAACAACATATAAATACCAAGGTCTTGACAATACATATGGGAGAGCTTCCACGGATTTTATTTTATCCAGACATCTCCTAAGAACCTACTATTTTGTACCAAAACACAGAGATTTGCAAAGTAATAAAAACGGTTATCAGTATCAACCCTCCACACCAAGGACAGGAGCTAGGTGATCCCGTCTATCTGTAACTATACAGAAGTAGGAAAAGAAACACATAAAACCTGAACGGGCATGAAGTGTTCCCTTTGCATTTCCACATATCAATACCATCCTTTGTTCTCATCCTTGAATTCTTTCTGCCTGCACTGCCGTTTCTTCAATATTTCAGTATTGCTTTACTGATGACTACACATTGCTTCATTGCACCAGTATTATATGTACATCATTTTCTTAGTCTTGAGGAAGAAAGTTATGTAAAAATGAAAAGGTATGAGGTTTTACTTATTTTTGTATAGGCTTCAGATGTGTAACTTTGCCTATCAGAACCAATGACTGTAAATGGAATAATAGTCCCAGCCGAAGTCACAGCTTCAGAGGTCTGCCATCTTTCACTCAAAATCCAGTCTTTGCCATTACATTGATACTCTTGCTTTTCTGCTATTATTGCAGCAGCTGTACACAAAGACTTATGGACATAAGGGACTTCCTCTCACCATTTTTCATTTTAGAAACTATGCAAAAAGCTAGCTATTAGAAAGGAACGTTCGTGAACTCAATGCAGCTGTGCCAATCTTAGGATTTTCATAGTGTGGGTCAGAAGTTATATTTAAGTATTGAAAATCCAAAATACGAGCAGGATCTCTAGGTAGTGGTGGCAGCAGTGGTGATGGGGTGTTATGAAAATGAAAGCACAAGCTTGACTGATTGTTTCCATAGATAGGAAATAACTTGGTGCAGGACTGAAATCTTCTTTGTAAGACTGAAACTGACAGTTTAAAAGATACCAATACTTTAGCTCTCACCACTGTCCTATGCAGATGTCTGCACAGCGTGACTGACCTAGTCTGATGTTAAGTGCTTTCCCCATCTCCAACCTGTGGTTCAAAAAGTCCCAGACAGTACTTTTGTTCTTTGAGGAAAAGGTGCTGCAGCAGCTGGGGAGATCACAGATGATGTTATTGAAGTCACAGGCGTGATGCTGCTCAAGGTACACTAAACCTTTGCTACTGCAGCAACACCTCATGTTTTAATAAACTTGATAGTTCCACAAAAACTTGAAAATAAAGACTATTTCTCACAGGCCAACAGGCTTATCATCCAGGTAAAATGACATGATAACCAAGTAAACACAGCAGTAAATTGATGGCTTGCAGCTGAAAAAAAGAATTAGAATACAACATACAGCAAATATTTATAACACAATTTTCACACTGTTTTTCTTCTGTTTCTCATTAGTACTATTTTTCAGTTGCCTGATACAGATTACAATACAGAGGTTACCTTCAAAACTTTTTATCTACCTTCAAAAGCAATTGTTCCAGTAAGAATGTTTGCAGCTCTGAACATACATGAATACATTAACAACCACTACTGGAATGCGCGGTGACTTCTCTGAAGGTCAAAAAGAGGAAAAAATTGTTTAATATGAAAGGGAACATATAAAATATTATTCAACGGTATAAAAATCAGCAGAAGCAAACTAAAGCACAAAGGTCTGAGATGGAGGAGCAGCCATGAGGGCAGAGTCAGACCCACCTGTCCCAGGCTGATTATGGACCAAGGCTTTCATCAAGGAGGAACCAAAAGGAGGAAATCTGTTTAATACTGCTAAGAACATAACTGGTATTTATCAGGCTGGAGAAAACTTAGGGGACTTTCATATACCAGTACACCTTGCACTGCCAGTACCATGAGGCAGAGGTTCAACTGTCTCAGTCGGATCAAGGCTTACCCTGGTAAGGAACTCACTGTTTCTACAAAACCAGCAAAAATCTGATGCAGAGTATATCACAAGTGACATGAAATGTGGGCCAGCACTATTTTTCTTAATGCAGTCATTAGTTTTGACCGAGCATCATTGCAGACTCATGCCATTTTACTACTAATAACACTGCCAGACCTATCTATGCCTGGAGATCCTAGGCACTGAAGGTCAGAAAGCCCCCCATGGTAGCTAAAATCCACAAGATCTAATTTACTTTTATGCTTTTAATGTAAGTTTACTGATAGTAATCTGCAATATTAATAGCTGGACACTGGTCAGGCCACTGTTTTATCTGAAGTATTTTTCTTTAACTCAGAAGATAAGATACAGCAATTTGACAAAGACATAATATTGTCAGCTCCTACAAATTAATTACAGATGGTATTTGGCACTTGTCTAAAGGCTTGACCTCCTGGGAACAACTGGATACATGAAAAATTTTGTCAACTTAGTAATTTTTTTCCTGTTCTCAAGAGAAATAAGCTTGGGAACATGAAAAATATGACCAGCAGAACAGCTTGCACAGCAGAAGCCAAATAAGAACACTTCCAACAATCCCTTTTCCATAAAAGGATCTATATTTTTAAAGCTAACATTGGGGATTCAGAATTACAGTTTCAAGATATCTCTATATGACTATACCAGCCAGCATATTTGAAGATTCCCTCCTTTGTCCATTTCCATTAAAAAGATGCAGATATCCACCTAACAACTCCTGAAGCATTCAGGACTGAACAGCAGTGCTCAAGTGCAAGATAGAACTACAGTTTCAGAAGTATTTGTTTGCCAAATTTATCAGATAGCAAAGGGTTAAAACTCTGTGTCATATTAGTGGTTATGTTATGTTAGCTAGGCTGGCAGACTGAGTGGGCTTATGGAAATGAAAGAGAGTGGGATGACGAAAAAGAAATCCTTAACCTATAGCACTGGCATTTCTGAAAGCCCATTTGGCAATGCCCATTCAGTGGAAAGTTAGAGATTTTCACACTTCAGGGCATGATATGAAGATACATACATATCAATGAGAAATGAAAATGTCAAACCTCTCCAATTCTTTTATTTAAGCCACTTCCTCTAACTACTGAGGCTTAGGGCCATTACACATAAATGGATTTTAAAAATACAGTGCAATGTTTTATAGAGATATCGTATACATGACTTCAGATGATGAAAGCAGTGTAGTGACTAACACCAAACAAGCCCAGGGTGACTACTCCTAGTAAGGAGCAGAGTAAATCAACATCATTAGGACTGTCTGGCTCTGCTCTATGCCTATTTGCTTGCAAACTTCTTAGTACTACATTTTATTTTCTCAAATGTCTGGAAGCTTAGGGCTGTGGTAGAAGAAAACTATCTATCTATCCATCTATCTATCTGTAGTATAGACAGTATTCAAGAAATAGGTATTCCATTGTACTTTTCTTAAACTCTCACTGAATGTAGAAGCTCAAATTCCAGCTCTAACAAACACCTGCATCGTACCTCTACTTCTTTTTTTTTCACTGTATAGTGTAACCACTATCTAGTTTACCCAAATATCACACAATTAGGAAACAAAGAAGGGAAGGCATCAACGAGGCTGATCTTCCCACACTGGTATACCACATAAGGCAGGAACAACTCTACAGAGCCTGCAGAACTGAACTGTACATAGCTTGCCCGTGGAGCCATGTCAACATGACTCCTTAAAAGCTCAAGACTCAAAAAGATGCAAAATATAAGAAGCAGAAGTAATATTATTGCCAACTCAATGTTTCCTTTTGTCGAGCATAGAAGCGACCAGATAAATGTATAAATGCTGGACAATGATAAGGACAGATATAAGCATCAACAATACTTCTTGATTTATCTAAGAGGTAAGTTGGTATCATCAATATGACAGAAGTACAAGTCCAGTTTTAACAGTCACAGGAAACATTGTGCAAGGATAGGACAATGCAGCAGCTGCAAATGGCAGAAAATATTTGGAAAAATTGAAAGTTAATACTTCAATAAACTCGTTGGAAAAGAGAGTACATCTACATAATTTTGACAACCTCTTTAGCTTCTGACTCACCTGCTAGAACTGTGGAACATATTTCCAGCTAGAACTGTGAAAAGAACTATTAAAGAACTGACTGGAGAATAATAGATCAGGAAGAAATAGCATCACAAACTAGTATCTCTGGGTGGAAAGGAAAAATCAGTAGATACATGTAAATATTAGTATGAAATATGTAAACAGAGAATTTCTCAAGTAAAAAAAGGTTCCTTAACAATGAGACAGGGCAGTAAGGACAATGCCAGAGACTAAACATTCAAAGTGATTAAAACATGATTTGGGGCGATTTAGGAAATAATATAAATAATAAATAATATAAATAATATAAATAATAAAAAATATGAACATTTATGTTGTGAAGATGCACAGAAAAAGAGAACAACACAAATGATGCTTTGTAAGGTTGATTCTTCATCTAATATTTTTCAATCACTAGTTTTTAAGGTCTTGAGGTAGGCATCTTTCTCAGAGGATGGGAGTAAAGATTTCTATTATATAACAGTCAGTACCATGGCCACTAATAAGTAAGTATCTTTATAAAATTTTAAATTTTCAGTTCATTCCCTGTCATTTAGAAAAATACAAAGCAGAACATCTAAAAGTTTTAAAATCATATAAGCAACAAGGGATATAAGGTTAAGGAACAAATAAGGAAAAAAATTTAGAGGGCATCTGCAAATACCAAGGAAAGTTCTCCATAGAGATAGGAATGACCTTACAAGACTGATGTCCTGGTACTCCAGCACGATGTGTATCTGAGCTGACCCAGCAGATAACCAGGTTCATTTTCAGGTGATCCTAAAACTCAGGACCTTCCTCTGCAGTTTATTTCAGCTTGGGTCAAGGCACAAAATTCCCATGTTTCCTACAGTTTATTCAGTATCAGAAAGGAAGAACCTGAGTAGATGAGCATTGCCTGTCCTAGAAATCAGTGTGTGGGTTGGGTTTTTTTCCCTGAAAATTTGAAGAACAGCAGCAGCAAAGGTAGCCGTACCTTTCTTATTATTTTCTTGATAGAGGTGTTCTTACTCCATCACTCCTCTTCCTCACATGATACCGAGCACCAAAATCATTTACAAGTCCCAGTATATTAAAAAATAGCTTAATGGCATGGTTCTGGTACCAGCCCACAGACGAGTGACAGATACATGAATGAAATCTCCTCTTTATATTAGTACAAGTAAATAGTTTAATCTAATTTGATCTAATTTAGATTCACACCACAGATAAAGGCATAAGTCTGAATTAGTCTGGGGATTATTTTATTTTGACTTCTGGTTTTTTTGCCCTGCCTCCTTTCCCCTTCCTTGTTTGGAGGAACTGCACAAATGTACCCTTAAACAAAGTAAGTCAAAGATAGAATAGGGAGAGCCTCTTCCCTGTCATCTCTGCATCTGATGTACAAAATCAATACTGGAAAAAGGTGAGATTTGCATTAAGAAGTGTTTTATACAAAAAGTCACCTGTAATGGGCAATGGTATTTTGGATAAGAGGAGTTCTTACTGCTTTTCATAAGTTCAGTTTGAAACAGGAATTCTTGTGAATTGGTTTTAAGCAAGAATACTGCCAGCATGATTGTGATTTCTAACACGGAATGTTAATTCTGGTTTAATGGGTCTCTTAGATTCAAATAGGACTTCCTATTTCCATGTTCCAGACAACATGAAACAATCAGTTTATGAAGAGATTGAGATTAAAAGCTGTGGACAATTGTGCTTGATTTTCTATGAGTCTAGATTAAAACAAATAAAATTACTTTAACTTCGGTTTTAAACTTCATTGCAGGTTATAATAATTTAATAACCTCAATTTAAATATATTGAATTACTTATATATAAATGGTTCTTCCACTCCTATTCTACAAGTAGAATGCAACTAGAGAAAAAAACAAATTCAGCTTAATGGTTCACTGGATCATTAAACATCACATCAACATGCTTAAATTCCTAGGAATAATCTACTGCTAAAACAAATTTACGCTTTCATAACTTCATAAATATATCCAAATGCACTGTAGGCTTTTGTTACATTGTACCTTCTCTCCAGACAACACAGCTTCCAAATAAGTTTTCTTTCCTACTTTTACTAAAAATAGCACATCAAATGTAAAAGCCAAGCATGAACCCAAAATTGATTGGTTTTCAAATGTATAAATAAATCCGGATGTACAGGAATGAACACAATCACTGTTCTGAGGACTATCTATGCTGCCTTTAAGACGTCACTAAAACCAGCATTTCTCACACTGAAATCAAATATTTACCCTTAGAGAGAACTGGCCTACAGTAACCCAACCTTCACATTTTCTGGCCTGGTTCCCGTAGCCTCTCACTAGTATGGAGACTTTTCATATGAGCATCACTTCTAAAGAAGCAGTTCAGTTCCCTAAAGACCAGGTTTCCAATCTGGAGGCCCAGCACACCTCTTATTGCCACACTGATAGCAATTCCATGATTACATGAATCAGTCAAGCTGCCCAAAGAAAACTCATCTTGTGGTTTCTAAGGGAGAAGTGAAAACAGCAAGATTGAAACTCACCCAGTTCAGAAGACACCTTCATTTGACTTCATGACCTAGATTTTAGTAGGACTTCCCAACAGTACAACAAACAATTGGTTGCTAGAGTTACCAGGTTCACTGGGACATGAATCATCAAGGCACATTAACTCTGCTCTGCTAAATTACAAGTGATTAGAAGAATTCTTGTTATAGAAGACATGATGCAAATTTTCTTGTAAAAAAAAGGTATTCTTGGTGCTTAGATGCTCCTGTACTTACATTACATTTTGATTTCCTATTATCACCAAATACAAAGGCAGAAACACCAGATGGAAACCAATAGAGATCTTTAATTTAATCACATGAGCTTTACTCATTCTTATAGCCAGAAATAAAGGTTGCAAGTAATAAGGGGAGGCAACACCAGAAATAATCTGACTCTGGGAGAAAAAACAGGGAGAAGCTGCCAAAATCCCTGATAGTCAAGATTTTTTTTTAACTTGATCAGTTTCTGCTTCTCTATTTTCTCACCAGGAAATGTAAAATCAGAGTGGAAACCCCTGAAATGAAAAACAGTTGCTTACAGTTCACTGTTCAGGCATTTAGTCAGGGAATCCTGCCAGCTTCTCTTGGCCATTTCACAATGTTAGGAATTTAAAAGTTTTGAAAAAGTTTACTTGTATTCACAGGTAGCCTGTCTGACTTTGTGCTTCCCTTCTTAAGAAGTTCTATCTTCTGCTCTCCCCTCCCAGTGCTGCAGAAGCAGTAAAGCATATTGGAGCATATCCTTATGGGAAGAGCCAGACTTGGTGGCTCAAGGTGTGTAGTCAACACGTGTGTTTCCTCAGTGGAAGCATACATGCCAAGCACTTGTAGGAGTGCTTCTAGAACCTCTGACACACTGATGTCCAATACATCTTCACTTACTGCATATTGGTATACAAAGTTGAATATCTTAAATGCTCTTTTATTTATTTTTTTAGCCACAAACAGGAAATGTGAGGTTTTAGAAGAAGAGCAGGGAGAGAAGTTGCAGGCCAAGCTTTTCCTCTAGGTTTCACAGGCAATGAGTCTAGTCTCCTTCAGCTCTCCTGAGAAGCTTAACAGTCTTGCTCTTCTGCATCTGGTGACCAAAATCTTTGAGCTTGATCTATTCTATTTTAGGATGGCCCCAATATAGAAGGGGAAGATTTCAGCAGATCAGTATTAATCTCTGAGATGTGTCTTCAAAGAACTTAGTTCTCCTGCTGAGATATCCAAGGAACACCATAAATCAACTGATGAGTTGTGAACGCAATGCTGAATTTTCCAGTCACGCACTCTAACAGTAAAAACAGGTGAGGTTTCAAGGGTACCCCTTAGTGCTTGAGCTTCTTTCTCTTCTAAGATCATGTTACAACACAGAGGCTGAAGGTGATTTTCAGTGAAAACACCAACATATCATGGAAACTGGAACCACCATTACAGGACAGGAAAAAAAAAAGATATGGAAAGGCTGAGAGCAAATGAACAAACATGTCTGACTGCTTTGCTGAGTGGTAAGACCAGAGTTGGTGGGAGGGAGAATTGATGAACTGTCACAGTGTGACAAATAAGACCTCTGTTGGATGTATTGATTCTGAACAGAGAATGACTCATGGATCTAGTTAATTCTTGCTTCATTTCCAGACAGCAAAGTACTTGAACAAATCACAGATGCTGCCAGAGGAGTCAAAGAAGAAAAAAATTCTTTTCCATGCATGATCTTTTTCGGGTCAAATTTATTAGCTTGTTTTGCAGGACAACTCATACAGTAGAGATAATATTTTGCACAAAGTATCACTGTCTAAATAACTGTGCAGATGATCTTTCATGCATGTTGCACAGTTAAGACAAACTTGAAGATTTGTAAGTACTATGAGAACCTGAGCATATTAGTATGTATATTTGTCAACTATATATGTATGCACAAGTATTAATTTCTTTGTGTGTTTCATGGCCTCAAAAATTTTTACTAAGTGGGACTCAGGAGAGAAAGTTTTATTATTCTTCCCAAACACAACAAGCTCCAATAATTTTTTTCTCCTTATTTCATCATAGAGGATCTATGGGCACTTGAGCAGAGAATTCAAAGAAAAAAAATTGCAAAATTGACTTGGGTTATTAATCCAGAGAAT